>OY294046.1:2095414-2695414 GCA_958510825.1 Brachypterus glaber | reverse complement strand
AAACATGGTTTGGTACATCGACAAATATTTTATAATTATATATTTTAGATTTTCTTGATAGATTTTTCCAAAAATAAGTCTGAGGCTTGATTTGTCATCATATTTTCATGGGTAAAATATATTATTGAGAGTGCCTAGCAACAACTTTTAATAAATAATACTATAAAGGGTTAACTAATGAATTAAGTTGTTGCTAGGCAACCTCAATAATATGTTTTGCATATGAAAATATCATGAGAGATTTGTCAACCATCAGATATTGTTTTGAAAAAATATATCAAGAAAATCTAAAATATATAATTATCAAATATTTGTCGATGTACCAAACCATGTTTCAACATAATCAAGCAAAAATCTAACAGAAAATATGCAGATAATTAGCAAACACGTGGAAAATGCCAGCATGTGGAAGTTTCACAAAGTTTTAAAATTTTTATAGGACCACGTGTAAGTAAATGATAATAAAGCCTTTTATGTAATATTTATCTTGCCTGTTCTTTAATTAATAGAGTACAATAAAGCAAGTCGGATTTTGATTTTTGTTATTTCAGGCAAAGAAAATGCCGGTATTAGACGAAAACAGTTTAGTAGAATTGGAGGAAGCTGAAGAAGAATTACTAAAAAGTAACCCTTCAATGGAATTTAAAGTGCCAAAAGACTTTAGAAGAACATGGAATTTTTCCCCCGTGATCGTTAGAACCGAAGCAGCTGTAAACACCCAAATTGAAAAAGCACAAAATAAAAAACCTACCACTCCCGTTTCCGCTAGAGGCAGCACAGGTAGTGAAGAGGAGTTTGTTCAGCTCGAAGAAATGTGTTTGACTCCAATTTCTAAAATATCAAGTATGATGAAAAACACTAATCTTCATCAGTCAATTAATAAGAGTTTAGTCCAAAAAATCAGAGTTACTATGATAAAAGATAAAGACACAATCGAAATCTTCAAGAAAAGACAGATAGACGAGATGGAGAATTTCAAGAAAAAACAAGAAGAAGATATGAAAATATTTATGAAAAACCAAGAACAAGAATTGGATTATTACATAAAAAATCGAAATCAAAATTTTAGTGAAATAAATACTATTTTAAATGAAATTGAAACAAATTCAATTCCAATGCCAAATAAAAACCCAAATCAAGTCTTTATTAAAAATACTATTACAAATGAAACTGAATTAAATTTAGTTTCAAGTGAAACTGCAAATAAAGAAAATGAAACTAAAAGACGATACAGTCCAAGGTTCAAATCGCCCATAATAATCCCAACCGAAAGCATCCATTTGAGTGACTCTAAGTTTAACGACATGATTAAACGAACACGTGATATAAGAAACAGTTGTATATCACAATTTAAGTTGTCGTCAGTAGAAAAAATTAAAATTAAAAGCTCTCCGAATGTCAGCCCGAGAATACCCATTTCTGATCTACGGAAAACCATACTGGAAAAGAATTTGGAAACTACTATGAGAGAAACCACCCCTTTACGAGAGGCTAGAAAGCTGTATAATAGTTTTTCCTGCAGAAATGTTTTGAGTACTCCAAGATTTGGAGAAAATTTGGAATCGCCAACGAACAGTAGTGCACTTAAAAGGTTGTCTGTTAGATTGCAGAGGCAGTGTTTGATGCTTCAAGATTCTCCGAATAAACACTAAAAAGTACCTATCTTGAAACCACCGTCAATTCACAAGGGGTCATGTACAAACAGGGGTCCAGTGACAGGATGCAAATAAACTTGGGTTTCAAGCAAGATATCTTTATATCATCTTGGTTTCAAGAAATAACAGTTCAGAAAGTACATACCAATATTATATTTTTATATTAAAAAATGTTTTTAGATAGTTTTGATTATAATTTTAATTTATTACTGTATCTACTAATAAAAATACTATTTTTCTTATTTAATAAATTATTTTTCATTATTGTTCAACCTAAAATGCAATAACCACAAAATAAGGATATTTATTCAATAATAATAAATTTTATTGTACTTTAATTTGGGCAATATCGATTTAACAGCTCTATATTTTAAAATTAAGAACAGTGAAGTCTGTTTAAAAATTTAACTAACGTTGACATTTCTTATGACCAATATCTTCCAAATAACACCACTTTGCCAAATTTTAAATTTAAAGAAATTTAATTTGTAAATATGCTAGAAATTATAAATTCAATTAAAAATAAAAAAACCAGAGACCCTTATGAAATTAGCACTGAACTCATAAAAGATATTAAATATTTAATCTATATACCACTTACAAAAATATTTAATGAATGCATAAATACTGGTATTTTTCCAGAAGATCTTAAATTGGCTAAGGTATGTCCTGTTCACAAAAAAGGTCCCACTAATGAAGCTAATAATTTTAGGCCAATAGCAATACTTCCAGTTTTTTCGAAAATTTTTGAAGTAGCACTTAAAAATCAAATAGTTGATCATTTTGAAACAATTAAAGCTCTTTACAAACATCAATATGGATTTAGGAAAAATAGATCTACAATCTTTGCGATTGAATATCTTATATCTCTTATAACGAAGGGCATGGAAGATACTGATATTGTTTGTGCAAAATTATACGATCTTCAAAAAGCATTTGATTGTGTTCCTCATGAAGTTCTTTTGAACAAAATGAAAAAATATTATAATTTTGATGATCTTAGTATAGAATTAATGAGATCTTATTTAATGAATAGGCGCCAATATACTATAATAAATGGTCAAATATCTAAAGAAGGCAATGTTGTTTCTGGGGTACCACAGGGAAGCGTCCTTGGGCCAGTACTATTTTTATTATTTATTAATGACATTAAGCAAGCTGTACCTGATGATGAACTTATTATGTTCGCAGATGACACAACATTAGTAGCTTCTGGCCAAAAAATAGAAACAATTAAATTAAATGTTAACAAAAGTGAGGATAATCTGTGTAAATGGTTTAGTGCAAATTCTCTAAGTTTAAACAAAAATAAAACATCTTCTATTTACTTTACATACAGAAATATTTTAACTCAAACTAAAGATAATCCAAAATTTTTGGGTTTATATCTGGATCAGAAGTTAACCTGGATGCCGCATGTTGATGCTTTAGCAAAAAAATTAAATTCATCAATATTTTTAATAAGAAACCTATTAGACATCATACCATTTAATATATTAATCAACGCTTACCATTCATTATTTCTCTCTCATATTCGGTATGGTTTAACAATATGGGGTTTTAGCTCTCATGCTTCGCGTGTTTTTGGTCTTCAAAGAAGAGTGGTAAGAATAATGTCTGGAAGTAAATATAGAGATGGTGTAAGAGATAAATTTAAATCTTTAGAACTTCTAACTTTTCCGAGTTTACTTATATATGAATCTATATGTATGACTAGATGTAGACTTGCCACTTATTCAACATATGAGGATAACAATACGCGGAACATGCAGAAACTAAGATTACCATTTCTCCGACTTGAGTCTAGCAGAAACTGCAATAATTATTATGGTCCCCTTTTATATAACAAATTACCGCCATATATTAAAGCCTTAAATAAATCAAAATTTAAAAAAAAGTTAAAAACATTTTTCACTGTCAATCCATTTTATTCAATTGAGGAATTTTTAGAGAAAAAACTAGAAATTAGCGATTTCTCCCTTTAATCTTTTATATTAAATATTATATTTATTATATTATTGTTATTATTTACTATATTGTTAATTTTATATTTAATTTTTATGTATTTATGTTTTATTGTTCTATATATATTGGAAACAATTGTTTTATTGTAAAGCATATGAATAAATAATAATAATAAATGTTTCCAAAATTTTAATTTAATTTTTTTAAATATAAGCAGTAGTTCAAATGTACCAAACCTGTTGTTTATAGATTAAGTTTCAACTTTTGTCGATAGTTGGCACAGTTTATCCCTCACCGGTGTTATAACTTTATGGTAAATTCAAGTACAAGATGAAGTGGATGTAAACAAAAGAATCGCGCACGACGGCAGCGGGCGCGTGGTTTTATTGGTTAAAACACTCGAATGTTGCGAGAGTAGGGATGTATAAAATTAAACAGGTCAGTACGTGAGCGCTTGCGATGAAGCGTACAATAAAATGGACTGTCATATAGAAATATTTTGTTTCGAGTCCTACCCTGTCACTAAATCCGTTGTATTCAGGTGCGTTTTTTTACACCCACTGTATCTTGAAGTTGAATATACTATAAATTTGAATATAGAGTAGATTTCACCGGTAGAGAGCGCAAAATTACATCTTACCGGGATTTCTATACATAAATTTAGTGCAATTTAAGTTGACGCAGAAGTGTGAGCTTTTTTTAAATTTAGTTCTGAATTTTGTCAATAGAGGGGCATAATTTGTCTTTCGCCTGTGACTGGCGGTGACGTTATCTAAAAAAATTATTTAAATGCAGGCTCGAAATGGCGATTGTGGAACAAGTGCTGCTGTGCACAGGCATTGGTCATGTTTTTGTTATTTCAGACATTTCCAAATTCTTCGTAGATAAATAAAAACTGGCTACGGATATTTTGTGCCAGCTGTGGCCAAATTGGTCGTCATGGGCCATGAAGCCAGCATTCATGTGCGATTTGGGAGGCTAATACCCAAGGCTGTGTATAAAACAAAAACTCCCCCTAAGGGGGACCCAAGCCTGTGTGTAAAACATAAATTCCCCCTAAGGGGGGCCCTCTTTGAAACTTGTATTGTCAAACCACCAACTGGATTTTCAAATTTTCCGCCCAAACTTCGCGCCTGCGCAGTTGTAGTTTGTTTCGATGTTTTGGAGCGACGGCTTGTTTGGTTGTTGCAGAATATATTTAACAAGATATATTCTGGTTGTTGTTAGTGGAAAAATCGGTGAAAATTGATTAAAAACCATGCCTTCGTGTAGGCTAAAACACATAGAAGTGGAAAACTTTAAATCCTACAAGGGGAAGTTCGTTATCGGCCCGTTAAAACCGTTCAATGCAGTTATCGGCCCCAATGGATCAGGTAAATAAATTTTACTTTTTTAGTTCGTATTTTTACTATAGAGTCCCTAGTATTAGTTTGATGTTTATACTATTTTTAAGGCAAATCTAACTTCATGGATGCCATCAGTTTTGTTATGGGTGAGAAGACGAATAGTTTGAGGGTTAAAAAACTCAGCGACCTCATTCATGGAGCTTCGATTAGTAGACCCATCTCAAGGAGGTAAGTATTTCTAAAATTCCGCAAGTTATCAGTCCCAATATTGCTGTAAAGCAGCTACTTAAATTTTCTACACATACATCCCTTGTTATTTTTGAGCAGTTTGCCATTCTAGGCCTGCCATTACAGCTTACACTAATGGCGATTTCTCCTGTTAGATTAGACAGGGACAAAAGTTCTACCCAAAAAGGATAGAAGACATACATACACTCCCACTTCCACCCAACCAAACAAATTCTGTATTTGTTCTTTGTTGAACAAATACAATATTTACTTGGCCCGGCGAAAAGTGTAACTATATTATTTTTATTAAAGAAATTACTGGCGCCATCTAAATTTTAGTAGAATTACCTTATTCTACAGATTCACATTAGCTATGTTCGTTCGTGGCGCTCAGTGCTACACTTTCCGGCCAACCAAATAAATACTGTATTTGTTGTATGAAAAACAAATACAGTATTTATTTGGTTGGCTGGAAAGTGTAGCAAAAATGAGATAGAGATAGGGTAGACGTCTTTTGTTTCATAATTCTAGTTTTAGAGAGCTCCATTGGCTTGCTGTGCCTCCCATAAAATTAGATTAAATTACACATCTTCACGGCTTGTTATAATAATAATAATTCTTATTTTAGTGCCTCAGTTACTGCCGTTTTTATTCTTGATGATGGTAGTGAAAAAAGCTTCCAAAGGTCTGTCCAGGGTGCATCCTCCGAATGGAGAATAAATGGAAAAGTAAGTTTTAAAACTTTATCTCACTTTTACCAAAAACAATCTCACTTGTAGAACTTTGAGTAAGAAATATTTTTACATAGGTACTTAGTACCACTAAGAGTGCCAATGTATTGAAATCTTCGCCGAAAAGTCCAAATCTTTGACCATGTTTTTTCACATTTCTCGACGATTTAGACCTTCCTGGGTTGAAATCAGAAAAAAAAAATTTGCGTCCGTCTGTCTGTAAACTTGATAAGTCCATTTCTAAAAAAGATATCGGCAAGCGGTTGTTGAATATTGTTTTTTATCATATTTTGAAGAGCTGATTAGATTTTGGGGGTAAACGATTGGGGGTAAGGGGATAAGAATGGGGCAAAACGCCTATTTTTAGCATCTTTTGGTTATAATTAAGTTAATTATTATTGTATTTTATTAATTTAGTACTTATATGAACGATTTGTTTAAATTGCTCAAAAAATGTTATAAACAATTTTTTCCTAAAATACATTGTTTTCGGGATATTAGCGTTTAACACAGTAGAATGTTTTTTTAGCATAACTTACTTATTTATAAACCGATTTCAAAAAACTATATTTCAAATGAAAGCTCTTTTTAAGCCCTACAAAAAATGTTACATGCAGTTTTTGCTAGAATATAAAGTTTTGGAGGTACAGACTTTTAAACTTTAATAAATTATGCAACACATAGGTGTATTAATGGTTGCCTATTCACACAACTTCCTATTTAAATTTTTGTCTGGTGTTCAGCTGATTTTGAAGCATTTATCTCAAAGCATTCTTAAGTTAATTAAAAGGTAATTAAAAAAAATATTGTGTTTTTATGTTTCTCGAAAAAAACGCCAAAAACGGTCGTTCTGTCTGTCTGTTCATGAAAATTTTACTATAACTTCAGAAAATTTTGATTTAATTAGTCTTTAGATACTTAATATTTGGACCAAAGGTTTTCTGGGCCAAAATTCTTGGCTGTGATTGTTTTTGATAAAAGTTGGGGTGGGTAAGGGGCTGGCCATATATTACGTAACGCGCCTAGGGGGGGGGTCAGAGAAATTGTTACAGTTTGTGACAGGAAGGAGGGGGGGTCTAGGTAAACGTTACGTAACGGAATTTAATAAATTTAATGTTTATTTCCTAAGCTTGGCAGATGTATTTTTATTTCAACATAAATTACTATTTAGTGGCCCATAATTCCCTTTTTCACACAAAAATTGACGAAACTATGCATATTTAAATAATATTGTAATCAGTAAAAAAACTGTTGACATTGATATTAAAAAAAATCTTACGGCCCTGTTCTTGCGTGATCTTGCTGATGAATGATCGGCGATGATACATTTTCGCGCGGAATGTGTACTCACAGAACACCAATGTGTGTACTATTTTATGTACCTGTGCATAAACAATATACGGGTTATATGTGTGACTCAGTGTAAAAAGAGGTACCTAGTATTTTTTCCCTGAGTGATATTGATTATGAATATTTTTGGGTGATTTTTTCGTGTAAATTTTTTTAAGGTTGTTATACTATATTTTAGGTTCATGTTTGTTTTGTCGAGAAAAAGAATCAATAGTGAGAATACAGTTAAATTTATTGCGAAACTAAATTTTTATATTGTTACGCGTTACACGGGGGGGGGTGTTGGTAAATGTGCCAGTTTGTTACACAGGGGGGGTCAATTTTTTTGAAAAATTGCGTTATGTAATATATGGACAGCCCCTAAAGAGGGTAGAAAGGGGTAGAAACTATTACCATTTATTTTGTTATAGCTTGCCTATATTTTCCACGTGACATAAAATTTTTGCGTAAAATTTTCAAAAAAAAAAAAAATTTTATTTTTGATATTTTTCATTTTTGTATTTTTTGTTTTTTAGATAGTGGCTACCAATGATTATTCATCTGAGTTGGAAAAATTGCACATTAATGTGAAGGCTAAAAACTTCCTCGTATTTCAAGGTGCAGTCGAGTCTGTAGCCATGAAAAACCCCAAAGAAATGACTGCTCTTTTTGAAGAAATTAGTGGGTAAGCTTGCAAGATAAGAAATTTTTCGTACGAAAGTTTTGCGTTACTAAAAATAGTATATTCAATAACTAGTATGGAATAGACAATATTCCGCGCGAGCGGAAAGTTTGTCATACGAGCCGGCAGGCGAGTATGACGGTCCCGCGAGCGCGGAATGACTATTCCGTACGTGTTGTAGACTATACTTTTTCTTCGACTGCAAATATGAAACACTGTATGGCTATAAACTGCGGACAAGGTTAAAAACAATGTTTTTTGTGACTCGACATTGTAAATGCAACAAAACACATATTTTTAAATAAAGCAATTAATTTTATTTAATATTTTTATCTAATCAGTACTTAAAAAAGATTTTTATTTAATTTTAGCACATATTTATAAATTATAATGCAAAAATTTTAACGTTATGTCAGATTGTTGTGACAGATATCAGGTTTAAATATTTAACAATAGATGAAGCAGTTTTAGTTTTTTGAACTAAATTGATACAAAAATGGTCAAATATTAAGAAAAACTAATAAATTTTATGTGATTTTAACGCAAAACTTTAAACTGCATTAAATTATTCAATTTTTTATGGTAAAATATATATATACCCAGGTAGCAAGGGATGTTATATTACAAGAAATTAACATCACTTTTGGGTGTATTTTTAAACTAAATCATAACATCACATAATATTGAAAAATAACATGTATTTAACATCACATTTGCAACGTAATACGTGTGACGTGACAACCATGTTATTTAATAACAAATATTTAGCAACGCTGTGAATATATCGCATGTCACATATTAACGTGGATTTCACGTGAATGTCATGTTATTTTGCTTCTCACCGACGTTCGAAGCAAAAAAATCGATATAAGATGATGTTGATAGAGTAAATTATTATAAGGAAATTGTATACACATTATACGATTTCCAATGGATAGGGGGCTCTGCCGGGCATCTCAAGACCACGGACACGGATTAAAGGAATATATTCTCCGCTTAATCTGCAATTTCGTATTTAGAATCTATCTGTTTCTATCTGTGATTGTTTCAATTACTGATTGATTTTAAATCCGATTTTTTTTATAGGGTTATAGCGTTTTTAATGGTTTTATTTAGAAAAAGCTAATATCCTAAAATATTATTTAAATATTAAAGTACCAGTAACGGCATCCATAAGATATTAGATATAACAGGAATGTGGATTTATGATGTCACAAACACGTTATTTTCGGGATGTCATTGTGTGATGTTATTAGGGGCGGACTTAGGACATCCCCACCATGCTACATTCTTGTTAAATGAGACTACAATCTTAACATCACATGTCACATATTAACGTGACTTTCACGTGAATGTCATGTTATTTTGCTACCTGGGATATATTTGCTTATTTTGCTACAGTTTTCTTTACTTTTATAAACAAGAGATGGCACTACAAGTGCTTATTCTAACACTTGATACGGAATATTCATTCCATATCTAGAGCTAGAATGGATTCATTCTGTGTTTGAAAAGTGTGTGTATTTGCTTACATTCTAAAGCAGTCGTAGAAAAAACTATTTCGTACGACCTAGTGTACACAAAATAAAGAAAAATGCATGTTCACTATATATTCTCGTTAGGATATTTTTCTATCGCACGAGTACATAGTGCATATTTGAATGAAATGACAACTATGCACACTCAAAAAGTCCAAACGAGTACACATAGCTTTGATTTTGACAAAAGTCATTTGACGTTTATAAAATTTTGAAATATCAAAATTAAACACAGGTAATTCTTTAAAATGTACATTTTTAAAGAGTAGACTGTAGATCGAACGAAAAATCTTGTTCGCAACTCGTTTGCGTCAAGTCCTTAGTGCACTCGAATGATTTTTAGACTTCGCTTCGCGTCGTCAAAAAAACTTCATTCTCGTGCACTAAGGACTAAAGTCGCTTACTCGTTACGAAAACTACTAATTTTCTATTTTGCGACTCTTATAAGCTCATAATCACACGCATTTTGCGTGTTCTTATAGGCCCATAAAAGGTCTGTACTTTTTGTTTTGGGTTGGCAACAGACCTGACGGTTGACGTTTTCCGTGCAAATGTCAATGTCGCTTTAAAGTTGAATTTTCTACAAAATTTTGTGTTTAGGTTATTTTTACCATGTTAAAATTGTGGCTTGGTTAATTGCAGTACAAAAGAGAAGAGATGACTATAAAATATATCAAAATATCATTTCTTCTTCTTCTTCCTTTATTTTGGCCTTTTCTCAGTGAGATAATTAGCCAGATCCCTCTTAGTTACTCAATTCACCAAGAGTGGTTCTTGTCTGGCTTTTCGCCATGCCCACTCCTGTTTTAAATATATAAAATTTCCAGTCTTCTGTAAGACCTTTTCTTTTTCTTTTCCTTCTTTCCTTTTCGTGTTTACTGTTGGTTGTGTTAGCTGTTGCCAAGGCAGTTTTTTCTAATTTGTAAATATATTTGCGCATGCGCTAGTATATAAAAAATTTTGTACGTATAAAAACTTCTTCACGTGTTAGTTGCTTCCAAATCAAAATTTATCAGCATTATAAATGATTAAAAAACATAAAATTCCCTTCTTACTCCAATATAATCACATGTTCGTTATTTTACTGCACATCTTCCATACAATCACTATAAAATATATAAAATCGATTCTGGGGCATATCTAAGATAGCAAATAAATAAATAAATAACTAATACTAAAAGACTTGGTGCTAGAAAATTAAACGCGCTTAACGTATTACTAATTCCTGCCGAAAGTACATCTTACTCGTTTCACGGATGAAAAGCAACTATCAAAATATCATTTGTTCTTAGAATTTTAAACATGGTGTAATGCCAATCCAAAACAAAAATCCCTAAATCAATCATCAATTTAAATGTAAGTTTTTTTTTTAATTTTAGAGCAAAATAGAAAAAATTGTATAAAGCACTCGTTTTATAACACGTTTTTAGCGCACTAGTACTTTAGAAAAGTCGCCGCAAGCAGCTCGTTTTCTAAACTTGTACTCGTGCGCTAAAAACGTATGTTATGGAACTAGAACTTTAATATACTATTAAATAATTGTGTTGCTTTTTTTACGTTTCTCGTTATCCCGATAAAAGAAGTAAAAACTATATTAAAGAAAACATTTTTTTTTGACAATTTTGATTTATTTTTTTAATTTTTTATTTTCAAAGTAATTTTTTTAGAAAACTAGAAATTGTACAGTTTATACGGTTCATTCTCTCATAGATTTTTATAAATTATATAGAATGTCCGTTTTTGAATACAGTTTTTTTTTCTACGACTGCTTTAGAATGTAAGCAAATACACACACTTTTCAAACACAGAATGAATCCATTCTAGCTCTAGATACGGTATGAATATTCCGTATCAAGTGTTAGAATGAGCACATGTAGTGCCATCTGTTGTTTATAAAAGTAAAGAAAACTGTAGCAAAATTAACAAAAATATATTTATTTTACCATGAAATATTGAATAATTTAATGCAATTTAAAGTTTTTCGTTAAAATTACATAAAGTTTATTAGTTTTTCTTAATATTTGACCAGTTTTTTATCAATTTAGTTCAAAAAATTAAAAATGCTCCATCTATTGTTAAATATTGAAATCTGATATCTGTCACAAAAATCTGACATAACCTTCAATTTTTGCATTAAAATTTGTAAATATGTGCTAAAATTAAATAAAAATCTTTTTTAAGTACTGATTTAATAAAATTATTAAATAACATTAATTGCTTTATTTAAAAATATGTGTTTTGTTGGATTTACAATTTCGAGTAACAAAAAACATTGTTTTTAACCTTGTCCGCAGTTTAAAGCCATACAGTATTTCATATTTGCAATCGAAGAAAAAGTATAGTCTACAACACGTATGGAATAGTCATTCCATACTAGTTATAGAATATACTATTCTGAATGATGTTTTCATAATAAACGCTTACACCTAAAAATGTTACAGATTATATTAAACTTTATCAAGGTCTCTTTGACATTTATTTGTCAAATATTATTATGACATTACTTGTCAAAATAATTCACATTAGTTATGCCGCAGCTTACAAATTATCAAAAATGTATTATAACAGCAAGAATAAATGACGGGATAAGTGTACGTGAAATAGCCACTGAATTAAATGTTGCAAACAGCACTATAATGCGAGCAAAGAAAAAACTTGAGGAAACTGGACAGATTAGCAGAAAGCGGGGTTCTGTTCGAAGGAGAATGAGTAGTGCAGAAGAAGATATGCAATTAATGAATTATCTGCGGGAAAACCCTTTCCATACCGGAGTCAGAGCGAGGGAAGAAACTAACTTTCCTGGGTCATAATGCTGAAGAATTACGACAGGCCATCATTGAGGCTTGGCACGCAAAAATTACACCAAATTACACAAACCAACTGTTAGAATTACAAAGATTTTTTTATTTTTGATATCTTAAAATAAGTCACTCTTGATGTTTTTTTTCTTTATATTTTTGAAGATACTATTTTGAAGAAAAAAAACATTATCCCATGAACCGTAAGAGTTGTACAAAAAGCGCTTAGTGTTTTGGGAGTTTAAAATCAAGCAGGGCAAGTTATAAAGAGTGACTTTTTTTGAGATCAAATTAAAAATAAAAAATAAATTCCTCTTTGTAACTCTATCTAGAGACATACTGTATAAATATTATTTATAATAAAATTTGTTAACCTTCTTGCTTATAAGCATATATGCTTAAAGACAGTTATAGGACTTGCACTATATAATATAGACTGTACTTTAACCTTATTTAATTATTACGGAAAATGTCAGTGTCAATCTTAGTAAAGTACATATACCACAACTAAAACTTTAAAATGTTGGGGTACCTCGGGGTCCTGTGATGTGAGCGTTTTCTATGAAAATGATGGTACCACACGAGAATTTTAGGGGCGGCTAATTGTAGATCTAAATGCCCAGCCCACGCATGCGCGTAGGTAGCAGTGTAACATTGATAATATTTACAGTTTCAAACCTAACCTCCATTAATTTAATTGCTTCGTTTTATCCAAAGCACTCTGCGCAAAAATGATTTTTTTAATTTCGCTCTGAATGTAAGACTCGATCATGTCGTAATCATAAAAAAAACGAAGTTAAGTGTTTTAACTCTTGCATCTAAAATGCCATGAAAAATATGATGACATATTGCAAAAAAGTACCTTAACAATGTTTCAGGTTAAAACGTTTAGCTTTGTCGGTTTTCCCTCAAAAAAATAAAAATGAAATTCACGATTTTTAATTTTTTTTGCGATAATTAAAAAACAAAAAATGATAAGTCAAATATTTTTTTATATTATTAATCAGCATAAAAATGCGCAACTTTTTTCTATTTTAACCGATCTTGTATCTCTTATATTAACCGAGATACCCATGCTTGATGTCGAAAAACGGACACCCTGTATAAATAAATATTTTGTAAAAATATTTTTAATTTGTATGTAACTATTATTTTGTGAACAGCAGTATTTTTAAATACCTATTCGACTAATGGAGCTCTCTACAACTAGAATTATGAAACAAAAGGGTCTACCCTGTCTCTATCTCATTTGTGCTACACTTTCCAGCCAACCAAATAAATACTGTATTTGTTTTTCATACAACAAATACAGTATTTATTTGGTTGACCGGAAAGTGTAGCACTGAGCGGCACGAACGAACATAGCTAATGTGAATCTGTAGAATAAGATAATTCTACTAAAATTTAGATGGCGCCAGTAATTTCTTTAATAAAAATATATAGTTACACTTTTGGCCCGGCCAAGTAAATATTGTATTTGTTCAACAAAGAACAAATACAGAATTTGTTTTGTGGGTGGTAGTGGGAGTGTATGTATGTCTTCTATCCTTTTTGGGTAGAACTTTTGTCCCTGCCTAATCTAACGGGAGAAATCGCCATTTCAGATCGGGTGCCTTAAAAAACGAGTACGAAAAGTTGAAACAGCAGATGCAAAAGGCACAGGAAGAATTAAACTTTTCGCTGCAAAAGAAAAAGGGCATAAACCAGGAGAGAAAAGAAGCAAAGATGGAAAAGGAAGAAGCTGACAAGTATGCCAGGCTTAAGGATGATTTGGTGAGTCATGTAGGGATTCAAAAAGTCCATAAGGGTTCTTTCAAATTAAAAAAAACATACACGGTGTATTTGAAATAGGTTAGATTCTACATCATAAAATATGAGAAAGTGGCTAAAAAAATCGGTTTTTATTTAATTACTCAGGGACCGTTTGAGATATAGCAACGAGGTTTTGCATGTGAACTAATTTTAATAAGGCCCATCTTCATATCTTATTTTCATGTACTTTTAAGCAGGGGCGTGCGTTTTTTCCCCAATCTTTGTATATTTTTTATAATTTTATTATTAAAACATGATCCCTCAGGTCAAAATACATAAAAAAGGTACTCTTGTTGTAAAAATGTAGGATTAACCGTTTTCGAGAAAAATTTATTTGAATGTGAAAGAAGGGTATCGTTTTAAAGAGTTTTGGGCTACATAAGAAAAATATGTTTTTGTTTAAAAAAGTGCAAAATGATGAAAAGAAATGATAAAAAACTGTGTTATTTGTTTATAAAGAACAAAATGAAAAAAAAAAAAATAAAAACTAAGGAATTATTTGATATCGTAAACCCGACAACATCGCATTATTCTTGCGCTAAATGTGACTATCATACTGAAAAAAAGCAATATTTTTTGTTTATTTACAAAACCAACATAAATACGTTTAGATAGAATGTATAATAAAAAAACTGTTCAATATTAATTAAATATATTAATTTTTAAATAAATATATTTAATTAATATTATAAGTTAAAAGTCTATATGTAACTTTTTCATAATCTAGTTTTAAATCATATCATGGAAATAAACTAATTTAACATGTTGAAAGCCAGATTAAATTACTTGTCTTGAGTATCATGGAACTAGATGCTTTGGGTATCTGCTTACATTCTAAACCAGTCGTAGAAAAAAATACCTTCTTTCTGGATTTGAAATAACTTTTTCTGTTTTTTTTTTTAGAATGACAAACTAGTAGAGCACCAGGTGTTCAAACTCTACCATAACGAGCGAGAAATAAAAAATCTCGAGGCTGAGCTAAAAGGCAAGCAAAAGGAAATTGACAAGATCGACAAGCGCAAGGATAAAGCGGAAGATGTGCTGAAAAATTTGAAAAAGGAACAGGGAAAGTTCAACCGGGAACTGGCAAAGATCGAGCAAGACATTAGAGAAGTTGAGGTTAGTATAATAATAATAATTTATTAAATAACTAGATGAAACGTTGCAAGCACCCTGTCAAAACATCGGCACTATTGTACACTAAAGCCATCTAGTTTGCAAATTTCAAACTAGGTGTTTTGTTTGATTTTAAATTCTGTATCTTTAAAACATTATATTCTAGCAAAAAACTCTATATAACATTTTTATAGGGCTTAAAAAGAGCTTTTATTGCTTTAAACGCCAATATCTCGAAAACAATGCGTTTTAGGAAACCGTTGTTTATAACATTTTTTGATCAATTTAAAATTATCTTTTATATAAGTGCTAAATTAACCAAATACAATAATAATTGCCTTAATTATAAACAAAAAACGCTAAAAATAGGAGTTTTACCCTATTTTTACCCCCTTACCCCCAATCGTTTACGCCCAAAATCTAATCAGCTCTTCGGAATACGATAAGAAACAATATGCAAAAACCGGAAGTCGATATCTCATGTAGAAATGGAGTTAGAGTTTAGACCCAGACAGACAGACGGACGCAAAAATTTTTTTTACTGATTTCGACTCAGAATGGTCTAAAACGTCGAGAAATGTGAAAAAAACGTGGTCAAAGATTTTGACTTTTCGGCGAAGATTTCAATACATCGGCACTCTTAGTAGCACTAAGTGCCGATGTCAACAAAGTTAAGTGTGTAACTCTTGCATCTAAAATGCCATGGAGAATATGATAACAGATTTAGATTCCTTGCAAAAAAGTACCTTTGCAATGTTTTAGTTAAAAACGTATAGCTTAGTCGGTATTCGCTCAAAAAAATAAAAACAAAAATCAGGATTTTTAATTTTTTTGCAATAATTAATAAAACAAAAAAAGTTAGGTCACATTTTCTTTCAGATTATTGATCAGCATAAAAATGCTCAACTTTTTACTAATTTAACCGATCTTGTGTCTCTTATAATCAGTAATCGGAATAAACTCAGTTATGACTCATCAACGTTGAAAATAAACACAAAAACATAGGCTTACGGCATAATTTTGCCGAATTATGAGGGAAATTTTTATAAAGGTCACTAAATCGAAACATTTGACGAATAATTTGTTACCCACAACAATATGGACTATACATATTAACTTTAAATATGTATATAATTATATATTATATATCGGTGTTTTTCGAAGAAAAAGCCGATATTTGATTTTTATCTTTTAAGAATACGAAAGTTTTTAATTTTTATTTATCGATAACTTTTTTTCCCACCTAACTCGTTTAAATGGAATTATTAAAAAAAATCAAGATAAAAAGAAATAAAAATTTAAATATTTAAAACCTCGCGTCAACGCTAGAATCGACGCGGCGCCTATGCGTGCACTGGTAATTCGCCGATGACTGCTTATAATAAACGAGATACTCATGCTTGAGGTCGAAAAAGGGGCACCCTGTATAATGGAATGCATTGCGGCTTGATTTTAAATAAAATCACTTTTTGAAGTATTGTTTTCGAGAATTATGTTTTAAGTGATTATTTTCTTGTCTATTTTTTATTTTGTTCCCAAATAAATAAATAAAAAATTTGTAGGTGGAAATAACCAAAAAGAGACCGCAATTTATCAAAGCCAAGGAACGAGTGACGCACATGAACAAGAAACTAGATGGCGCCAGGAAGACGCTGGACCAGGCCCGAAAGGCGCACGACGCCCACATGAACGACATCAGAAAGTTGGAGCAAGAATTGGAGGAGGTGGAGCGAAACAAGCAGGAGTACGAGTCTCTGATTGCCGGGGAGTCACAGAGCCAGGGAAAAGATGTGCACTTGGAGGACGCTCAGGTAATACAGTTGATTTCAACAAAACTGGAAAAGTGGGGTTAAGTAAAATTTCATGTTTTCCATAAAATTTAGTTGTGTGAATGTGGATTATTTAAATGGGGTTATGTCTGTTTGAAAAATAAGGTTAGTTTAACCATGTCAAAAATCATATGTTATTCTATGCATTTGTGTTTAGTAAATACTATTTGGATTTTGAAGCGTATCTCTATTGTTAATTACTGTATTTCTGCTCTAAAATATCCCTATTCTAAAATGTCAATTATTAAATCCCCTTATCAATATATTTTGTATCTAATAAACTTGTTTTAAATACCTTTATTTTTAAAAAACACTACTAGTATATCGGTCTCCTACAACTAGGTATTCCTCATAGTTCCTTAATTTAAAAATTATAATTATGGGTTTTACACCAGTATTCTTCAAGTATTCTTGTTTTTCTGCTTTATCTCTCCCAATTTTAAAAAATACACCAACATTTTTTGACTTTGACATTGATGTGGCAATAACAATATTGACACTAAATTTATTAACAAGTAAAGAAATATTTGTCAAATGAAAGATAGTTCACAATGTAATTTTTTTTTATAACCCCACTTTTCCAGTTTTGTTGAAATAAACTATACATAGTCCGATCATTTTAGATTTTTTCATGAAAAAAATTCACAAGGTAAAACTTTTGACTCGGCTACCACTAACGAGTGGTTAGACGTAGAATTAGTAATGACAGAAATTTTTAATTTTAAACTAGATGAAACGTTGCAAGCACCCTGTCAAAACATCGGCACTATTGTACACTAGAGCCATCTAGTTTGCAAATTTCAAACTAGGTGTTTTGTTTGATTTTATATTCTGTATCTTTAAAACATTATATTCTAGCAAAAAACTGTATAAAACATTTTTTATAGGGCTTAAAAAGAGTTTTTATTTAAATATAATTTTTTGAATACGGGTTATAAATATGTGAGATATGCTAAAAAAACCTTTTACTGCTTTAAACGCCAATATCTCGAAAACAATGCGTTTTAGGAAAACGTTGTTTATAACATTTTTTAACCAATTTAAAATTATCTTTTATATAAGTGCTAAATTAACCAAATACAATAATAATTGCCTTAATTATAAACAAAAAACGCTAAAAATAGGAGTTTTACCCTATTTTTACCCCCTTACCCCCAAAATCTAATCAGCTCTTCGGAATATGATAAGAAACAATATGCAATTTTGCGACATTATAAGCTCATAATCACACGCCCATAAGAGGTCTGTACTTTTTGTTCTTTTGGGTTGGCAACAGACCTGGCCTATCGCTTGACGTTTTCCGTGCAAATGTCAATGTCGCTTTAAAGTTGAGTTTTCTACAAAATTTTGTGTTTAGGTTATTTTTACCATGTTAAAATTGTGGCTTGGTTAATTGCAGTAAAAAAGAGAAGAGATGACTATAAAATATATCAAAATATCATTTGTTCTTAGAATTTTAAACATGGTGTAAACTGTAATGCCAATCCAATACAAAAATCCCTAAATCAGTCATCAATTTAAATGTAAGTTTTTTTTTAATTTTAGAGCAAAATAGAAAAAATTGTATAAAGCACTCGTTTCATAACACGTTTTTAGCGCACTAGTACTTTAGAAAACTCGCTGCAAGCGGCTCGTTTTCTAAACTTGTACTCGTGCGCTAAAACCGTATGTTATGAAACTAGTACTTTAATATACTATTATAATTTTGTTTAAAATTAAAAATCTCGGTCCTTAGGCGATTTCTCCCGTTAGATTAGACAGGGACAAAAGTTCTACCCAAAAAGGATAGAAGGACATACATACACTCCCACTTCCACCCAACCAAACAAATTCTGTATTTGTTCTTTGTTGAACAAATACAATATTTACTTGGCCGGGCGAAAAGTGTAACTATATTATTTTTATTAAAGAAATTACTGGCGCCATCTAAATTTTAGTAGAATTATGTTATTCTACAGATTCACATTAGCTATGTTCGTTCGTGCCGCTCAGTGCTACACTTTCCGGCCAACCAAATAAATACTGTATTTGTTGTATAAAAAACAAATACAGTATTTATTTGGTTGGCTGGAGAGTGTAGCACAAATGAGATAGAGATAGGGTAGACGTCTTTTGTTTCATAATTCTAGTTGTAGAGAGCTCCATTATTCTTTGATGTGTTTTACGTAATAAAGATATATTGTTACCAGATGTTGGAACCAAATCGATTTTTTATGAGTTTTACCATGGTTTTTCTTTCTTTGTAGGTCAAAGAATACCATCGGCTGAAAGAGGAGGCGGCAAAAAGGTCGGCCAGGTACATGCAAGAACTGGACTCGGTCAACAGGGAGCAAAAAGCCGATCAGGACCGATTGGACAACCTGTATCGCATGCGAACCGATACGGAGACCAAACACAGGCAAAAGACGCACGGTAAAGAAGAGATGGAGAAAAGAATTGATAAATTGGAGGAACATATAAGGTAGAAAATACAATTTTTTTCAGATACTTTGAAAAAAAAAAAGATCTTTTCTTCTTCTTCTTCTTCTTCTTCTTCTTCTTCTTCTTCCTTTTTTTTTGGCCTTTTCTCAGTGAGATAATTAGCCAGATCCCTCTTAGCTACTCAATTCACCAAGAGTGGTTCTTGTCTGGCTTGGCACCATGCCCACTCCTGTTTTTATAGAAAATTTCCAGTCTTCTGTAAGACCTTTTTTTTTCTTTTCCTTCTTCCCTTTTCGTGTTTGCTGTTGGTTGTGTTAGCTGTTGACAAGGCTGTTTTTTTCTAATTTGTAATTATTTTTGCGCATGCGCTAGTATATAAAAAAATTCTGTACGTATAAAAATTTCTTCACGTGTTTGTTGCTTCCAAATCAAAATTTATCAGCATTATAAATGATTAAAAAACATAAAATTCCCTTCTTGCTCCAATATAATCACATGTTCGTCATTTTACTGCACATCATCCATACAATCACTGTAAAATATATAAAATCGAATCCAGGGCATATCTAAGATGGTAAATAAATAAATAAATAACTATACTAAAACACTTGATGCTAAAAATTAAACGTGATTAACGGATTACATAATTCTTGCCAAAAGTACTTGTTCCTCGTTTCACGGGTGAAAAGCAACTAAAAAATGATCTTTTATTTTGTAAATTTTGTTTTGGTTTTACTTTTTTTTTTGTCCATATATTACGTAACGCGCCTAGGGGGTGGGGTCAGAGAAATTGTTACAGTTTGTGACAGGGGGGAGGGGGGGTCTAGGTAAACGTTACGTAACGGAATTTAATAAATTTAATGTTTATTTCCTAAGCTTGGCAGATGTATTTTTATTTCAACATAAATTACTATTTAGTGGCCCATAATTCCCCTTTTCACACAAAAATTGACGAAACTATGCATATTTAAATAATATTGTAATCAGTAAAAAAACTGTTGACATTGATATTAAAAAAAATCTTACGGCCCTGTTCTTGCGTGATCTTGCCGATGAATCATCGGCGATGATACATTTTCGCGCGGAATGTGTACTCACAGAACACCAATGTGTGTACTATTTTGTGTACCTGTGCATAAACAATATACGTGTTATATGTTACACTCAGTGTAAAAAGAGGTACCTAGTATTTTTTCCCTGTGTGATATTGATTATGAATATTTTTTTAAAGTTTGAGTGATTTTTTCGTGTAATTTATTTTAAGGTTATGTTATACTATATTGCATTATGCGGAATTCTGTATCAAGATATGTTAGAAAAAAAAATACAAATTTTTATATTGTTACGCGTTACACAGGGGGGGGGGGGGGGTGTTGGTAAATGTGACAGTTTGTTACACAGGGGGGGGGTCTTTTTTTTTAAAAAATTGCGTTACGTAATATATGGACAGCCCCTAACTCTGGAATGCTTTGAGCTAAAGACTTCAAATTTAGAAATTATTCTTATCCAAAGTTCTCAGCTGGATTTTTTGGGTGAAAATCGAGGCGGGGTAAGGATATAAAGTGTTAAGGGGGGGTAAAAAGTGTCACATTTTTGTCTTATGAAAAAAAATTGTTTGTAATCATAATTTTTTTGAGTGTTATTTTTTTCGGGGATATTTTTTCTCTTTTTTTTGCATTTTTCGTAATTATTTTCATTTAGGACAAGTGTGCAAGCTCTGAACGACCAAAAGCAACTTCTGAACGACTTGCAGTCGGACGTCGGTTCGTCCAAAAACAAAGTGACCGAAATCCAAAAACATCTGGACGACGTTTTGGAACAGCTCGGAGATGCCCGAACGGACAAACACGAAGATACCCGAAGGAAGAAGAAGCAAGAAATTGTCGAGAGGTTCAAGGCCAATTATCCGGGAGTGGTGAGTGCTAATAATTATGTCACGCGGTAGGATTTCCCTCATTCCTGTAAAAAATTATATTTTTATTCAAGCGTACTAAAATGTTCATATTTTATAACTGAACACACTAGATAGAAGTTATTTATTTTTTTACAGTAAAAAAATGAGTTCATTTTTGTACGCCGTAAAAAAAAGTTAGTTAGCAAAACCACCACTGGCGGCAGCACTCTTTGACTTTGATGACAGCCATACCTCAAACTTGTTTGTTTATTATGTAAACAGGTGGTTGACTCGAGATTCTGTGCAAAAACCTTGTGTGAAATTAATTAAAAATGATTGGAGAAGGATATATGGTTTATACACCTACAAATCTCTCCGAAATTGCAAATGCTACATTGGACAAGTTACCATCGAAATCGCGAAAAGTGTACGATTTAGCCTACGAAAAAAAATTAAAATGAGCTAAGGGAGGTTTAGGTTTATTTCGAAAGGGTTTTATTGACCTATTTTAATAAAAAAAATATACTTTATTACTGAATAAATTAAATTCAAAAATTAATATTTAAAAAATATATATAGGATGGTTGAAGAAAAAATAGTATGTTTCACTCAGAGGAAAAGTGCTTTTTTTACTCGTCTGTAGTTTCCGGACTCCGCTTCGCGTCGTCCGTAAATTCTACAGACTAGTAAAAAAAACTTAACTTTTCCTCTTAGTAAAACAATATACAGTTGGTTTCAACAAAACTGGAAAAGTGGGGTTAAGTAAAATTTCATGTTTTCCATAAAATTTAGTTGTGTGAATGTGGATTATTTAAATGGGGTTATGTCTATTTGAAAAATAAGGTTTGTTTAACCATGTCAAAAATCATATGTTATTCTATGCATTTGTGTTTAGTAAATACTATTTGGATTTTGAAGCATATCTCTATTGTTAATTATTGTATTTCTGCTCTAAAATATCCCTATTCTAAAATGTCTATTATTAAATCCCCTTATCAATATATTTTGTATCTAATAAACTTGTTTTAAATACCTTTATTTTTAAAAAACTACTAGTACTAGTACTACTAGTACTACTACTATATACTATAGTATATTGGTCTCCTACAACTAGGTATTCCTCATAGTTCCTTAATTTAAAAATTATAATTATGGGTTTTACACCAGTATTCTTCGAGTATTCTTGTTTTTCTGCTTTATCTCTCCCAATTTTAAAAAAATACACCAACATTTTTTGACTTTGACATTGATGTGGCAATAACAATATTGACACTAAATTTATTAACAAGTAAACAAATATTTGTCAAATGAAAGATAGTTCACAATGTAATTTTTTTATAACCCCACTTTCCAGTTTTGTTGAAACCAACTGTACCATTTTACATCGGCACTTACAAAAGTACTTTCCAAGAGTTCCTATGTATTGAAATCTTTGCCGAAAAAGTAAAAATCTTTGACCATGTTTTTTTCACATTTCTCGACATTTTAGACCTTCCTAGATCGAAATCAGTAAAAGTCTGTCAGTCTGTCTGTCTCTCTGTCTGGGTGTAAACTCGCAAATTCCGTTTCTAAAAAAAAAAATATTGAAAAGCGGTTTTTTGGATATTGTTTGGACTTTTCATTTCGAAGAGCTGATTAGATTTTGGGAGTAAACGATTGGGGGTAAGGGGGTAAAAATAGGATAGAACTGCTATTTTTAGCGTTTTTTTTTGTTATAATTCAGTTAATTATTATTGTGTTTTATTAATTTAATACTTAGGGGTCGTCCATAAAATACGTCACGCAAATTGACCAAAATTCATACACTTCATACCTCGTTTCTCGCGTTATTAAAGGATACAAAGGATAAAGGTATGCAACTTAAAAAATTATTACCCTTTTTTTTTACAGTATGACAGAATGATCAACATGTGTCAGCCGATCCATAAAAGGTACAACGTGGCCATCACCAAGGTGCTCGGCAAGTACATGGAGGCAATAGTTGTGGATACGGAAAAAACAGGCCGCCAGTGCATCAAGTACCTGAAGGAGCAGATGCTGGAGCCCGAAACCTTCCTGCCTCTGGACTACCTCCAGACGAAGCCGGTCAAAGAAAGGTATGATTTTTAAACTCTCCAAATATTTTTTATTTTTTACATCGGCACTTAGTGCTACTAAGAGTGCCGATGTATTGAAACCTTCGCCGAAAAGTCAAAATCTTTGACCACTTTTTTTTCAAATTTCTCGACGTTTTAGACTTTTTAGACTGAGTCGAAATCAGTAAAAAAAAATTTTGCGTTCGTCTGTCTGTCTGTCTGGGTGTAAACTCCATTTCTACATGAGATATCGACTTGCGGTTTTTTGCATATTGTTTCTTATCGTATTCCGAAGAGGTGATTAGATTTTGGGGGTAAACGATTGGGGGTAAGGGGGTAAAAATAGGGTAAAACTCCTATTTTTAGCGTTTTTTGTTTATAATTAAGGCAATTATTATTGTATTTGGTTAATTTAGCACTTATATAAAAGATAATTTTAAATTGGTCAAAAAATGTTATAAACAACGTTTTCCTAAAACGCATTGTTTTCGAGATATTGGCGTTTAAAGCAGTAAAAGGTTTTTTTAACATATCTCACATATTAATAACCCGATTTCAAAAAATTATATTTTAAATAAAAGCTTTTTAAGCCCTATAAAAAATGTTATATACAGTTTTTTGCTAGAATATAATGTTTTAAAGATACAGAATTTAAAATCCACAAAACACCTAGTTTGAAATTTGCAAACTAGATGGCTCTAGTGTACAATAGTGCCGATGTTTTGACAGGGTGCTTGCAACGTTTCATCTAGTTTTAATTAAATTATTTTGATTTTTGAACATGTAAAGCTTGCTTCTGATATCTTTCTGAAAAACCTGGAATATAGTCGTATTAATGGTGGAGGTCGCTTGCAAACAACTTTACACTACGATATTTCAAGAACGCTTTGACACCTGGAAACCAATTTTTATCTAAATTCGTTAAAATTCACGAAATTTTTTTGCCATATATATAGATAGTGATTATTTTATCTCATACAAAAAAAAATAAAAATTATACTTGTTTTTTAGGTTGAGGAACATAACGGACCCCAGAGGCGTCAAATTGATCTACGATGTTTTGCAATTTGAGCCGCAGGCGATTTCCAAGGCCGTGATGTTCGCAACCAACAACGCACTGGTCTGTGAGACCCCCGACGATGCCATGAAGGCTGCCTACGAGTTGGGAGGCAGACATGATGTAAGTGTTGTATTCCAAATTTATTTATTTTAAATAAGAAATCCAACCTTTCTCGAGAAAATTGCAGTTAAAGAGAAAATTTAACGTTCTGAGCATCCAACATAGGAACTAAAAAATGCGTCAATAATAATTTCAATACTGCACCCTGGTAGAAAAGTACACAAATCTAACTTAACATAACATTAGATTAGTGACATTTTTATGTTTAGTCTCTAACGTTATACAAAAACGTTATAAAATATATAAATCTAACTTTAAAAACTAACGTTTGACAATAACGTTAGAAAATACATAAATCTAACGTTAGTTTCTCAACTAAATTCTAACCTTTTTCTAACCTTATTATAACTTTAAATATTTTTTAACTTTCCATTATTAATACGTGAGCTATAGTAGAAAATACTCATTTCAGACAGCTATGTGCCTAGGTTTGATAATTATTTATTATTTCTATAATAAGTTTAAAAAAATATCCCCTAAAAGTCAAAATTATAGTAAGACTGGCAACGTTGTATTAGAATTAAAAAAATATTTTAATATTCTGAATGTATAAATAAATATTAACTAACTAAATATAAAGTTTTTCTGAGAGGTAAACGTATTTATCGAAGTATAACAACATAATATGTTAGGTGCCCCTAAATATATTTCGTGTAATATTATTACACGAAATATATTTAGGGGCACCTAAAAAGATGGCTATTTTATAAATAAATGTAAGGAAATTATGTTTAAAAATATTATGATTGCTAAAATATATTAAGATTTATTTATATGAATAAATTTGTCTCCAGCTGCCATTTTATGATGCAGGTAGAAATTTCCTAGTTAGCCACGCCCCCTCCGAAAGTTAGAAATTAAACGTACTTATAACGTGTTTCTAACTTAAAAATCTAACGTTAGATTAACGTTTGTAACTAACGTTTGATTCTAACGTTAAAAAGCGGGACATTTGCACATATTTTATAACGTATTTTTATACAGTTTTCTAACGTTAGAAAAACGTTATTCTAACGTTAAATTTCTACTAGGGCAGGGTGATTTTACATTAAAAACTATAAAAAAAAGTTCCTGTACACAAATATCCACAAATCGCTTTTAATGGAGTTGCACATCCTTAAAAAGTGGATAACAAATCCCCTGGTAAAATTAAATTTTTACTGACCGGACACTTTTTAATTATCAAGGCAAAACACTGCAGAACTGATCCAGATCTAAAACGATTCACTCACCGCAGTAATGAGAAGAATCTAGCACATGCGCACTGGTTTGCTTATTTTTGTTTTGACAGATGTCAAAAGTGGCTTCCGTTTAGGCAGTTGTAGTTTTATGAAATAGTTTAATTTGAGTGGGGTTACGGTGCGCATCAGGTCCACAAAAATGAACTATATTTTTGCACTGATTTCTGGTTTTATTACTAAAACTTACTGTCTTGAATATAATTAGGTGCGGAAAATCCAGTTTTTTTGTTAGAATTTATAGCAAAAGATTGTTAAATCACTCACGAATTTCTGTTTGATTTTTTTAATGGGGGCGTTGGTTTACGTTAACAATGGTTTGGTTTGGTAGTTTGCTGGTTTGGTGTTTTTTTAATGGGAGGCGTTGGTTTACGTTAACAATGGTTTGGTTTGGTAGTTTGCTGGTTTGGTGTTTTTTTTTAATGAGATGCGTTGGTTTACGTTAACAATGGTTTGGTTTGGTAGTTTGCTGGTTTGGTGTGTTTTTTTTTTAATGGGAGGCATTTTAGAGATACGATATTTCAGAATTTAGAAGGCGATATATTTTAAGAATCAAATAGGATTATATTTAGGCTAAATAATTTAACTTCAGCTAATTAAAAAATAAATGCTCGCCTGGTGTAACAATATACATACGTCAAAACAAAAATAAGAAAATCAGTGCGCATGCGCTGGATTCTTCTCATTACTGCGGTGAGTGAATCGTGAACTAAATATTTTACCCTATTTATACTCTTTAAAAACAATAAATTAAGAAATAAGACATCTTAAGGTAAAAGACTCGTGTTTCTAATGTGGGGCTTGAACCTAAAGAGAACATCCGAATTTCTCTCTGCTGATACAAATTTGATAATACCGTTCAAATAAACCAAATGTCTTTCAGTTCTTGTGATGTTTTAGGAGCTATAAATAAACTAAAACCCACTAATTCATGCGGACCTGACGGAATACCTAATTTAATACTGATAGGGTGTAAAGATGTAATTGTGGAGATCTTAACCAAGTTGTTTAATTTATCTTTGAGCACGGGAGTTTTCCCAAAAATGTGGAAATCATGCTACATTACGCCAATTTTCAAATCAGGTAATAAAGAAAATATCTCAAATTATCGCGGGGTATGTAAACAATCTGCTGTGCCAAAGATATTGGATAGCTTGGTTACAGCAGAATTAACGTGGGCGACTAAAAATATTATCAACACTGCTCAATACGGATTTTGCGAGGGAAAATCCACAGTAACTAATTTGCTACTCTATCAGGATTATATACTTAATGCTTTTGAACTAGGATACCAAGTAGATTCCATTTATGCAGATGTACAAAAGGCTTTTGACACTGTTCCTCACAAATTTCTGTTTAAAAAGCTGGAAGCATTAGGTATTTATGGTATGCTACTGAAGTGGATTGTCAGTTTTTTATCCGACCGAACACAACAAGTGAAAATAAAAAACTTTGTTTCCTTTTGTATACTTGTAACCTCTGGAGTATCTCAGGGCTCACATATTGGACCTCTCCTTTTATTTATAAACGATATTGTTTTGGTAATAAAATATTGTGAAATACTACTGTTTGCAGATGACCTAAAGTTATATAAGATGGTGCGGTCAATCTGTGATCAGTATCTTGTTCAGTGTGACATGGATAATTTAATTATTTGGTTTAAAAAACATGGTATGACCTTAAACATAAGTAAATGCTACTCAATTACGTTTCATAGAATCTTAAGACCTTTAGAAAGCTATTATGAAATGAATGGTACCCAACTACAAATAGTTGAAGAAATTAAAGATTTAGGAGTTGTCTTCGACAAACAGTTAAACTTCAACAGTCACATACGGGGGTGTGTCATGAAAACCCTACAAATTCTAGGCTATGTTACAAGAATGAGTGGTGAATTCACAGTTGAGACCTATAAACACCTTTACTGCACTATAGTAAGACCTAACCTTGAATACGCAGCAGTAATATGGTCACCATGCTACCAAATCAATATCGATTTAATAGAATCTGTCCAACGTCGCTTTATGAGGATTGCAGGATATAGACTTGGTATAACAAGAGACAACTTTGTTTATAACTATGCAGCTATTAACGATCGGATAAAGGTTGACACTCTACTTCAGCGTCGTTATAAATCTGATCTTTGCATTCTTAACTCAGTACTGTCTGGAAAACTAGAATGTCCCACTATTTTGGCTAAAATCAATTTTAACACAAATTACAGGACGCGAACAAATTTTTTATTTTATATAGGTTTTCATAACTCCAATTATACATACCATAGCCCATTGAACAGAATGATGCGACTATCAAATTTAAATCCGATGATTAATATAACTGGAATATCATTGGGTCAGTTGAAATATAGGTTAAAACGTACTGAGCTAGTCATTCAATAGTTTCAGTCACTCCCCGTTAGAAGATATGTATTTTATTTTATTTTCCTACATTCTATTATGTAATCTGATTTTTATGTATTTAATAATTATTTCATATATTTCTAACTTAATTATTATTAATTATTAATTTATTTTAACATATTTAATGTGAAAACATTTTTGTAATATTTAAAAAAGGGGGTATCCCGTAAATAAATAAATAAATAAATAAATAAATGATATAAAGCTATAAATTAACATAGGACGTGTTAAGGTCAACGATTCTCAAGTTACTTAGCAGGGGTATATTGCATGTATAGTAAAATAGAATTATTTACCTTTTTACACTTTCTGTTTTCTGTTTTTTTTTTTAAACGAATGTTTCATTTTTTTTTTCAAAAATTTAGGCTGTCGCACTTGATGGTACTTACTACCAGCGTTCTGGTATTATTTCCGGAGGTAGTTTGGACTTGGCGCGCAAGGCCAAACGTTGGGACGAAAAACACATGGCCCAGCTGAAAAGCCAGAAGGAAAAACTGACAGACGAATTGCGGGAGTCCATGAAAAAATCCCGTAAGGAGTCGGAATTGAATACGGTCCAATCGCAGATCAGAGGTCTGGAAACTAGGTTGAAGTACAACAAAACAGATCTGGATAGTACTGTAAGTAAAAAATATTTACATTTTGATTTAAAAATTTCGAAATCATATCTCAGAAAAATCAGTTTTCGTATCCTTCCGCTAATTTACTCCGTACCTGATGAATGATAACATATAAAAACTAGATGAAACGTTGCAAGCCCCCTTTCAAAACATCGGCACTATTGTACACTAGAGCCATCTAGTTTGCAAATTTCAAACTAGGTGTTTTGTTTGATTTTAAATTCTGTATCTTTAAAACATTGTATTCTAGCAAAAAAATGTATATAACATTTTTTATAGGGCTTAAAAAGAGCTTTTATTTAAAATAAAATTTTTTGAAATCGGGTTATAAATATGTGAGATATGCTAAAAAAACCTTTTACTGCTTTAAACGCCAATATCTCGAAAACAATGCGTTTTAGGAAAACGTTGTTTATAAAATTTTTTGACCAATTTAAAATTATCTTTTATATAAGTGCTAAATTAACCAAATACAATAATAATTGCCTTAATTATAAACAAAAAACGCTAAAAATAGGAGTTTTTCCCTATTTTTACCCCCTTACCCCCAATCGTTTACCCCCAAAATCTAATCAGCTCTTCGGAATACGATAAGAAACAATATGCAAAAAACCGCAAGTCGATATCTCATGTAGAAATTGAGTTAGAGAGTTTACACCCAGACAGACAGACAGACGCAATTTTTTTTTACTGTTTTCGACTCAGAATGGTCTGTAACGTCGAGAAATGTGAAAAAAACGTGGTCAAAGGTTTTGACTTTTCGGCGAAGATTTCAATACATCGGCACTCTTAGTATCACTAAGTGCCGATGTAATTGGAGTTTGTATGTCATAATGCACAGAGTTGGTTAGTACAAGAAACCAACAATTGATTTTTTGAGATACGAGGTTTCGAAATTTACAAGTCGATTTATAGTATAATTAGAACTTATTATAAGAACATATAAGCAAACCTTGCTTTTAAGCAAATATTGAAAGTTATATAAAAAAAAAACTATGCCTTCAATAAACGAAACGAGAGATAGTGGACTGCTTTTTGGGGTGTAAATTGGGGGTTTGGAGGAAAAAATAGGGATTCACTAACCTTTTGTTCTGATGACCTGATGTTCAACTGTGCACGGACATTGCTTCTTCGTGTTGGGTTGTACAGCGAGAAAGGAATTAACACAATTTTTATAATTAAAATTTTATATTTGTTTTTTTATTTTTTTATTTTATTTTAACATTACTTGTTGTTGCCCTTCAGCGTAGACTAAAAATTAAGAAAAAAAAATTGTGAAAAATTAACCACTTTTCTGAAAAAAAGTGGTTAAAGTGATAGTAACTAGTGTTGATAATAACTGGTCAATTTTCAGAAAAAACAAATCGCATCAATCGACAAAGAAATAGCACAACTTAGTGAGGAAATGACTCGGCATGGGGTAAGTATTTTTTTATATCTTTATTTTAAATTACATTTTTTTACATTTTTCTTTTCAAAAAAAAAAAAACACTAAAAAAACTGTCTAAAATTGTGAAAATATCATCTGAAATTTTAGTGTAGTAAAAAAATGAGCCCATGAAGTGCCTTTTTATCACAGATACGTGTTCAGCATCCCAAAATACATAAGAATCGGTGGACCACTTTTTTTGTGAGCCTGTGTTATTAAATATTAGATAATATTTCTATAATTTTGATTAAAACTAAAAATCCATTTCTTTATATTATTATTATAATATTTCCCTGCTCACTGAGGTCAGTGAACAAGTTAATTTAGGAATTACGATCTCGGAAGACTTAAATTGGTCAAAACACATCTCGAACATAGTTAAACATGCGAACTCTAAAATTTTCCTACTATCGAAAGCATTTGAATTACTTGAAATTAAGCCATTTAAGAAGTTATATACCGCATATATATGGCCATTACTGGAGTATGCAGTCGTACTGTGGAATCCGTATTACATTAAAGACATCAAATTAATTGAAAATGTGCAGCATCGCGCCACAAGAATGGTTTCTTCATTAAGGCACCTCGATTATGGTCAAAGACTCTTACGGCTTGGTTTACCCCGTCTTTCCGAAAGAAGAAGCCGTGGGGACCTTATCTACACTTACCGTATCTTAAATTGTGACTTTTCAGTGGATTTAAATGAACTTTTTACTCGTAATTTGGACAATACCAGACGTGGTCATACATTAAAACTTTCACGCGAACTTTTTTTTACCACTATCAGGCAATATTTTCTACCTAATCGTGTCTTTAGCTCCTGGAACTCTCTAACTGAATCAACTGTCTCCGCCTCATCAGTAAATTCTTTTAAAAATCGTTATGATGGTAGACATCAAACTTTTATTTTATATTAAATGTTTCAATTTTTATATTTCATATTATCTATTTATATTTGTAATAATACTTGGGCATAATATGCATTAATGCCTCTGTACTAATAATAATTATTATCCAATACATACAGATAATACGACAATTACCAGCTTTATTTTAAATAGATAAACTCAATAATAACCCCCGCGTGGCTTTTACTTTATTGAGTGGATAATTATTTATTTTACCCACTCAACTGTCACTTGTCAAATTATTTTCTTGTAAATGTCATTAAAATTTTTAATAAAAATATGAATTTCTTAGCTATTTATTAGATAAAACCTTGTATGGCACTCATGGGTAAACCGATATTGCCCTCTCGAAAATTAACCTGCTTGGCTGACGCCTCGTTTGGTTAATTTTCTCATGGGCAATATCTTACTATACTACCAGTACCATAAATAACTATTTCCATTAGCCACAAATCCAAGAGATCGAAAAAACGATGCACACTCGCGAGCAAGAGATCGAAGAGATCAAACTGAAGATGAACAGCGTCGAGGACGTCGTTTTCTCGAAATTCTGTCAGGAGATCGGCGTGCGCAACATCCGCCACTACGAGGACAGGGAGTTGAGGGCCCAGGAGGAGAGGAAGCAAAAGAGACTGGAGTTCCAGAAACAGATCAACAGGATCACTAGCAATTTGGAGTTTGAGAGGAGCAGGGACACGCAAAGTAAGACTTTTTACTTTCCAGCCCTGAACTAAAATATACTGGCTACAAAATATCCGGGTTCAAAAGTTTCCTGTATAAAAAATCTCAGTATTGGAATACTTAGTTTTCAGTACTATTTTACATCGGCACTTAGTGCTATTAAGAGTGCCGATGTATTGAAATCTTCGCCGAACGATTGGGGGTAAGGGGGTAAAACTCCTATTTTTAGCGTTTTTTGTTTATAATTAAGGCAATTATTATTGTATTTGGTTAATTTAGCATTTATATAAAAGATAATTTTAAATTGGTCAAAAAATGTTATAAACAACGTTTTCCTAAAACGCATTGTTTTCGAGATATTGGCGTTTAAAGCAGTAAAAGGTTTTTTTAGCATATCTCACATATTTATAACCCGATTTCAAAAAATTATATTTTAAATAAAAGCTCTTTTTAAGCCCTATAAAAAATGTTATATACAGTTTTTTGCTAGAATATAATGTTTTAAAGATACAGAAATTAAAATCAAACAAAACACCTAGTTTGAAATTTGCAAACTAGATGGCTCTAGTGTACAATGGTGCCGATGTTTTGACAGGGTCCTTGCAACGTTTCATTTAGTTTGTTGTTGAATTTTACAAGTTTTCTGGATTTTTATGTTACATTTTTCAAGGAAATTGAACTTAATATATTTCTATTTTACGTTTCTCGACATCCTATATGCTCAAAAGGTGATTTCCCGAAAAAATAAAGTTTCTAAAGAGAACGCTTTGAGCTAAGGACTTCAAATTTGGAACAAATGTTACTTAACCAAAGTTCTCGCCGGAATTAATTTTGGTGAAAATCAGGATAAACAGGGAAATAGGGAAAAGTCAGGGAATATAATTAATTTGGAAAACCTGCAGGGTCAAAGGGGGGTAAAAACAAATTTTATTGTTTTTTTTTTTTTCGATTTTTTTTTGTTAAAAAAAAAACTTTAAAATTTTTGTTTTTATTTTTTTAATGAATTATATTTTTTAACAGGCAACGTAAATCGCTGGGAACGAGCCGTAAATGATGAAGAGGAAAAGCTAGAAACCGGCAAAAAACAGGAGGCCAAACAGAGAGACGAAATAGACAAGGACCAACAACAGGTAATACTTTCACTTGTTTGCAAAAGTAATAAAAAAAATATTAAAAATTGTAAGGTCACTCGATCGGTTGTTACTTTTTCTATACTCCGTCCAGTTATGCAAGATAGTAAGCGACGCGGCCTGTTTTACACCACAGAGCGCATATATAGCATAATTATGCATAAATCGTAGTGTATCAAAAATTTAACAGATGTCCGTACTGTTTTCCTGGAAAGGGCCTATCCAAAGACTCGCATAACAAGCATAGTACACAAGAATGCGATGCCAGGATTAGCTTGATGTTTCGTCATGTATCTTGTAATGGTTGTTATGCGAGCCTCTGGATAGGCCTTAAGTTGTAATTGTAACCTAAAAATTTGACGTTTTCCTTGTGTTCAATATAATTTACGTTTGGACAATATGTAGAATATGCTAATTTAGTGTGAGTGTATGAAGAATAAACCAAAAAAGTACCTTTTTCAATACCATACAAAATAAAATTAAGTATAACCATTTTTGATATAACTTTCTCTTCTTTTATTAGCTTTAACGACCGTCAATCATTGTCATAGACAAAAAATGTCACAATATTTTATATGTTAAAAGTTACGAGTTTTTAACCAATAATTAATTAAGAATTAAATCTGAAATTTGGTGTGAAACTTGAACTACGACCCCATCAAACCCTCCTAATTGGGGAAAACCAAATGTGACCCATAATATAATAATACATATATTAAAGTACTGGTTTCATAACATACGTTTTTAGCGCACGATTACAAGTTTGCGCTTGCGGCGAGTTTTCTAAAGTACTAGTGCGCTAAAAACGTGTTATGAAACGAGTGCTTTATACAATTTTTTCTATTTTGCTCTAAAATTTAAAAAAACTTACATTTAAATTGATGACTGATTTAGGGATTTTTGTTTTGGATGGGCATTACAGTTTACACCATGTTTAAAATTCTAAGAACAAATGATATTTTGATATATTTTACAGTCTTCTCTTCTTTTTTACTGCAATTAACTAGTCCACAATTTTAACACGGTAAAAAATAACCCAAACACAAAATTTTGTAAAAAATTAAACTTTAAATCGACATTGACGCAAAACGTCAAGAGATAGGCTTTTGTCTGTTGCCAACCCAACAGAAAAAAAAGTAGAGACCTCTTATGGGCCTATAAGAACACGCAAAATGCGTGTGATTATGAGCTTATAAGAGTCGCAAAATAGAAAAAATATGTACAGTTCATTTCAACAAAACTGGAAAAGTGGGGTTATAAAAAAAAATTACATTGTGAACTATCTTTCATTTGACAAATATTTGTTTACTTGTTAATAAATTTAGTGTCAATATTGTTATTGCCACATCAATGTCAAAGTCAAAAAATGTTGGCGTATTTTTTTTTAAATTTGGAGAGATAAAGCAGAAAAACAAGAATACTCGAAGAATACTGGTGTAAAACCCATAATTATAATTTTTAAATTAAGGAACTATGAGGAATACATAGTTGTAGGAGACCAATATACAAGTAGTGTTTTTAAAAAATAAAGGTATTTAAAACAAGTTCATTAGATACAAAATATATTGATAAGGGGATTTAATAATAGGCATTTTAGAATACGGATATTTTAGAGCAGATATACAGTAATTAACAATAGAGATACGCTTCAAAATCCAAATAGTATTTACTAAACAAAAATGCATAGAATAACATATGATTTTTGACATGGTTAAACTAACCTTATTTTTCAAACAGGCATAACCCCATTTAAATAATCCACATTCACACAACTAAATTTTATGGAAAACATGAAATTTTACTTAACCCCACTTTTCCAGTTTTGTTGAAATCAACTGTATTTACTTTTTTTTATTTGAAAAGGCCCTTAAGTGTAATAATCGTGTTTTAGGTGGAGCAACTGAAGGCCCAACGACTGAACAAGAAACAGGAGGCCGACGGCATGGAAGACGACGTGGGCAAGGCACGCAGGGAGGTGGGGCAATTCGCCAAAGAAATGCAATCCGCCCAAAAGGGGATCGTGTCCCTGGAAGGAAAAATAGAAAAGCAGAAGAGCGAAAGACACACGCTGCTGATGCAGTGCAAGGTTTGTTTTAATTTTTTTTAACGCCTCGAGAAAACCCATTTTTGAAAAAATCCTCAAAAAAACTTTTCGCAAAAAAATTTACTGTCTCTATAAAGTAAAAAATAAGCCGGTGCCAATTTCACCACTCCCTAAATTAAATACTAACAATTATTTATGTTGTTAAATTGTTTGCTGTGAAATTGGCACCGAATTATTTTTTATTTTTTACTTTTTAAAGACAGAAGTCGGTTCATTTTTTTTGCGAAAAGTTTTTATTATTTTTTACTTTTTAGAGACACAGAACTTCTTCTTCTTCCTTTATTATGGCCTTTTCTCTGTGAGATAATTAGCCAGATCCCTCTTAGCTACTCAATTCACCAAGAGTGGTTCTTGTCTGGCTTTGCACCATGCCCACTCCTGTTTTAAATATATAAAATTTCCAGTCTTCTGTAAGACCTTTTCTTTTTCTTTTCCTTCTTTTCTTTTCGTGTTTACTGTTGGTTGTGTTAGCTGTTGCCAAGGCAGTTTTTTCTAATTTGTAATTATATTTGCGCATGCGCTTGTATATAAAAAATTTTGTACGTATAAAAACTTCTTCACGTGTTAGTTGCTTCCAAATCAAAATTTATCAGCATTATAAATGATTAAAAAACATAAAATTCCCTTCTTACTCCAATATAATCACATGTTTGTCATTTTACTGCACATCTTCCATACAATCACTATAAAATATATAAAATCGATTCTTGGGGCATATCTAAGATAGCAAATAAATAAATAAATAACTAATACTAAAAGACTTGGTGCTAGAAAATTAAACGCGCTTAACGTATTACTAATTCCTGCCGAAAGTACATCTTACTCGTTTCACGGATGAAAAGCAACTGGACACAGAACTTGTAGATCTGTAAGGTCATCTAAGCTAAATTATAGTTGTCCTTCCATCTCTTTATTTCAGCGACCAAGAGTCCAACCAACCTTATTTTAAATGAAATACAAAATAAAATCTTTGTAAAACTTTAAGCGTTAAGTAATAATCAAATAACGCCTTATGGTAAAATCACAAAATTTATAATTTTCTCTTGCTATTTTAATATTGCAGGTCCACAGAATCAAGTTTAGCGGCATTTAAAAGATTTTTAGCCTGCCGTAATATTTGAATGACCCCTTAATCAAGTTATCCGACTTATTCAAGTCGCCGATCATTTTATAAAAATTTGGTTGGTATTAGAACCAAATTAAGCCGGTTTTAAGTGAAATTGCGTTAAAACGATTAGATTTATCTTGAATATCCGGCTTATCCGGCATTATCCGAGCGTCAAATTAAAACGGGACCACCTCAGGAATGTCCTCTTTAAGTAGCAAAAGGTTTCATCAAATTCCGTTTATGCGTTCCAAAGTTATGCGGGAATAAACATAAAAAAAACAAAGTCACACGTCAAATTGATAACCTCCTCCTTTTTGGAAGTCGGTTAAAAATGGAAAAAATTGTCGAAAAAAATATTTATTATTAAAACTTAAAAAAAAGTAATGTGTAATGATGTTACCAAGGGTAGAGTGCCATTATGTGACATTAGCTGTCAAGAATTATTCTTATTATAAGAGTGGAGACGTAACAAAAATCTAGGGAAATGGCAACCCGGAAACGTTCTCTTGGCCTTTTTCCGGTTATGCCAAGTTTCTCTTCTATGGTCTGTTTTTTCAAGCAAGATAGTGATTAAAAATCGCACAGTATATATTTTCAAAACAGATTCGAATATTGAATGTGCGAATATACTGCGTAGTTTATTTTATAAAACATAACTATATTCTATACACAAACATATACTATTATCTTGCTTGAAAAAACATACCATAGTTATAGATTTGACAAAATATATTTTTAAAGTTTTATATCATGACCAGAGTTGATACTTTCATTACAATAACAGGGTCGGACAACAGGAATTTAAAATTATTTCTAATTTTTGGTAGGTTTGTTTTAATATCAAACAAACCCATCAAAAATTAGAAATAATTTAAAATTCCTGTTTTCCGACCCTGTTATTGTAATAAAAGTATCAACTCTGATCATGACATATTTTTACAGTGCCGTATGCAGAAATAGAATTGTTTTTGGGAAAATGCAATACCTATACCATTTACTGTGAATAGTATATAATAAAATGCGTAGCATTACATATCTTCACGGCTTGCTTTCCTTAACGTTTGATTTTTTTTTTTGCAGAAACTGTGAACGTCACTTTTTGATTTTTGTTTTAAATTTCTACCAAATTTTTTCCAGATGGACGACATTGCCATCCCGATGTTGGTCGGCAACATGGAGGACATCGTGGCCTCCGACCCGAGCCAGTCGTCCAGCAGCGACACCAGTAGCGGCCACCTGAACCAGTCGCAGAAGGAGGCACGCATCCAGATCGACTACTCCCTCCTCTCCGACAACTACAAGGACCTGGACGAGGCGGACGACATCAAAAAGTAAGTTCAGATTTTTTTACATCGGCACTTTTTAGTGGACTGCTTTAGGGGGTGTAAATTGAGTGTTTGAAGGGAAAAATGGGGATTCACTAACCTTTGGTTCTGATGCTCTGATCTTCAACTGTGCACAGCGATGGATTCTTGATATTGTGGTTGTGAGGAAAATTGTGTGGGGTGCATGGGAACAATAATATTTGACAACCACGAAATAGGTTTTTACGAAAAATATTGTAAAGACTTTTAAATCGAATATTTAACCCGTTGGAGAAAAAATGAACAAAAGAGTGGTTTCCTTCTGCCAACGCGCAGAATCGAAAATACCAACCAATAACAATCGTTATAAAAATCCCTGACGATGTTTGAATTTTTAAAATAATAAATAGATTAAAAAATATAATTATGTAACTAAAAATGCTTTTTATTAATTTTTTCACGTTTTTTTTTTTTGCTTTTCCTACGTTTTTGTTACTTTCGCAATTTCGTGTTAATTTTTTTCTTGAAACAAAAATTGTTACCTTTTAATACATTTTTCTTTACAGTTAATCCTATTATTACAACAAGAGTACCATTTTTTATGTAGAAACTAGATGAAACTTGGCAAGCACCCTGTCAAAACATCGGCACTATTGTAAACTAGAGCCATCTAGTTTGGAAATTTCAAACTAGGTGTATGGTTTGATTTTAAATTCTGTATCTTTAAAACATTATATTCTAGCAAAAAACTGAATATAACATTTTTTATAGGGTTAAAAAGAGCTTTTATTTAAAATATAATTTTTTGAAATCGGGTTATAAATATGTGAGATATGCTAAAAAAACTTTTACTGCTTTAAACGCCAATATCTCGAAAACAATGCGTTTTAGAAAAACGTTGTTAAAAACATTTTTTGACCAATTTAAAATTATCTTTTATATAAGTGCTAAATTAACCAAATACAATAATAATTGCCTTAATTATAAACAAAAAACGCTAAAAATAGAAGTTTTATCCTATTTCTACCCCCTTACCCCAAATCGTTTACCCCCAAAATCTAATCAGCTCTTCGGAATACGATAAGAAACAACAGACAGACGGACGCAAAATTTTTTTTTACTGATTTCGACTCAGAATGGTCTAAAACGTCGAGAAATGTGAAAAAAACGTGGTCAAAGATTTTGACTTTTCGGCAAAGATTTCAATACATCGGCACTCTTAGTAGCACTAAGTGCCGATGTAAAAGACACTTTTTTCAGAAAAGTCAGGAATACGGGTCATTTTCCGGAAAAGCCCGTCTTTTTCTGACTTTCTGCCATTTTTATATGTAAACGGACCCTATGATAATAATCTAAAGGTATCTCTGATAGTTTTGACTAAAGTACATACAAATAAGTTAAAAACACAACCCCCTTGCATTCGTCGGGTAAAAAGTACCTAATTTTTTTATTTTTAGTGTATTTCAGTGGGATTATAGGAAAAATAGTTTACCTAACTTGTGGGAAAGTGTCTTACACTCGCTACATTTTTAAACTTTACCACTACGCGGCTTGTTTAGTAGTGACACTTCCGCACATGTAATAATAGTATATTATCTACCAAGTGAGAGAAGTTTAACATTTTTGACGTGGTCTAAAATGTTAAATCTTCACTCACCTGGAAAATATAGTATTTTTTTCACCAATTAATTAGCTATTTATTTACTAAAATTTAATGAAAAAGCTTATAAATTTAAAATATCACGCTGGCCGTTCGCGGCCATTAAAAAAACAAATGAATAACTTGACATTTCTGGCAGAAATTTTCTGGTGATCTGCTAAAATTATTAAGTTACAAAGTGTTTCCGTGTTAAGTGTAATAAAATATATAAAAATGGAAAGTGAAATGCAAAGTGATGATTCTGGTACTCCCCCAGAAATAGGCGAAAACTGCGAGGGAGAATCTATTGCCTCAAAGATCAATATATGGGGGTTGTACCTCTAGTCATCTATGATCCTTACGGTAATATATGGGTTGTATAATCTATGGTTGAATATGATGGACCAATGATTTTCATTTTTCGAAGTGTTTTTTGTAAAACATGTTTTATAGGTACTAATTTAGTTAATATTTTTTAATTTATCATGCAATAAATAAATTTGTAAATAGCAATGTGATTTAATAATTAAGTGAAACGTCAGATGCCAAAACAGCTGAATAAAAATTCATTATTAACCATGGTGCAATTTCATTATTTTTAGAACCTCTGACGTCATAGGTAGAGAAATAATATTTCTACCAATAAAAAGAACAGTAATAAAGATGTGGTTTTAGGCTGGTGGTGAAAAAACTAATTTTCTAATATTTTTTACAGATATGCAAACAAACTAATGAAATCGATCAACCAACTCCAGGACACGCTCACGAAGATCCAAGCACCAAACATGAAAGCCATTGAAAAACTCGAATTGGCTCAAGGTACATCTTACTTTATTTTTATTTTTTATTTTTTTTTCGATTTTTTTTTTGTTAAAATGAAGGGAAAAGTATTATTTTGTTAACGGTAGTTTTTTTTGCTTTTTTTAAGGCAAACTACAATCGAGCAACGAAGAGTTTGAAAACCTGCGGCGCCACAGCAAAAAAGCCAAAAACAATTTCGAAAAAATCAAACAGCAAAGGTTCGAGAAATTCATGAGGGGTTTCGATCACGTGTCCAACGAGATCGACGCCATTTACAAAGCATTGGCGCAGAATCAGTCTGCGCAGGCATTTTTGGGGGCCGAGAATCCCGAGGAACCCTATTTGGACGGAATCAACTACAACTGCGTCGCCCCAGGTAAGGTAACCTTAAACTAAAAAGTCACTAGAAAACGTAAGAGGTCACTAGAAAACGTATCTATATAACGCAAAAAACTCGCTAAAAAACGTAAAAAATCACTAGAAAACAAATACCAACACTACAACGCGTAAAAATTTATTAACATACGTAAAAAATCACTAAAAAACAAAAACTGACACTAGAAAACGTATAAATATGCTGTAAAACGCAAAAAGACGTATACTAAAAAGTCATTATATAACGTAAAAAGTCGGTAAAAAACGTAAATTTACTAAAAAGTGTCAAACGTTACTAGAAAACGTAGTCACTAGAAAACGTAATTATTTGCTATAAAACGCAGTCACTAGAAAACGTAAAAAACACTAGAATACGTAAAATCGCTAGAAAACAGTCATTATAAAACGTAAATAGCCGGTAAAAAACGCAAAAGTCACTAGAAAACGTAGTCACTAAAAAACGTAAAAAGTTGCTATAAAACAAAAAGTCACTAGAATACGTAGTCACTAGAAAACGTAAAAGATTACAAGAAGACGTATACCTGTCATTATAAAACGTAGTCTGTAAACAACGTATAGTTACTAAAAAACTTCAAAGGTTACTAGAAAACTTAACAAGTTGCTATAAAACGCAAAAGGTTGCTATAAAACGCAAAAAGTCGCTAGAAAACATAAAAAATTACTATAAAACAAAGTCACTAGAATACATAGTTACTAGAAAATGTAAAAGGTTACTAGAAGACGTATACCTGTCATTATAAAACGCAGTTTGTAAACAATGTAGAAAGTCACTAGAAAAATTCAAAGGTTACTAGAAAACGTAGTCCCTAGAAAACGTAAAAAGTTGCTATAAAAAAAGGTTGCTATAAAACGCAAAAATTCGCTAGAAGACATAAAAAATCACTATAAAACAAAGTCACTAGAAAATGTAAAAGGTTACAAGAAGACGTATACCTAAGTTAATATCAAACGTTTGTAAACAACGTAAAAAGTCACTAGAAAACTAAAAAAGTTGCTATAAAACGCAAAAATTCACTAGAAAACGTAAAAAATCACTATAAAACAAAGTCACTAGTATACGTAGTCACTAGAGTACGTAGCCACTAGAAAACGTAAAAGATTACAAGAAGACATATACCTAAGTCATTATAAAACGTAAAGTTACTATAAAACGAAAAATGTCCAGAAAACGTAAAAATTCACTAGAAGCGTACAAAGTGTTCTAGTGCTCATAGTTACAAGTCCAAACTACAATCGAGCAACGAAGAGTTTGAAAACCTGCGGCGCCACAGCAAAAAAGCCAAAAACAATTTCGAAAAAATCAAACAGCAAAGGTTCGAGAAATTCATGAGGGGTTTCGATCACGTGTCCAACGAGATCGACGCCATTTACAAAGCATTGGCGCAGAATCAGTCTGCGCAGGCATTTTTGGGGGCCGAGAATCCCGAGGAACCCTATTTGGACGGAATCAACTACAACTGCGTCGCCCCAGGTAAGGTAACCTTAAACTAAAAAGTCACTAGAAAACGTAAGAGGTCACTAGAAAACGTATCTATATAACGCAAAAAACTCGCTAAAAAACGTAAAAAATCACTAGAAAACAAATACAAACAATACAACGCGTAAAAATTTATTAACATACGTAAAAAATCACTAAAAAACAAAAACTGACACTAGAAAACGTAAAAATATGCTGTAAAACGCAAAAAGACGTATACTAAAAAGTCATTATATAACGTAAAAAGTCGGTAAAAAACGTAAATTTACTAAAAAGTGTCAAACGTTACTAGAAAACGTAGTCACTAGAAAACGTAATTATTTGCTATAAAACGCAGTCACTAGAAAACGTAAAAAACACTAGAATACGTAAAATCGCTAGAAAACAGTCATTATAAAACGTAAATAGCCGGTAAAAAACGCAAAAGTCACTAGAAAACGTAGTCACTAAAAAACGTAAAAAGTTGCTATAAAACAAAAAGTCACTAGAATACGTAGTCACTAGAAAACGTAAAAGATTACAAGAAGACGTATACCTGTCATTATAAAACGTAGTCTGTAAACAACGTATAGTTACTAAAAAACTTCAAAGGTTACTAGAAAACTTAACAAGTTGCTATAAAACGCAAAAGGTTGCTATAAAACGCAAAAAGTCGCTAGAAAACATAAAAAATTACTATAAAACAAAGTCACTAGAATACATAGTTACTAGAAAATGTAAAAGGTTACTAGAAGACGTATACCTGTCATTATAAAACGTAGTTTGTAAACAATGTAGAAAGTCACTAGAAAAATTCAAAGGTTACTAGAAAACGTAGTCCCTAGAAAACGTAAAAAGTTGCTATAAAAAAAGGTTGCTATAAAACGCAAAAATTCGCTAGAAGACATAAAAAATCACTATAAAACAAAGTCACTAGAAAATGTAAAAGGTTACAAGAAGACGTATACCTAAGTTAATATCAAACGTTTGTAAACAACGTAAAAAGTCACTAGAAAACTAAAAAAGTTGCTATAAAACGCAAAAATTCACTAGAAAACGTAAAAAATCACTATAAAACAAAGTCACTAGAATACGTAGTCACTAGAGTACGTAGCCACTAGAAAACGTAAAAGATTACAAGAAGACATATACCTAAGTCATTATAAAACGTAAAGTTACTATAAAACGAAAAATGTCCAGAAAACGTAAAAATTCACTAGAAAGCGTACAAAGTGTTCTAGTGCTCATAGTTACTTTGGTGTTGGTCATCGTTGTTTTCTTTAGACTTTTCTACAAACCAAACCAGAATAAGAATTAAAGAACAAAGTTTGTCTGGACAATTTGACAGTTTATTTCATATTGTAGGTAAGCGTTTCCAGCCCATGTCAAACTTGTCAGGAGGAGAAAAAACCGTGGCCGCCCTGGCCCTTTTGTTCGCCATCCACAGTTTCCAGCCGTCCCCGTTTTTCGTCCTGGACGAGGTGGACGCCGCCCTGGACAACACCAACATCAGCAAAGTGGCCAACTATATCACTCAGAAAACGGAAACGCTTCAAACTATCGTCATTTCCTTGAAGGAGGAGTTTTACTCGCATGCTGATGCGTTGATTGGAATCTGTCCCGAGGTAAGAAAAAATATGCTGTGACAGAATATCCGGAACAAAATATCCTGGCAATTTAATATGGGTCCCTCAACAAAATATCCTGAAAGAAAAACTCTCCCAACTAAATATTCTGGAATGCGACAAAATTTCCGGCGACTAAATAACCATTTTCCCACACCAAATATGCGGTCTGACAACATTTCCTGGCGATTTTATATCTGGGGCCCACGACCTAATATCCAGACAACGAAATATACAATCCCCCGACATATTATCCTTAAATGATACAAAATTTTTCTCGAGATTTATATCCGGTGCTCTCCACAGAATATTCAAACGACTAAATATCAAACTCCCCCAACAAAATATCCTGGAATGGGACAAAATATCGTGGTGTGGAACAAAATATCCGGTGCCACAGACAAAATATCCTTGTGATCTTATACCCGGTGCCCTCCACAAAATATTCTGACTACAAAATATCAAATTCCTCCAATAAAATATCCTAGAATCGAACAAAATATCCGGTGCCACAGACAAATTATTCCTGCGGTCTTATATCCGGTGCCCTCCACAAAATATTATCACTACAAAATATCAAATTCCTCCAAAAAAATATCCTAGAATCGAAAATATCCGGTGCCAGAGTCAAATTATTCCTGCGGTCTTATATCTGGTGCCCTTCACAAAATATTCTGACTACAAAATATCAAATTCCTCCAACAAAATATCCTAGAATCGAACAAAATATCCGGTGCCACAGACAAATTATTCCTGCGGTCTTATATCCGGTGCCCTTCACAAAATATTCTGACTACAAAATATCATATTCTTTCAATAAAATATCCTAGAATCGAACAAAATATCCGGTGCCACAGAAAAATTATTCCTGCGGTCCTTTATGCGGTGCCCTTCACAAAATATTCTGACTACAAAATATCAAATTCCTCCAACGAAATATCGTAGAATCGAACAAAATATCCGGTGCCACAGACAAATTATTCCTGCACTCTTATATCCGGTGCCCTCCACAAAATATTTTGACTACAAAATATCAAATTCCTCCAAAAAAATATCCTAGAATCGAAAATATCCGGTGCCACAGACAAATTATTCCTGCGGTGTTATATCCGGCGCCCTCCACAAAATATAATCACTACAAAATATCAAATTCCTCCAAAAAAATATCCTAGAATCGAAAATATCCGGTGCCAGAGACAAATTATTCCTGCAGTCTTATATCCGGTGCCCTTCACAAAATATTCTGACTACAAAATATCAAATTCCTCCAAAAAAATATCCTAGAATCGAAAATATTCAGTGCCAGAGACAAATTATTCCTGCAGTCTTATATCCGGTGCCCTTCACAAAATATTCTGACTACAAAATATCAAATTCCTCCAACAAAATATCCTAGAATCGAAAATATCCGGTGCCAGAGACAAATTATTCCTGCGGTCTTATATCCGGTGCCCTCCACAAAATATTCTGACTACAAAATATCAAATTCCTCCAACAAAATATCCTGGAACCGTAAAAATATCCGGTGTCCTCCACAAAATATTCTGAAGACTAAATATCAAATCCCCCCAACAAAATATCCTAAAATGGGAAAAAATAACCGGTGCCACCGACAAAATGTCCAAGCAACTATTTTTTACCCTACAAAAAGAAACTTGTTTTATAAATATTACATCATTTTTATTTTATATTTCAGCCTGCAGAGTGCCTGGTCAGTCAAGTTCTAACATTCGATCTTACTAAATACGAGGAACACGTCGAAAGTTAAAAAAATATATATATATTATCCGTTCTATAACTGTATAATTTATTTTTTATATTTTAAGAGAAAAAAAATATTTTAAATGTTTAATTTTAATTCTGTTTTGATGTAGCATTGGTACGGCACCAACGTTGTTAAATTTATTCCAAAATTTAACACAATTTTAATGTTTTGACTTCATATTCTTAGTTTTATCTTAAATGACTATTTCCCATTTGTTTAAATAAATATTTTGTTAAATGTATTTCAGTTTTTTTGTTATGTTGCTCACAACAGAGGAGTACTATAAGTTACTTCGGGAACCCGAAAAAACAATGTTCAAAATATTTTTTTTGTCCAAAATCAAAAAAATTGTAACAAAAAGAGTTATATTCAATTGTAAACTAGATGAAACGTTGCAAGCCCCCTGTCAAAACATCGGCACTATTGTACACTAGAGCCATCTAGTTTGCAAATTTCAAACTAGATGTTTTGTTTGATTTTAAATTCTGTATCTTTAAAACATTATATTCTAACAAAAAACTGTATATAACATTTTTTATAGGGCTTAAAAAGAGCTTTTATTTAAATAAAATTTTTTGAAATCGGGTTATAAATATGTGAGATATGCTAAAAAAACGTTTTACTGCTTTAAACGCCAATATCTCGAAAACAATGCGTTTTAGAAAAACGTTGTTAAAAACATTTTTTGACCAATTTAAAATTATCTTTTATATAAGTGCTAAATTAACCAAATACAATAATAATTGCCTTAATTATAAACAAAAAACGCTAAAAATAGGAGTTTTACCCTATTTTTACCCCCTTACCCCCAATCGTTTACCCCCAAAATCTAATCAGCTCTTCGGAATACGATAAGAAACAATATGCAAAAAACCGCAAGTCGACAGACAGACAGGACGCAAAAAATTTTTTTACTGATTTCGACTCAGAATGGTCTAAAACGTCGAGAAATGTGAAAAAAACGTGGTCAAAGATTTTGAGTTTCGGCGAAGATTTCAATACATCGGCACTCTTAGTAGCACTAAGTGCCGATGTAATTAACCGATAAACAAAAATTATAGAGATCGCTATATTATAAAAAATCCAGACCACGTTAAGGCGGTTCAATCATTTTTGAGAAGTACTACGAGAGAAAACGCAATATACTAAACCACTGTGAAAAGTCCAAACCTAGTATGGTATATCTTCGGCGGTTTGTTAAAATTTGAATTCTATTTCTTTTTAAAAAAAACGATAAAATACAAAAAAAATATCTTTATACAGAAAAATGTGGGATAGGACATAGAAAAATTTCCGTGTAAAAAGAAACTATTTTTTTTTTCTTGCTTATCCTAGCAAACATTTACAGTTACTTTTGCTGTTCCATTAAAAAAAATTCATGATTTTTTTACTATTTTCTGGACCAATGAATTGGTAGAGATTTTAATAATGAGCACCTTTTTTAGTAGGAAAGTGCGGCTCATATAAGGGACGCGTGGTCTGTGCATGTCTGATACCGTTAGTTGGCTAAGTATGTATTTAAAAGTACCGAGAATGTTTGTTAGGATGCTTTATTAATATTTTAGCAATAATACTGCGATTGTTTTTGGTTTTAAAAATGCACACCTACCATTTCATGGTATGTTTTTAAATTAAGCAATTAAATAGTAACAATCACCATAATTAACTAAAATAAATAAATATAAAAATTAATTTAAATGCGGTAAGTTGTATAAATAATTTTCCTAGTTTTATAAAGATATAAAATTGTTTTACTAGTTATAAAATCAGATGTAAAAATCGCTTTCAAAATTCAAAAATTTTAATACAGTAGAACTCGGTTATAACGAACGTTTCTTTCCATTAACCTAGAATAGTATATTCTATAACTAGTATGGAATAGACAATATTCCGCGAGAGCGGAATATTGTCATACGAGCCGGCAGGCGAGTATGACGGTCCCGCGAGCGCGGAATGACTATTCGATACGTGTTGTAGACTATACTTTTTCTTCGACTGCAAATATGAAACACTGTATGGCTTTAAACTGCGGACAAGGTTAAAAACAATTTTTTGACTCGACATTGCAAATGCAACAAAACACATTTTTAAACAAAGCAATTTATGTTATTTAATAATTTTATCAAACCAGTACTTAAAAAAGATTTTTATTTAATTTTAGCACATATTTACAAATTATAATGCAAAAATTGAAGGTTATGTCAGATTGTTGTGAAAGATATCAGGTTTAAATATTTAACAATAGATGGAGCAGTTTTAATTTTTTGAACTAAATTGATAAAAAACTGGTCAAATATTAAGAAAAACTAATAAACTTTATGTAATTTTAACGCAAAACTTTAAATTGCATTAAATTATTCAATATTTCATGGTAATATATATAAATTTTTGCTAATTTTGCTACAGTTTTCTTTACTTTTATAAACAATAGATGGTACTACATGTGCTCATTCTAACACTTGATACGGAATATTCATACCATATCTAGAGCTAGAATGGATTCATTCTGTGTTTGAAAAGTGTGTGTATTTGCTTACATTCTAACACAGTCGTAGAAAAACGTTATTATTATAGTGACCTCATCATTTTACTTTTTTGCTTTTTTATGTTTTTTTTTTGTATTATTTTTGTTCATGTGTTGGCAGTAGTGTTTTTGTCCCTAGCAGTAGAGCTTACAATTCAAAGTTTTTATAAATTTTGTAATAATTTTTATCTATTTTTACATTAATTTTAAAGATTCTAAGGCAGCCTGTAACCTATCGAGTTCAATAGTGGTTTGATTTAATTTCTCGATATTACTCTGTTGTACCTCCACTGGAACCTTTGTTGCATAGTCCGCAGCACCCATAGCTTGACTTAACTTTGTCTTCGTTCCTTGTAAAAATTCCAGTTTCTTTTTGATCTTAGTGATTTCTTTTGCTGGCTCGATGAGGCCCTTGAGGAGGAGATTCACTTCGCATTTATCAGAGATTGTGATTATTGCACAGCCTTCAGGTGCCTTTTCGTTAACTGTTGTTTTCGAACAGTACGATAAGGTTTGGAGGGCTGAGCTGTATTTTTCAACGATTTCGGTAGTTGTAGAGTCGCTGCATTGAAGATAAGCTGAAAAAAAAAATTATATAAACCTTTTACTGCTTTAAACGCCAATATCTCGAAAACAATGCGTTTTAGGAAAACGTTGTTTATAACATTTTTTGACCAATTTAAAATTATCTTTTATAGAAGTGCTAAATTAACCAAATCCAATAATAACCGCTATAAACAAAAAAAGCTAAAAATAGGAGTTTTACCCTACTTTTACCCCCTTACCCCCAATCGTTTACCCCCAAAATCTAATCAGCTCTTCGGAATACGATAAGAAACAATATGCAAAAAACCGCAAGTCGATATGGAGTTAGAGAGTTTACACCCAGACAGACAGACGGACGCAAACATTTTTTTTACTGATTTCGACTCAGAATGGTCTAAAACGTCGAGAAATGTGAAAAAAAACGTGGTCAAAGATTTTGACTTTTCGGCGAAGATTTCAATACATCGGCACTCTTAGTAGCACTAAGTGCCGATGTAACATAAAAAAAATTACCTTCTAGGTAAAAAATAAGGGTAGTTTGCTGGTGAACAGTTTATACTGCATATGTGTATTTATATTTTTTTTTAATTGAAAATGTGCAGCATCGCGCCACAAGAATGGTTTCTTCATTAAGGCACCTCGATTATGATCAAAGACTCTTACAGCTTGGTTTCCCCGTCTTTCCGAAAGAAGAAGCCGTGGGGATCTTATCTACACTTACCGTATCTTAAATTGTCACTTTTCAGTGAATTTACTTTTTACTCGTAATTTGGACAACACCAGACGTGGTCATACATTAAAACTTTCACGCGAACTTTTTTTTACCACTATCAGGCAATATTTTCTACCTAATCGTGTCTTCAGCTCCTGGAACTCTCTAACTGGATCAACTATCTCCGCCTCATCAGTAAATTCTTTTAAAAATCGTTATGATGGTAGACATCAAATTTTTATTTTATATTAAATGTTTCAATTTTTATATTTCATATTATCTATTTATATTTGTAATAATACTTGGGCATAATAGGCATTAATGCATCTGCCTTTTTGTACTAATAATAATAATAATAATATAAAATTGACTACGATTTATAGCTGGATTTCCGTGTACTCACCTTCGGTTTTAGTTTTGTTGGGCAAATTATAATCACTCCTAGCAGACCTGATAGCCCTGGCGACTTTTTGAATGAATTCAACGTTATTTTCAATTTCTTCATTCTTCCAGATACTTTCTTCCTCTGGGTAAGAAGACACGGCAATACTGAGTACATTTTCGCGTGCTTCACTTGTTCTGGGCAACCTCTGGTACAACTCTTCGGTTATAAAAGGCATGAACGGGGAAAGAAGCCTGAGCCCCACTTCTAGGGCTCTGTATAAGGTTATTTGGGCAGTTTTTTTCGCAGTTTCGTCTGTTCCGAAAAATACTGGTTTTAGATATTCCTAAAAAAAAAAGTTGACATAACATCCAAAAATGATTCAAAATATAATTGAACCTTTCAAGGCAAAATTTTTCGTACAACCAATATTAAATAATTTTACAAAAATATTTAATTAATATATCAAAATATAATTATTTTAAACACTGGAACAACACTTTATCCAAATTTATAGATACATACTTTTTTTTTAAATTTCACTAATTAATAGTACTGCAGTGAGTATTTTCCTGATGAAAAATGTCCAGTTTATTTTGTTTGTTGTAATGTTTTTGTTTAATTTGTTTGTTTTAATGCATATTTAATAATTTAGGTTTGGACTTTTTTTTAAATTTATTAATTTATTTTATTTTTGTTTTTTCAAAAAAAAAAATCAGTTTATAATGTCCAAAGAACTTTTACCTCAACATGATGAAATCTACCGTATGCTTTGTTTGAAGCGTGAACCAACTACGGTGAGGGGCTGGTGGGGAGTGACTATTGTTTACACTTAGTACGCGTAAAGAGAGAGAAAGAATGTGTAAACTCACAATCTAATGTCGTAAAATGACTGACAGGGGTACAGTGTTGCCGATTGGAAACATACTTTGGATTTTTTATTGTAAATTTTAAGAAACATTAGTTCTGTATGAGTTTTACATAAACTAGTAGTTTAATTTTAATAGATTTAAATATATTATATTATTAAACATAATTATAGTAAACACAATAAAGTTTTTTACATTTTTAATTTAAGTATAATGATTTGAATTCATGATAAGGTGGAAACTACGCAACATCGCTACTAGGTAGCCTGAAAGTCGACTAGCGACATCTACATTTTACACCAGAAAGCTGTATCGCGTTTCTGTAAATAAACAAAAAAAAGATGACCCCTTCATAAACATTGGTCTGAAATTACTTCTTGAGGTAAAAGTTCTTTGATAATGTCCAAAAAGTTTTACAATTTTTATGTATTTTTAGCCCTGAAGAAGCCTAAATATTAGGTGAAACGTTGGCATGATTATGTAATTCAATAAAGTTTTTATTTGCTTCATTTTCGAGTGTTTATTACAAATAACCCTATGTAAAATTAAACTTACCAAATAGACATCACACAACTCGTACAACCAGACATTGTAAATGGCAGTGGTGACAACCGTAAAATCGTAGGTATTAAATCCCCTGTTTGCGTCAGCAACGGCCGTTGCCAACCGACTCAGCATCCAGAGATCCATGACCGACTCGTTCCCGACTAACTTGCAGTCGCTTGGAGCGGAAAAATCCGGCGCAAAATAGGTCAGAGCAAATTTTGTTGCGTTCCAGATTTTGTTGCAGAAGAATCTGTATCCCTGGACACGGAGGATGTCCAGGTTTATGTCCCTGCCGGAACACATGGCGCAAAGGGCGAATCTGAGGGCGTCCGTTCCGCATTCTGGGATGCCTTGAATGAAAAAAAAAAAAATACAAAAAAAAACAAGAAAAAACTAGATGAAACGTTGCAAGCACCCTGTCAAAACATCGGCACTATTGTACACTAGAGCCATCTAGTTTGCAAATTTCAAATAGGTGTTTTGTTTGATTTTAAATTCTGTATCTTTAAAACATTATATTCTAGCAAAAAAATGTATATAACATTTTTTATAGGGCTTAAAAAGGGCTTTTATTTAAAATATAATTTTTTGAAATCGGGTTTTAAATATGTGAGATATGCTAAAAAAACCTTTTACTGCTTTAAACGCCAATATCTCGAAAACAATGCGTTTTAGGAAAACGTTGTTTATAACATTTTTTGACCAATTTAAAATTATCTTTTATTTAAGTGCTAAATTAACCAAATACAATAATAATTGCCTTAATTATAAACAAAAAACGCTAAAAATAGGAGTTTTACCCTATTTTTACCCCCTTACCACCAATCGTTTACCCCCAAAATCTAATCAGCTCTTCGGAATACGATAAGAAACAATATGCAAAAAATCGCAAGTCGATATCTCATGTAGAAATGGAGTTAGAGAGTTTACACCCAGACAGACAGACAGACGGACGCAAATTTTTTTTTACCGATTTCGACTCAGTATGGTCTAAAAGGTCGAGAAATGTGAAAAACGTGGTCAAAGATTTTGACTTTTCGGCGGTAAAAAAAAATCTGTCGGTCGGTCTGTGTCCGGGAAATTTGTGACCAGGCCAGGCGAAAATAAAATTCCCTGACTTTTCCAGAGTGATAATAAAGAAATTTCCAGAAAGACTTGAGATAAAGTCTGTGGTGGGCGAAAATATAAAATTAAAAAAAAAATAACCAAATGACAATATTTTTTTATTATTTTTTTTTTAATTTTTTTATACCTTCAGGGTAATCCTGTTTTTGTCCAGCTTTCGCCTTGTCTATTTCTTTAGGGTCCAGATTGCTGTCCAGAAGTTGCAAGTGAAGGTTTTCCAGGCTGATCCCGTTAATCACGTCCATCGGATCAATCACATTTCCCAAGGATTTGCTCATTTTCCGGCCGTGCGCGTCTCTTACTATTGGATGAAGGTACACCTCTCTGAAAAAAATGAAATACAGACAGAGTTTTTTTGCAAAAAGTACGCAACATTTTGACTGTCGGGCTGACCTGGTCACTTTTCCCGGACAGACCATGATAATGATTATTTTTTCAAATATTTACAATATTTTTGTGAAAATTGGTGTATAGAGGTTTTTGAGGTACCTTAACCTCTTCAGGGACGATTTTTTTGTTTAAATTAATTTAGTAGCAAAAGTTAAAAATGCTTTTTATTGTCAAAACAAGTAAACAACTGAAGATGTGCGAATCTTGGCCATTGGATGTCGCTTGTGGTTGGAAACGAAGCAAATGGCAACAGCTATAGCCCCTGAGCAATAAGGAATTTGGTGATTTTCATTTTGCGGAGTTTATTTTTAAACGTACACATATGTGCCTATGTCCCTGAAGAGGTTAAACTAAATCTGATAATTGAGGTTGCTGAAATTGAACCTGATGACAAAAATTATCTTACTCCACCCCCCGGGGGTGGGGGATTATTATTTTAAATGTTTACAATATTTTCGTGAAAATTGGTGTATAGAGGTTTTTAAGGTAGCTTAAACTAAATCTAATAATAAAAAAAACTAACTCCGCCCCCTAAGGAACGGGGTAGTTTTTTTTTGAAAATTGGTATATTGGGGTTTTTGAGGTGGCTAAAACTGAATCTTAAAATATTGTTTTTTCTGAGGGGAAAAATGGGAAAGCCTTTTACTGAGCAGTGTATTTTTTTCGTTTTTGATTGAAATGAAACTGACCTATAGGGAAAAATATTATTAACAAAAGGCGCAGTATTTTTTTTTTTTTCAAAAAAAAAAAAGAATGAAAGTGTTTTTTTTTAATTTCGTTCGCATTTTTTTTAATACAAAAAAAAATCCATAATAGAATTATAGTGGATTACAGGTCGACTCGGAAAATAGTACTTTTCCGAGACCATTTGTAGGTGGAGGAAAAGTACCATTTTCCGGGAGACCTGTATACTTTTTTATTCGCAACTGTTTTTATTTAAAAATAAAGTACTAATTTTTTTGAAACCTACATGTTTGAATTGAAATGAAGAAAATAATAATATAATACTTAGTTTTTTAGTTCTTTTCATATTTACCACAAATATTTTTTCCTGCATTTCACAAGAAAAGCACAATGATATAAAACTTTAGTTCCATATCCGCGTAACTCAAATAAACAACCACAAAAAACATTTGTTTATAGCTCACAAGGAACCGTTTATAACATTTATTATCCTTCTCAGTCTCAAAAGTAAAAAACATTGACCAAAACTGTACATTTAAGTTTTTTAAACGAAATGTATTAGATTATATTCGTATTTATCATGACAACAGCAGTTCAGCCATCTTGCTTTAGGCATTAATAATGACATCACGTACTTCCCAAACTTTATTAATACATGTAATGTATGCGAAAATAGTAGTTTTCGTAACGAGTAAGCGACTTTATTCCTTAGTGCACGACTATGAAGTTTTTTTGACGCGAAGCGAAGTCAAAAAATCATTCGAGTGCACTAAGAACTTGTCGCAAACGAGTTGCGAACAACATTTTTCGTTCGACCTACAGTCTAGACTGTTTAAAAATGTATATTTTAAAGAATTACCTGTGTTTAATTTTGACATTTCAAAATTTTATAAACGTCAAATGACTTTTGTCAAAATGAAAGCTATGTGTAATCGTTTGGATAAATGAGTGCAATGAGCATAGTTTTCATTTCATTCAAATATGCACTATGTACTCGTGCGATAGAAAAATATCGAGTATATATAGTGAACATGCATTTTTATTTATTTCGTATGAAAATAGTTATTTATGGTACTAGTGGGTAAAGTAAGATATTGCCCATGTGAAAATTAACGAGGCGTCAGCCAAGCAGGTTAATTTTCGAGAGGGTAATATCGGTTTACCCATGAGTGCCGTACAAGGTTTTATCCAATAAATAGCTTAGGAATTCATATTTTTATTAAAAATTTTAATGACATTTACAAGAAAATACTTTGACAAGTGACAGTTGAGTGGGTAAAATAAATAATTATCCACTCAATAAAGTAAAAGCCACGCGGGGGTTATTATTGAGTTTATCTATTTAAAATAAAGCTGGTAATTGTCTTATTATCTGTATGTATTGGATAAACATTTTTACTCACTTGAAAGGAAGTTTTCCCAAGAGTTTCTGTCCGAAAAAGACCATCCTTGCCACCCAGAAGAACAGAATATCGTGTCCCGTTTCGAGCAGTGAAGTGGGGTAAAAAGCCTGCAGGTCGTCCGTATTTTCGGGCCAGCCGAAAATGGAGAAGGGGAAAAGGGCCGATGAGAACCAGGTGTCTAGAACGTCCTCGTCTTGAGTTAGAACGACATCTTCCGGAGATGTGTTAAACTTTATCGCGGCCTTGGCAAGGGCCTCTTCGTGGGTTCTGCCGGATACCCAGAGATAGTCATCGCCAGTCTAAAATTCAAAACAAGCCGTGAAGATATGTAATGCTACGCATTTCATTATATACTATTTATTCACAGTAAATGGCACATTGCATTTTCCCGAATAATAAAAAAAAAACAAAAAAAAAATTAACAATTTTTTATACTTAGTTTTTTTGCGAAAAACGAAAAAAAAAATAAAAAAAAAACATCTTTTGCCAAACAGAAAAAAAAATTAAAAATTATAGTTTTTTGTTTTTTTTTTTTAATTTTACCCCCCTCCCCCATAACTTTTTTATATTTGAAGTTGAAGGGATTACTTTCAAAAACAATATGGATCTTTCCCTCATTGACCTTAAATTTTCCTGAAAATTTCAATTCGATCGGATTATTCGTTCTTGAGTTATCGTGTTAACAAAAATCGGACGGACGGACGGACAATAAAAAGTTTGAGCTAAAGACTTTAAATTTTGACCATATGTTGCTTATCCAAAGTTTAAAATCGGGATGTGGTAAGTGGGTAAATAAATATTGCCCATGAGAAAATTAACCTGCGAGGCGTCAGCCAAGCAAGTTAATTTTCAAGAGGGCAATATCGGTTTACCCATGAGTGCCATACAAGGTTTTATCCAATAAATAGCTTAGGAATTCATATTTTTATTAAAAATTTTAATGACATTTACAAGAAAATAATTTGACAAGTGACAGTTGAGTGGGTAAAATAAATAATTATCCACTCAATAAAGTAAAAGCCACGCGGGTGTTAATATTTTATTTTATTTAGTTTATCTATTTAAATTAAAGCTGGTAATTGTCTTATTATCTGTATGTATTGGATAAAAGTCTTTTTTATTTTTTGAAAATTTTGTTGAATATAATTTTCGGTCATTCTACACTTTGGATTTAGAACACATGTTTGTAAATGTTTTAATGAAAAAGCAAAAATTACTTTGGGTTCTTCAGAAACGCTGCTAGACGGAGTGTTTTCAAAAGCAACAACTTACCGCGCCTTCAGGTTTTTCAACAGTTCTGCTCTTTAGCGATACAATATACGCAGGAATCCTGTGTCCCCACCACAACTGTCTGGAAATGCACCAGTCCCGAATTCCATCCATCCAGTGGTGCCAAGTTTTCACGTGCATATCCGGGATGATCTTCAGGGCGCCGGTTTCGACGGCTTTCACTGCGTTGGACGCCATCTCGTCGCATTTGACGTACCATTGAGGCTTCAAAAGTGGCTCCACCACGTCCTTGCTGCGGCTACAGATTGGTACTACCATCGGGTTGTTTTTGGTTTCCACGTAAAGGCCTTTTTCTTTCAGAGATTCGACTATTTCTTTTCGGGCTGTGAACCTTTTCATGCCCTAAAATTAACAATTAAGAAATAACCTTTAAAGGGTCAACGAAACTGTATAATATAATTGAATCGGCCAGTACTATAGTCCAAAATTGTTTTAAAAAGTCTCTACGTCAAAGCGTTCTTGAAATATCGTAGTGTGAAGTTGTTTTGCAAGCGACTTGCACCATTAATACGGATTTTTAGTGCACGAAAGTGCATAGGTGTTAGGTGCGTATACTATTTTTCCTACGACCTAACACCTAAACATAAAAAAATACAAACATTATCTTGAAATTGGTTTGTCAATTTGAGGTTATGTGTTTGACTTTTACTAATTTTCTGACAGCAGATATGTAAAATCAGCTGATAACAACTTCCCATCCGTTGTCATAGGCAACAGATGGGAAATGCGCAATAACTACTAACTAGGTCGTAGGAAAAAACTTAACCCTGGTAGAAAAGTACACAAATCTAACATAACATTAGATTAGTGACATTTTTATGTTGAGTCTCAAACGTTATAAAATATATAAATTTAACCTTAAAAATTAACGTTTGACAAAAACGTTATAAAATACATAAATCTAACGTTAGTTTCCCACCTAAATTCTAACCTTTTTCTAACCTTATTCTAACTTTAAATATTTTTTAAACTTCCATTATTAATACGTAAGCTATAGTAGAAAATACTCATTTCAGGTTTGATAATTATTTATTATTTCTATAATAAGTTTAAAAAATTATCCCCCAAAAGTCAAAATTATAGTAAGTCTGGCAACGCTGTATTAGAATTGAAAAAATATTTTAAGATTCTGAATGTATAAATAAATATTAACTAACTAAATATAAAGTTTTTCTGAGAGGTTATTTATCGAAGTATAACAGCATATTACACGAAATATAGTTAGGGCCACCTAAAAAGATGGCTATTTTATAAATAAATGTAACGAAATTATGTGTAAGAATATTATGATTGCTAAAATATATTAAGATTTATTTATATGAACAAATTTATCTCCAGCTGCCATTTTATGATGCAGGTAGAAATTTCCTAGTTGGCCACGCCCCCTCCGAAAGTTAGAAATTAAACGTACTTATCGATACCCCCAAGCAACAAAGCCGTAACTCATATATTGTCATTTTTCACGACAGCTAAATTTCTAAAATATTTTTTTTCTTATTTAAGGATGGGGAAATGATTGAAGTGGAAAAGAAAGCCATGTGATACATCATTTAAAAGCTTATAACATTCTCTATTTAACCATATAAGTATTTATTGTTTATTTATTGTTTGTTTCTGATAATATTCAAAATCAGAATTTATTACTGTTAGATATGACATTTAATATCTAGAACAATATGTTTGAATATGTGTGACCTGCGCACATGAGCAACCTTGCCGTACGCAAGAGACACAGAGTGGATTATCAACCAGTCATTGTACGTTAGAATAAATGCCTTAATTAATAATAATTCATGAGTTTAATTATCTATCCACATATATAATATAATGGCGACGAGAAAGTTTAATTAAGAACCTCGGGAGTGTAATAGTGCAAGAGTGCAGTCTAGTGTAAATTCACAGTGCATTTTTAACTAAAAGTAAGGTTAAGTGAAGGCGCGAAGTACGTTAAAATGACGGAAAATACTGCGAATAGTACACCGGTTGGATTATTGGGTACATTAAGCACATTTAACCCGAAAGTATCAAATTTTTGTATATTCAAAGAAAGGCTTAATCAGTTTTTTATCGCAAATTCGATAACTGAGGCGGCTAGAAAAAAGGCCATTTTGTTAAATACTCTGAACGAAGATACGTATGTGTTAGTGCGGAATTTATGTGTACCGAGTTTACCGGAAAGTAAAACGTATGAACAGTTAATTACAGTATTAAGTGATCATTTTTCGCCGGTAAAATCAGTGTTTTCGGAACGTTTAAAATTTTACACGGCCCGCAGGGAAAAACACGAGTCCGTAGCAGAGTGGATTATCAACCAGTCATTGTACGTTAGAATAAATGCCTTAATTAATAATAATTCATGAGTTTAATTATCTATCCACATATATAATATAATGGCGACGAGGATGGGTTTACTAGCAAAAGCCGCACAAGTCTTACAATTGAACGAAATTTCTTCAATATTTTTGTCAATGGACGGCCACCAAAAATATGATCGTCCTAGGGCCTTCATTTTCACAATACCAATATGGGTAGTGTGGAGTTCCTTTAAAATTAATGACCTATATTTTTCAGGAATAATTAAACGATAACCCCACATTAAACAATTTTGCTCAATTGTAATCTCGTTTTTTCTTATAAAAAATGGTTTTGCATCACTATACAGTAAAAATTTTTTTGCGTATAGGTATTGAAAAAACTTTTTAACTCCAAATATTATTGCGTAAGCTTCTTTTTCTATTTGCGAGTAAGACTGCTCCGCCGAATTTAACATTTTTGACGCAAATGCTATGGGTCGCTCCGAATTATTCTCATAAACGTGACTAATCACTGCCCCCACCGCAAATTGAGATGCGTCTACGGTTAACTTAACCGTTTGACTTGCGTCATAATGTGCCAAAACTTGAGATGACAATAAGACTTGTTTTATTTTTTTAAAACTTTTTTTACAACTATCCGTCCAAATAAACCCTACATTTTTCTTTAATAAACCGTACAACGGTCGTAAAATCTCGGCTGCATTAGAGATGAACCTTAAATAAAATGTAACCATCCCCAAAAATGATTTTAATTCGGTTGTATTTGTCGGATTTCTAATGTTTTTAATTGCTAGTACGCGGTCTTCTTCAACATGCAAGCCCGACTTGTCAATCTTGTGACCAAGGTACTGGACTGAGTTCTGAAAAAAGGAACACTTTTCTTTTTTAACTTTAAGTCCGTTTTCTAGCAAAATTTTAAAAACTAGTTCTAATGTCTCTAAATGCTCTTTATCGGGAGGCGGGAGGCGAGAGTGAAAAGTTTGTCGGCTAACTGTAAATTCGGGGACGAGCTGTCAATTCTTTTACGCGACATTTTCGTCATTGGCGTAAATGACGAGAAAATCATGGATCGTCTTTTCGAAGAGGATGCAGCGCACCGGGACGTCACACTGCAGAAAATGGTGAAAACGGCAATTTCAAAAGAGTCTGTGATTCGGGAACGTCTCGAAGTGAGTTCAGCTATTAAAGTGAAAAGCGAGCCTGTGTTCTTTCAGCGACAGCGCGAAGGTAGACCACGCACGAATATAGGTGGGGATACAACCGCGTCGACTTCGAGGCAGCAGCACCAGGGACGAAGTCAACCAAAACAGGACAACGCACAGAAGTTTTCAGGAAAATGCAATGTTTGTGGCCGGAAAAGCCATAAAGCAAGTGAGTGTCGATACAAAAATTGTGTCTGCCACAAGTGTGGAATCAAAGGACATCTTGCACCAGTTTGTAAAGGTCAGAATTCTCATTATTTAAATTTAAATGAAAATATTTCAGATTCAGATTTTTTGGAAGCAGACATTAATAATATTCAATCAATTGAAACAGATTCGGTGGGCAATGTTAAGCCTACGTATATTAATTTGTCGGTTGAAAACATACCTATTAGTTTTGAAGCCGATTCAGGTTTTGCGCATGCTGCGGTCTCTCAAAAATTATATTTAAAATATTTCAAACATTTAGAATTACATAAAAATGATTTAGCATTAAAAGATTACATTGGAGTAACCTTTGAACCTATAGGTTACCTTTATTTAAATGTAGTTTTTGAGAAACAACAATTTATTTTAAAAACCTATGTGTTGGAGAATGGTGGACCACCTCTGATTGGGAGGAATGGACTCCATATGTTAAATTTAGGAATTAGTAAAATTAACAATATAAGTTCTTCGTCTAAATTAGAGCAACTTATGCAACGTTATGCAGATATTTTTGATGGTAAGATTGGTACTTTTAATAAGTTTGAAATAGATTTAGAGCTAAAGGACGGGGCTTTTCCAAAATTTTGTAAGGCCCGACCAGTACCATTTTCATTAAAACCTGCTTTAGAAGAAGAAATTCATAGATTGGTTAAAAAGGGAGTTCTAGTGCCGCAGGAGTTCTCAGACTGGGCCACTCCTGTTGTACCCGTTTTAAAGCCTAATGGGGGGTTGCGACTCTGTGGAGATTTTAAAATAACTTTAAATCCACAGTTACGAGATGTACATTGGCCTTTTCCTAAAATTGAGGAAATGTTTTCAGAATTACGGGGTGGTATAAAATTTACAAAAATAGACCTTGCTGAAGCCTATACACAATTGAAATTATCAAAAAAATCTCAAATACTCACAACCTTATGTACTCATTTAGGACTTTTCTCTTTTACACGTTTATGTTATGGCATAAAGACAGCCCCAGCCATTTTTCAAAAATTAATGGAGCAATTGTTTAAAGTCAGGGGAGTGTTTATTTTTTTGGATGATTTGCTGATAACGGTCAAAGTCGATGCTGGATTGTGGAAACGTCACAAAAATCAACTAAAACAAAATAAGGGTAAAATTTTAGTTTCTAATCAAAATGAGGGTAACATTTTAGTTTCTAATCAAAACAATAGCCCAATTCAAGATTCAATTTCGATTATTCCAAGATCGACTTTGCCTGAAAATAGTATGGAGCCTCAAGGGGCTGACAATAATGTTCAAAATGTACCAATACAAATTGTAAATGAAAATAATGTACAAAATGTTCCTAACCAAATTATAAATAGTGAAGTGAATCAAAGTGAAACTGTCAGAGTGTTAAGATCTCGTGCAAATATTAAACCGCCCGATAGACTAAAATTGTAGTTAGTTATATAAACATTTAAGAAGGGAGGTGTTAGATATGACATTTAATATCTAGAACAATATGTTTGAATATGTGTGACCTGCGCACATGAGCAACCTTGCCGTACGCAAGAGACACAGAGTGGATTATCAACCAGTCATTGTACGTTAGAATAAATGCCTTAATTAATAATAATTCATGAGTTTAATTATCTATCCACATATATAATAATTACTTTAGTGTTTTTAGGTAAACTTTTGGTTAAAATGGCCTGTGGAGAAATCTGAGTAGTACCACCATGTGTGTCTATTTTCAAGGCGTTTACCTATGAGTATAACTCAAAATAGGTCTAACTTGAGTTACATCCTTGTTGCATGGGAGTGTCGTTATAATGGAGTTCTAACTTAAAAATCTAACGTTAGATTAACGTTTGTAACTAACGTTAGATTCTAACGTTAAAAAGCGGGACATTTGCACATATTTTATAACGTACTTTTATACAGTTTTCAAACGTTAGAAAAACGTTATTTTAACGTTAAATTTCTACTAGGGAAGTTTTGCCTGGGGTTTTGAAAGTAAAAAAGTCAAAATCACCTACCGTAAACTTTCCATAGTCTCCAATAATGTGTCCTTCATCATCAAGAATGGTAATAAAAGGCAAATTATGTCTTTTTCCCACTTCATAATCATTCGGATCGTGCGCTGGGGTAATTTTGACAGCCCCAGTACCAAAACCTAGAATTATATTTATTTAATAATAACACGACTCAACAAAAAATTTGTTGTTCTTTGTCCTAAAGTTTATATTATGATTTTTCGGTTCATTATGCACAAAAACGAAAAGAAAATACATTCTTTTGGTTTAAAGTTTGCTTTTGTGATAGTTGTGATAATAATACTCATTTTCGATTTTTTTTATAAATTTCAATTAGTTTAAATACATTCAAAAATACCGCGAGATCTGAGTGGGGTTTTTACGTTCACGCAGTGCCTCCAGATGGCACTCAAGTGATAAACAACGATCAGGTGTTTTGTACATATCGAGAAAATGGCATCGCGAAAGTGTAAATATGATGCTGATGCATTTTGCTACGTATGTGGTCAATTTATTAAAGTTCGAGACATGAAATATGAACTAAAAACATCTCACGTTCTCTGTGAAGCCTACGAACCATATTTTGACTGTCCTGTTCGGAATCAAGACAAGCCATGGGCTCCAAATGCTGCTTGTAGTTATTGTAAAAGATGTTTGGAAGGTGAGCAAATGTAATAGACATATTAACGTTATCAAGGCCAATACAATGAAAACATGATGGGAGACTATATCTGGGGTTTAATGAAGTCAAAACGCACTAACAGTGAGTTGTTACGTCAGCAGCTTGCCGAGATGGAAGGACAATTATAATTTAGCTTAGATGACGTTGCAAATCTACAAGGCCTGTGTCTCTAAAAAGTAAAAAATAAAAACCTTTTGCAAAAAAATGAACTGACTTCTATGTCTCTAAAAAGTAAAAAATAAAAAATACTTAGGTCGGTGCCAATTTCACATCAAACAATAATAAAATAAAAAAAAATAATTGTTAGTAATTAATTTAGAAAATGGTGAAATTGGCACCGACTTAGGTATTTCATATTTTTTACTTTTTAGAGACATAGAAGTCGGTTCATTTTTGTTTGCAAAAAGTTTTTATTTTATCACAATACTGTGATAAAAAAAATTACCTAATTCGACCATTTCGTCGGCCACGATCGGGATTTTCCGGCTGCAGAAGGGGTGTAAGCAATATTTTCCGACGAGGTGCTTGTACCGTTCGTCAGTGGGATGGACTGCAATCGCCGTGTCGCCAAGCATCGTTTCAACTCTAAAATTTTATGACAGGATTTTTTTAAATTTCTCGCGTACAGAAATTTGAGGGTATATTAAAAACCCTCTGGAATATATGAAAAAAATGTAAAAAAAATCCATCTTCAATACTAATTAAAAAGGAAGCTATTTAATCTGACCAATCCTGTTGCTGATGTTAAATTACCTACAAATTAGTTTTTCCCTACTTATTAGTAACTATGGTTGCATTTTAATTGTTGACGCGTGCATTGTTCGAGACTTTCAACTTTAGAATCTTTTTAGGTTATTATATTTTGACAAAACCGTCAGAGGCTATCAAATATTCTATTTTTATAGGGTCACTCCATCCGGCGGTGGTTTTTTGACATTAATAAATATTTATGTCACAGTAATCACCATGTCAACCTACAGAATATGTACCTGCAATAATTAAATTTGCTTCCACAGCTACAAATTCAACTTTTAAAGGTAATTTAATATCAGCAACAGTGTAAAGCGTTCTTATTTTTGAATTGAACAAAGATGGATTTTTTTGACATTTTTTTCATATTTTCCAGAGGGTTTTTAATATACCCTCAAATTTCTGTACGCGAGTTCTGGAACAGGCTGTATGTTAAATTATGAGACACATTTTTTGCTCTTGCAGACCAAATTTTGAACCGAAAATTCTCAGTTATTATTAAAAATTTTAAGATGTGTTTTTTTATTATATATAATTAACAGTTGATTGAGTGGCTAACGTTGTCCTTTTTTTAATTTTTGTTTCAAGTACTTAGTTTTTTATGATTAAAAATATATTATATTCTTACCAAAAAAAAATCGAAAAAAGGGCGATGTAAGCCACAACCAAACTCTTTAATTTAACAATGGTGAAAACCCCATATCGCAGGTCTGGCAAGGTTTTGACCAGGGTGGTAAAAACCAGTGGTATTTACCGGTTTTTACCAGTGAGCAAAATCCCGGGTGGTAATTACCATATGAACAATATTTTTCTTGTATTTAGGTATAGTTTTATTAAAAACGAATTAGTATCTGCCGAGCGCTTTCGGAATTTTATTCCATCATCAGGGCTGGCATTGTCAATGCCTTACAGGGTGCAGCAAGGGAAATATAGATGATTTTAATATACATTGAGAGCAATAAGGACAATGGAGCTCTCTACAACTAGAATTATGAAACAAAAGACGTCTACCCTATCTCATTTGTGCTACACTTTCCAGCCAACCAAATAAATACTGTATTTGTTTTTCATACAACAAATACAGTATTTATTTGGTTGGCCGGAAAGTGTAGCACTGAGCGGCACGAACGAACATAGCTAATGTGAATCTGTAGAATAAGATAATTCTACTAAAATTTAGATGGCGCCAGTAATTTCTTTAATAAAAATAAATAGTTACACTTTTCGCCCGGCCAAGTAAATATTGTATTTGTTCAACAAAGAACAAATACAGAATTTGTTTGGTTGGGTGGAAGTGGGAGTGTATGTATGTCTTCTATCCTTTTTGGGTAGAACTTTTGTCCCTGTCTAATCTAACGGGAGAAATCGCCATTACAAACACTTTAAAACTTAAAAACTAAAAATAAAATGCGGGACATCAAGACAGTTAAAATTACTTTTTAAAAGGTTTACCTGGTAGTGGCCACAACTAATTTTTCATCACTATCAGCCACTTGATAAGCAAAATGTACCAGAACCCCAAATTCCACTTTCTCGTCGTATCCAGGTACGGACATAAATGTCCGGCCGGGAAGTTCGATTTTATCCACCTCGATGTCCGAAATGGCTGATTTTAAAGTGCACGACCAATTTACCAACCGGTTCGACCGGTAGATGGTGCCATCTTCGTGCAAACGCACGAAAGCTTCGGTTACGGCCCTGCACAGTTTGGGATCCATGGTGAATGCGGCTCTGTCCCAGTCGTACGAGGAACCCATTTTTTTCAGTTGGTGATAGATTCTCACACCTTTTCTGAAATTATGAAAATAAATAAAATAATTGTTTCAAAAGGAAAACTATATGAAACGTTGCAAGCACCCTGTCAAAACATCGGCACTATTGTACACTAGATCCATCTAGTTTGCAAATTTCAAACTAGGTGTTTTGTTTGATTTTAAATTCTGTATCTTTAAAACATTATATTCTAGCAAAAAACTGTATATAACATTATTTATAGGGCTTAAAAAGAGCTTTTATTTAAAATATAATTTTTTGAAATCGGGTTATAAATATGTGAGATATGCTAAATAAACCTTTTACTGCTTTAAACGCCAATATCTCGAAAACAATGCGTTTTAGGAAAACGTTGTTTATAACATTTTTTGACCAATTTAAAATTATCTTTAATATAAGTGCTAAATTAACCAAATACAATAATAATTGCCTTAATTATAAACAAAAAACGCTAAAAATAGGAGTTTTACCCTATTTTTTTTACTAACTTAAGATTTAAACTCGTCTGTCGTTTGGGTTCTCGGCGCCGGAGTTAAACTATTGAAATGTGCCCCAGCCATGGCGCCGAAAAATATTGTTAAAAATGTATTACTTTCCCCGAGAAAAGTCTTGCGTTAATATTTTTTTTAAATGATTTTTTTTATAATTGTTTTCCTCTGGAATAGGCAGAATAATAGTTATTTATGGTACTAGTGGGTAAAGATATTGCTCATGAGAAAATTAACCTGCAAGGCGTCAGCCAAGCAGGTTAATTTTCGAGAGGGCAATATCGGTTTACCCATGAGTGCCATACCAGGTTTTATCCAATAAATAGTTTAGGAATTCATATTTTTATTAAAAATTTTAATGACATTTACAAGAAAATAATTTGACAAGTGACAGTTGAGTGGGTAAAATAAATAATTATCCACTCAATAAAGTAAAAGCCACGCGGGGGTTATTATTGAGTTTATCTATTTAAAATAAAGCTGGCAATTGTCTTATTATCTGTATGTATTGGATAAAAACTATTTGTATATATTTTTTTACTCTATTTAAAACGTTTCTTTTTTTGTTTTTGATTTAAATGAACCTAGGCCTATAGGGGAAAGTATGATTTTGTTGGGAGCAGTATTAATTTCCTCAAGGAAAGTCTTGCATTAGTAAAAAAACTCGTAAAAAAAATTGAAACATTTTTATTGCTTTTTTTTACATTTCTCGACATTGTATATCCAAAAAAGATGATTTCCGTCAAAAAAAAATCTGTCTGTCGGTCTGCGAGTCCGGGACATTTGTGACCACGATAACTCGAGAACGCTTTGAATTTTTATTTTAATTAAATTTTTTGCTGTGTTTAAATACTTACTCGTCTTTCCACTTCCAGACTTTCTTGATAAACTCCTCTCTGCCAACATCGTGCCTAGTTTTCTTTTCTTCTCTCCACAGTTTTTTCTCTACCACGACTTGGGTTGCTATACCTGCGTGATCGCACCCAGGGTTCCACAACGTCATTTCACCTTTCATTCTGTGCCTAAAAAGAAAGAAAAAAAAAATGATTCTTCAAGCTTTATATTTAAAAAACAAATAAATAAAAAATCAGAAACAAAAAGTTATAAAAATAAAAGTTTAAATAGAAGGTTTTATGCTTTTATAGCAAACATTTTTGACTACAAGATTTTTTTTTGAAAAAATTCTTCTATAATTTAAAAAAAAAAATGAAAACAAAATTGAAATTGAATTGCGTTTGTTTTTGGTAAAATCAAGGGTAAATGGACAAAGGGAGCTTAGTTAACACTGGTTGTATGACAAATATTGTTAAAAGTATTATTAATTTGAGCCATTTCGCCTCAATGATTATTTATATCGATAAAAAATCTAAAACAGAAAATAAAATTTAAATGTTCTTATCAGGCACACCTATGTCTAGATGCGCTGGTAAGGTATCTGCTATTTCTTCTTTACCTAAAAAGTATTATTAGTCAATACCTTACAAAAGTTTAAAAATTTTGCCTAAATAAGGTATTGACTAACAATATTTTTTTAGGTAAGGAAGATATAGCAAATAAGTACTATTTTAAGCGCAATACCTTACCAGCGCATCTAGAGATAGGTGCGCCTGATACGAACATTTTAATTTTATTTTCTGTTTTAGATTTATTTATCGATATAAATAATCATTGAGGCGCAATGGCTCAAATTAATAATACTATAAATATATATACGCCTCAAATAAATTATAGATTCTATACAAATATTGTTCTAAAAAGTCTAAATCTTTTTTTTTATTTAGTTTTTAAGATTTTACCTTTTTGTTGTAAAAATAAAACATAAGTGAAAGTTAGTTTTTTTGGCATCTTACCATCTGATAATAGAATCTTGAATAGCATTGGTGAGAGCATGCCCCAAATGTAAAGAACCAGTCACATTAGGTGGAGGAATTATTACTACAAATTTTCCTTTGGGGCTTTTTTCAGTTATAGATTTCCGCTGAAATAAGAAAATTATTAGGATTATTTAAAAAAAAAAAAACGTTTTTTGAAAGTCTTTTCCAGAAATTATTGAAGTTATCAAGGGGTTTATTTATTGAAAAAAAAGTGTACACGGATTGTGAGAATCAAAGGATTGTGGAAGATTGTCAAAAAGATTGTGAAAGATAGCACTAAATTTTAATGAAGATTGTTAAAGATTGTGGGAAGATTTCAGATGATTGTGAAAGATTGTAGATGATTGTGGAGGATTGAGGAGGATTTTAGATGATTGTAGAATAAGAATTGTCGAGGATTTTAGAAGACTGTTGGATAGGTGTACAAGGATTGTCCAATAAATAAACCCCTCGGAAGTTATAATATACAGGGTGTTCCATAAAAAAAATGAACTTTAAGACTTAAGTAAAACATCCTGTATTTTTTGGTACAGTAAGTCTGGAAAAATTAAATTTTTGTCTCATTTTTTTGCAAAAAATTGTAACATGGTAACGCGCCTAGGGGGGGAGGGGGTTACACAAAATGTGACAGTTTGTGACAGGGGGGAGGGGGTCTAGGAAAATGTTACGTAACGGACGATGATTTAAGCGAAAGTTCACCAGAAATTGAAGAAGCAGAGAGATGTGTAATTTTGTTTATCGACGTGAAAAAACACATGACGGGAACGTTCAAGTGTTACATAACACAAATTGTACCAAAATTCATACACTTCATACCCCGGTTCCCGCGTTATTAACGTTGTAGAGATTTTATATTTTGGCTACCCCCCCTAAAACACCCCCTATTTCCTATTTCCCTAGTAACATTGATCTTGGACAAGTTTCTTGACCAGAGTACTTGACAAAGTTATTTGTAAAGAATTGGACAATTCTTGAGCAAGAGAATTAATCAAGATTCTGTATCCAGACTTAGGCAAGACTTTAGCAAGATTCTGGAAGCAGAGCATTTAGCAATACTTTGTCAAGTCTGTAGCAAGAATATGACAAGATTCTTGACCTACTCTTGCGCAAAAAACGCTAGAGTCCATGAGCGCGCACCTCTCCCTTGTCAATTTTTAGAAAATTTAGAAAAATTGTCACGTAATTTATGGACTGCCCCTTACAGTAAACATATCAAACCTCATGAATATTCATATGAAAATTCCAAAAACCACATGAAATCCTATCCCTGGTAGAAATCACTAAAATACAACTTCACACAATGTTGTGTTTTGCTATAATTTTCAGTGATTTTTAACGTTGTATAGTAACGTTAAAATCAACAATATTTCAACATTAGAATTTAACATTACATGTCAACATTAAAGTATAATGTTTGTATCCAACATTGATGCAGAACATTTATACATTGTGACAACATGATTTTAAACAATAATTCAACATTGCCAAAACGTTACAATGTTACTTTTCTACTAGGGATGAAAATTTATGAAATCTTTGCAAGTTCCTTGAAATCTTATAAAACCCCATGTAGCTTGATGAGTAAATCCCTATAAATTTTATGAGGAATTTACAAAATTAAAGAAATAATACATTCTAATGAAAAAAACATCTGGATTTCCAAACATACCACATGAAACATGGGTTCATGGGTTATCAAAGTATTTTTGTTAGCAGTACTTAAGTTTTTTATAGGGTATTAAAACAATTTATGGGAGGCATAGCGTAGTGGCTAGCGCGTATGTATAGCAAGTCTACTATCGTGAGTTCGATTCTCACTGGCGCCGATTTGCCTTTTTCAGTTAATTAATAATTGAAATTTGGCGAAGGCGCTAAGTGAAACGGACATTCCCTAGAAACTGGTTCGAAAGTCAGTATAAGCCGGTGGTTCCCTCTACTACTAGCCCACACAAGTCCTGGACTTAGGGGATGCTTGATTAAGTAGAATAGTACGAGGTTAAACAAACAAAAAACAAATTTCTTTGAAAAATTACCCCATATTCTGGCTTGAAAAACCTTTGTTTTTCCCACCATGGATACCAAGCTGCTTCAACATATTTTGGACTGTATGCATCTGGTAAAGTATTTGTTATATTCTTTTTTTCACCAGGGACAGTATCTTCAGTGTAAACTGCAGCTTCTTTAACTTCTTTTTTCTTTTCCTTTTTCTAAAAAAAAAAATATGATTTTAATTAAATTTATTAATAAATTACTAAACAAATCAGTAGTATTGTATTTTTTTCTTGGCCTCAGCACCCTACAGAATTTGTCCCCATAGTAAGTTGAAAACGCTTTGAGCTAAAGACTTCAAATTTGGATGTTTGGAATTTTTTTAGTAAAATTGGGGTGGTCAAAGGAGGGTAAAATCTATTATTTTTTTGTGATACCCTCTTACCCCAATCCGATTTTTACCAAAAACTATCCCATCCTAGAACTATGGATAATCAACCTATGGTCTAAATTTGAAATCATTAGCTTGAAGCATTCTTAAGTTATTGTGGTTAGAAATATATCGGACAGACAGACAGAATTTTTTTTTGGTGGAAATCATATTTTTTGGATATAAAACGACGAGAAACGTAAAAAAAGCAATAAAAATATTGCGAAATTCTTTTACTAACGCAAGATTCCTCAGGGAAAGTAATAGTATAACATAAATTTTTAATAAAATATGTTATTTGACATATGCAGGAAATTATGCATGTGGCAGTGTTTATTTATTGTAGACAGGTGAAAGCCCCAGGCCCCATATGTCGAAGTGAATATTTTATTGTGTAAAAATAAAATGGATAAATTGAAATATGTAAATAATGATAAGTTAAACTATAAATTAGAAAATACAAGTTTTATCAATCAGTGTGTATTCAAATTTAAAACATATGTTCAAAAAACTAACCTCTAAATTTTCTTTCTTGGGCGCTGTACTTTGTTTTTCTAATTTCTGTTTTAACTTGTCCAATTTCGCTTGTTTTTTGGCCTCTTTTTCCAGTTGCTTAGGAGTTTTTGCTGGTTCACCATCCGCATTTTCAATATTTTTTTGAATTTCATCAGCCATGGTCAATTTTACAGTATTTCGGCACGACACTGAAGAAATTCTAACCTTACTATTTAAACGTCATACGAAAAACTCTTCTTCTGCTTCTTTCTCAAAACAAAACAACGTTGCCAAACTTATTAAAAAAGTAGTTCAAATGTACAATTACAGAAATGTGTTAATTTTCCACATGGCAAAATTCTCCATAACATAACCTACAAAACAAGTTGTTTTGCGGTAAATTTCCGCACCATTCTTTGTTCCGCATTGCTAAATCAGCAATTTAAAACATTATTTTTTGATTTTACTGATTAATAATGTGATCCAAAACAAGCTAAATTTAAAATACAAAACAAAAATGTGGAATTATCTGAAATCCTTTATTTGGGCCCCCGAAAAAGAAGAGTTATCTTTGGACGAAGCCTACAATATTCTACAAGAAGAAACTAAAGACTCGGAACCATTAGAAAACGATATAGAACATGATGAAAATATTTCTGATTATGACTCTTTTCAAAAGGTAGGAAAAATCACATTCAAGACAAAAAACGATTTAACTATTGATGAATTGTATCATTTTAAATCGGACGATAAAAAATTACTCGTAGGATCTAAAGTTTCTTACCATTTATACTTATCAAATGGAAAAATTCGGATTTCAGATGTTCAGCTTCTTGAAAATGATTGGGATGTGGTTCATGAAACTAAAAATCAATGGTGTTCTCGTACCATAGTCTGTAAAGTTGTTAAACGCAATGCTAGAATATTAACGCTAGAACCTGGCGATATTAAGGTTGATTTAAATACTTGTTCAATAGAATTTATTCCAATAATTGGTGATTGGTTAGAACTCTCTGTAAAATCATTAATTGATGAACATACAATAGATTTAAGTGGTAATATATTGGAAATAACACATATTCTACCTTTAAGAAACCATGTTACTAAGGGAAAAGTAACTTCATATAATAACACTACTAAAACAGGGGTTATAAGCAATAAAATATTTTTTAACTCGGAGAGTTTTTTAACTGGTTATATTCCTATTGAAAAAGATGATGTTATTTGTGAGGCTATTGAAAGTGAACAACCAAATTGTAATTGGCGCGCTGTTAAAATAATACCCGATTGTTTTAAAGGTAAAGTTGATTTTGATGTTAAAACATTAAATGATTTTAATTTGATAACCGAGCATAAAGATGTTATTATTAATAGTGAAACAATACACATAGAAGGTTTAAGTAAAGAATGTAAGTTTACTATAAGTTTAAAAAATCTTTCTGAAAATCAATATTTATTAGAAAGTGCAGAATTTTCAAATGTAAATGGCCAATGTAGAATTATTTCTGATGTAAAAAATACTACTTTAAATGCAAAAACTGAATTAAAAATGGAATGTTCATGTATATCTAAAAATATAGGAGAAAGTAAAGAACTTATAATGTTTATATTAGGAGGTATTACTATTGGTCACTGGGTGAACATATTTGTAAAATTAAATCAGAACTATGATCAGGGCTTTTATAGGCACAAACCACAAAGTTTTTCAAGGTTCGACAGCAATAAAGACAAGATATATGGGAGAAAACCTGCGAGTAATAGTCGATTTGCCATACGAATACCAGATTACACCCTCCCTCAGAAACTTATGCAGTTATTTGAAAAATACGACTTGAATGACATGACAAACTTAAATGCAGAACTTGAAAGTATCAAACCCGTATTATTTTCAACTCTTACATTTACAAATTACGAAGAAAAATTCCATACACTAATTCATTTAGAAGAAATTCATCAGTTAATTTTAATGAGGAACTACGAGCAAGAACGCGCGGCTTTTATTGTTTACGGGGAATATTTAATTCTTGAAATCGAAAATTTATCAGAACGTAGACCAACTATTGTAGTGGGAGATGTAATTATTGCTACAGACCCTTTTAATAAAGACAATTCAGAGTATGAAGGAGTAGTACACAAAGTAGGCGCAAAACACGTTCATTTAAAATTTTCCAGCGTTTTCCATCAGACATATGATGGACAAGATTATTCTATACGAGTAGTAAGTGGTCGGACTATATTTAGAAGGATGCATCACGCTATTCATTTAGCCGTAAGGAATTTGGGCCACGAGATATTGTTTACTTCCAGTATTCTGGAAAAGCCTCCACAAGTGAAAATACCTGAGAAACAGGAGCAGGATGAGCCAAAACCTAGAAAAGTTTTAAGTCCAATTCAAGCAGTAAAAAAGCTAAAAGAATATCAGAATAAAACGGAGGCGGAAAAGGTTAGATACAAATCTGAAACGTTAAAAATAAGTATTGTCAGTTCTTCCAGGAGTAACCTCAATATAGAATGGTATAATAAATCCCTAAACTGTTTCCAAAAACAAGCAGTGGAAAATGTAATATTAGGTATGATAAAAATATATTTACATATGTACTCATGACCCATATGTAGGTCCTATGTGTCACATAACTATGTGTCATATGACCCATATGTGGTACATGACCCATATGTGTCACATGGTCCATATGTGGCATATGTATTATTTGTTAGATGTTCCATATGTGTCACATGACCCATATGTGGCCATGACCCATATATGTCACATGACATGTACCACGTGACCCATATGTGTCACATGTCCCATATGTGCCACATGTCCCATATGTGCCACATGACCCATATGTGTCACATGACCCATATGTGTCGCATGACCCATATGTGTCACAACCCGTATATGTCACATGACCCATATGTGTTACATAACCCACATGTGGGTCCCATGGTACCCATTTATAAGGATTTCATGACCGTAAAAATTATATTTTAAAATAATTTTAGTTTGTTTTTTATTGTTTAGGTGTTGCCAGGCCCCTGCCCTATATCATTTTCGGACCGCCAGGCACCGGTAAAACGGTTACTATAATCGAGACGGTCTTGCAGTTATTGAGGCACATACCTCAATCGAGATTATTGATAGCTACACCGTCAAATAGTGCAGCTGATTTGGTAGCTACAAGATTGATAAATAGTGGAGTTCTGAAACCTGGTGATTTAGTGAGGTTGGTAAGATTTTTTTTTAATTTCTGACTTTTCTAAAATTCTGATTTAATTTAAATCGGGTTTAAGTCGGTATTATTTTCCTAAAATCCTACTTTTAGTCATAATTTTCGAATTTAATTAGAAAAGTCCGAGTTTATATCAGAATATCCGGGTTAAAGTTATAAATTTTGAGTTTTATGAAATTCCGACGAAATTTAGTTGGTATTTCATCCGAGAGTAGTATAATGATTTGAATTCATGATAAGGTGGAAACTACGCAACATCGCTACTAGGTAGCCTGAAAGTCGACTAGCGACATCTACATTTTACACCACAAAGCTGTATTGCGTTTCTGTTAGTAAATAAACAAAAAGATGACACCTTCATAAACATTGGTCTGAAATTACTTCTTGAGGTAAAAGTTCTTTGTTTGGAGTGTATACAAAACGGCTGGATGATCTGTATTTGGCCTCGGCTGTTGGGTGGTGTATCGAAATAAATTTAAATAAATAAATAGGACGTGAAACCCGAAATTTGAAATTTATATTGTTAACTGGGAATTTCTTATTTTAACAGAAAGTTTTTTTTATTTTAACTGGTAATGTTTTATTTTAGCTGGGAAATTCTGATTTTAATTGTAAATTTATGATTTTAACTGAGAATTTCTGATTTTAACATGAAGTTTTTTTATTTCAAGTGGGAATGTTTTATTTTAACTGGGAAAGTTTTATTTGAACTGGGATTTTTTTTATTTTAAAATCACATTGGCCCTTTGTAGGTTGGACTTTTTATCAAAATAAATTTAAATAAATAAATAGGATGTAAAACCCGAAATTTGGAATTTCTATTGTTAACTGGGAATTTCTTATTTTAACAGAAAGTTTTTTTATTTTAACTGGGAACGTTTTATTTTAACTGGGAAATTCTGATTTTAATTCTAAATTTATGATTTTAACTGAGAATTTCTGATTTTAACATGAAGTTTTTTTATTTTAAGTGGGAATGTTTTATTTTAAATGGGAAAGTTTTATTTGAACTGGGATTTTTTTTATTTTAAAATCACATTTGCCCTTTCTAGGTTGGTGTCTTTTAAGCATGCAACCAATTTGGACGTAAGTTTGGTGCCTTTTAGTGCAGTTGGTACCCCTGCCAAGGAAGGAACTGCAGAGGTGCAAATTTCTAATAGTGGATTGGCATTAGGTAAGATTTTTTTTTGCAAAATTTAAATAAATTCGCAAAAAAAGAAAAAATGTAAAACAGATTAAAAAAAACTGAAGCAAAATTAGCGAAAAAAAAAATATTTTTCAATTTTTTTTATCTTTGTGAATGTATTTGTTTTCTTTTGTAAAAATAAAATGAAGATTTTTTTATTTAATTTTTTTTTTGATTTTTTTATTTTTTTTATTGTATAATAATAATGTTTATTGCAAACCACTTGGGTTAACGACCGATTTTGTCTCTCGGTCTGTCTGTCGGCCTGTCCCGGAAATAACGCATTGAGCTAAAGACTTTAAATTTGGAACATAGAACATAGGTTCATTGTCAAAAGTTCTCGGATTGGTGTGTTAAAGTTGCTAAAAACATTTTTTTTTTAGATAAATTATTAGTTTAAAAACTAAAAGTCCAAAAAAGAAACTTTCCTGAAAAAAAAATCATAATGTGATATTATGATATTATATAATATCATAATATCACATTATGATATTATTACATATATATGTAATTATATGTATATTATTATTATATATATATGTTGAAAGAAACAAAAAAAAGTTTCTTTTTACAAAAATATAAAAGACAGTACTTTTTGAGAAAGTATGCTTTTGTTGGCAGCGGTATTTTGTAACGATTAGTTTTAGGTGCCAACAGTCAGGTTCTCGGCAGGCACCGGATTACAGTAACCACCTGCGGTTCTTGTGGATTGCTGTACAGCATGAGCTTCCCGAAAGGCCATTTCACTCACATCATCGTGGACGAGGCAGGCCAGGCCTCGGAACCCGAGGTCATGATTCCTTTGACATTTTTGGACAAAAGTATTGGGCAAGTGATATTAGCAGGTAAGTATTTTTTATTTTTTCGTGCGCATTTCTTGCGCAACCTTCGCAAAATATTTTAGGCACTTAGGCACTTTATAAGCACGTGACGTTCCAGTTACTTTCTAGAAACATTACACACGGTGTTTTTTTGCAAATTTTAACTTTTTGTTTCCGACCCCTGATTTTTTTTTTCATAAATTGTTTGAACACACCATAAGAAGTAATTTAGGCAAATATAAAAAAATCGTTTGGGCCGATCGTTTTTTTTTACGTTTTTTCTAATTTATTATAATATGTACATAATATAATATTATTATATAATAATGTAATATTAGGGGAAGTCGGGGTTAACTGAACAGCTTTTTTTCATATCGAGTTTTTGAAAAACCTGTAAACAATTTTCAAATATTTTCTATAGCAAAAGGTAGATTATTACTATAGTTAGAACATATTAATACTTCAGACAAATATTATTTATATAAAAAAAGTTGTTACAACCACATTTCTGTGTTTGTATTTATTTTTAATTTGGGTTTTATTATACATAATTTCATTTAATTTCTTTACTTAGTTATAATTCAAAAATAATATTTTATTTTAAATTAATTGTGTTTTTGTAAGTAACGCGCTGAAAACCTCCTGGCTTTTCTGCGCATGAGTTCGGGACCAGCCTTCCGGACAGCAGTAGTATCAATTTGACGCTCGAGAGCGGTCGATGCGTGTCAGTAAAAATATACTCAAATCAGCTGACGAATATACCACGCGCGGGCATTCGTTAGAATTTACCATATTTTACGGCTGCAAACTATAGAAATAATTTCCATATACACATATGTATTTAAATAATTAGTAGTGTATACCTACACTGGTCAAACAAACTTTAATTCGCGTACATCAGTTTCCAATTATGTGGTGTCTCCTGTGAAGAAATGGCGGTCATGACCTGTCGTGCTGAATGCTGAAACTAAGGTAGGATTACCATATTTATTATTGGAACTGTCGTTTTGTCTTTAATATTCTTTTCAATCATTAATACCTATTCGCAGTCCACTTAATTAATATCATAAAGGCGATGTTACGGAGGCAATCCCATATCACCGAATGGGACCTTTCGACGTCACACAACAAAAGTTATTAACGATAAAGCAGTTAACCCCGCTGGACCAGTTAACCCCATAGGCCAGGGTTAACTGGACCACTACTCAGGGTTAACTGGTCCACTAAAAAAATATATTGTATTGTAATTATTGCGAATATAAACGATTTAAAATCAAATGAAATTTAATTCTAACATAAAAATAGACAACATAATATGTTAAATATGAGATATATCTCAGGATTAATTGGTCCGGGGTTAAGTGGACATGGCCAAGTCAACCCCGAACTAATTAATATTGACATAAGTGATTTTGACCATGTCCAGTTAACCCCGAACCAGTTAACCCTGAGTGACACCACTGAATGAAATCATAAAATTTTAATACTTAATAAGATATTAAAAGGCGGCAATTATGCAGAATAATTAACAAAGTACTCAATATATTAGGTAAAATATTAGTCTAGATCCTCCTATTAATAATAAAGTATTAATTAAAAAATAAAAGTTAAGGTATATACCTACTTTTTATCGAAAAAAATGAACTTTCTTTACTACAACTTACACGTGGGCAACACGGTCCGCCATAATACTTTAAACAATACTACTAACTAAATATCACTAGAATTTGCCCTAAGGCGCCAATACTAATAAACAAACTTGATAAAATCTAGGTGGACCAGTTAACCCTGTAGCCCAGTTATTATTTATGATCACTATATTACAAAAATGTTTATCTCTTACGCCAAAGGGCGTATATTTATTCGGACTTAAAATGACATGAAACGTCAAGAAAATGTGAAAAATGTGGGTATTAAAAAATTATCGGTCTGTCTGCCCTCTTACTATAAACCTTGTAAAGTTTAAACGAAAGGTCCGATTTAAAAAAATCTTTCAATGTATGATTCAGGACCATCGTAGTTTTTCTGATGAGAAATATGGTTAACATTGGGGTAAGGTAAGGGGGACAAAGGGGGCAGAAACTAATATTTTATGCTTATTATTGATCGTAGGATAAAAATTCTTGCATAGATAAAAAGTATTTTTTTTATTTTCTAATAAAATTTTAATTAATTTTGTTGTAGGATAAGAATTGTTGTCTTTCGATCAATAATAAGCCAGTTATCGCCAAAAATATTAGTTTTTGACCCCTTTTCCTCCCTTCCTGCTCTCCAATGTTAACCATATTTGACGTCAGATAAACTGCGAAGGTCCTGAATCGTACAGTGAAGGAATTTTTTAAATTGGACTTTTCGTTAAAAAGTTACAGGGTTAATAGTCAGAGGACGGACAGACCGATATTTTTTTTGCCTAAATTACTTGTGGTGTGGTGTGTTTAAGCAGTTTCTAGACATTTCTTATTACAGGGGATCCTCAGCAGCTGGGTCCAGTAGTTACCGGGAAACTAGCGACAGAACACGGATTACCTGAATCATACCTCGAGCGACTAATTAACCGATTTCCCTATTTAAGAGACATCGAGGGATTCCCCTACACCAGCGGATACGACCCCAGGCTGATAACTAAATTGCGGTATAACTATCGGTCGTTAGAAAGCGTTCTGAAGTTAACCAGTTCGCTGTTTTATAACGACGATTTGATACCTACGGTAAGTTGAGTGGGGATCTCGCATTCTGTAAGAAAACCTACTATACTGGGTATAGTGTTAAAGGACTTTGAGAAAACCTAAACGCTAAAACCGATTTTTCGACGTCCGTCCGTCCATCTAGAAGCTTACCCTGGTGGAAAATAACGTTAGAACGACTTGACCTAACGTAAGATGAATGTGGTTTGAATGTTAGATGCCTAACGTTAGGACCTAACGTTAGAATAACGCGAATAACGTGTATCTAACGTTAGAGGTTTTTGCCAAACGTTGGATAAACGTTATTCTAACGTTAGGCAACTAACGTTAGGAATTCTAACGTTAAAAACCGGGATAATTATAAATTAAATATGCGTTAGAAAAAACGTTAATTTAAATTAAATTTCTACTAGGGTACGTAGGTCGGTACCATCATTTTCATAGAAAACGCTCACATCACAGAACCCTGAGGTAACCCAACATTTTAAATTTTTAGTTGTGGTATATGTACTTTACTAACACTGACATTTTCCGTAATAAAGTAAATTTAAAGTACAGTCTATATTATATAGTGCAAGTCCTATAACTGTCTTTAAGCATATATGCTTATAAGCAAAAAGGTTAACAAATTTTATTATAAATGATATTTATACAGTATGTCTCCAGATAGAGTTACAAAGAGGAATTTATTTTTTATTTTTGATTTGATCTCAAAAAAAGTCACTCTTTATAACTTGCCCTGCTTGATTTTAAACTCCCAAAACACTAAGCGCTTTTTGTACAACTCTTACGGTTCATGGGATAATGTTTTTTTCTTCAAAATAGTGTCTTCAAAAATATAAAGAAAAAAAACATCATCAAGAGTGACTTATTTTAAGATATCAAAAATAAAAAAATCTTCTTTGTAATTCTAACAGTTGGTTTGTGTAATTTGGTGTAATTTTTGCGTGCCAAGCCTCAATGATGGCCTGTCGTAATTCTTCAGCATTGTGACCCAGGAAAGTTAGTTTCTTCCCTCGCTCTGACTCCGGTATGGAAAGGGTTTTACCGCAGATAATTCATTAATTGCATATCTTCTTCTGCACTACTCATTCTACTTCGACCAGAACCCCGCTTTCTGCTAATCTGTCCAGTTTCCTCAAGTTTTTTCTTTGCTCGCACTATAGTGCTGTTTGCAACATTTAATTCAGTGGCTATTTCACGTACACTTATCCCGTCATTTATTCTTGCTGTTATAATACATTTTTAATAATTTGTAAGCTGCGGCATAACTAATGTGAATTATTTTGACAAGTAATGTCATAATAATATTTGACAAACAAATGTCAAAGAGACCTTGATAAAGTTCAATATAATCTGTAACATTTTTAGGTGTAAGCGTTTATTATGAAAACGATGGTACCGACCATTTTTTTGAAAAATTGCGTTACGTAATATATGGACAGCCCCTAAGGGCGGAAAATATTTTTTGCCGTTCTGGCAAAGGCAAACTTTTACCAAACCAGTCGGAAACTTAGTAGTATACATCACGTGATATTATGGTATAAATAAAAAAACTATTATTTTTAGCGATTTGCTTATCAGATCAAAAATTCTTTCACAGTTAAAAGCCATTTTGAAGGTCATACAAAAACATGTGCAGCCATTTTTGCTCTGTGACAAAGAACTTTTACCCCAAGAAGGAACATGAAGAAATCTACCGTATGCTTTGTTTGAAGCGTGAACCAACTACGGTGAGGGGCTGGTGGGGAGTGACTATTATTTACACTTAGTTCGCGTAAAGAGAGAGAAAGAATGTGTAAACTCACAGTCTAATGTCGTAAAATGACAGTGTTGCCGATTGAAAACATATACTTTGGATTTTTTATTGTAAATTTTAAGAAACATAAGTTCTGTATGAGTTTTATATGAACTAGTAGTTTAATTTTAATAGATTTAAATATACTATATTATTAAACATAATTATAGTATACAAAATAAAGTTTTTTACATTTTTAATTTAAGTATAATGATTTGAATTCATGATAAGGTGGAAACTACGCAACATCGCTACTAGGTAGTCTGAACGTCGACTAGCAACATCTACATCTTACACCACAAAAGATGACACCTTCATAAACATTGGTCTGAAATTACTTCTTGAGGTAAAAGTTTGCTCTGTGACTATTAATTTCCGAGATTTTGCCATTTTAGATTGTTTCTATTGTTTTAGATATCTTATACCGACACAGACGAAGGCAAACTCCTGTCACAAATGAGCCCCATTTTACCAATCACTGAAAAGCCATCTTGTGTGTTGTTTCACGGCGTAAATGGGGAAAATTACCAAACCCCCGACTCCCCCTCGTGGTACAATCCTCACGAAGCAGCCCAGGTGTTTTATTATGTAAATGAGTTGTATAGACTGGGTTTGAAAAGTGAAGATGTTGGAATTATCACACCATATAGTAAACAGGTATGTACCAAAATAGCATATTAAAATAATTGTTTCATTATACACGAATTTGGCTCGTCATAAAACATAAAAAACCAACAAAGGAACATATGTCCGGTAATAAGCCCTAAGGTAGGTCGACAAAAATATTTGGGGGTAAAAATTAAACCGTAAAACCTTCGGACATATGGATTGGGGAACAAAAAAAGCACCAATAAAATTTTAAGGACAGAAATTTTTAATTTTAAACAAAATTATAAAAATATTAATTAATTATTCCATCTATCTATTTTCTAATCATCGTACAGAGTGATACTGGTTGACTGACAGTTTCGGGCTGCTGGTCCTTTTCAGTACCAAGAGTCAACTCTGCACGCTGATTAAGAAAACGTTTTTAGACTTTACTCGCAAAACGAATATAGCCATTAGATTGATGTAGACTTGTGCGCCATCTATTGCTAGATGTAAGCAACTACTCATACCTCTCCTAGTCTGGAGACTTTGAATGGTAGCAAGTTGAAGATTTGTGTGTCTCAAGAACATAGTACCACTAACGAGTGGTTAGGCTTAGAATTATCAAGGACAGAAATTTTTAATTTTAAACAAAATTATAAAAATATTAATTAATTATTCCATCAATCTATTTTCTAATCATCGTACAGAGTGATATTGGTAGACTGACAGTTTCGGGCTGCTGGCCCTCTTCAGTACCAAGAGTCAACTCTGCACGCTGATTAAGAAAACGGTTTTAGACTTTATTCGCAAAAGGAATATAGCTATTAGATTGATGTAGACTTGTGCGCCATCTATTGCTAGATGTAGACAACTACTCATACCTCTCCTAGTCTGGAGACTTTGAATGGTAGCAAGTTGAAGATTTGTGTGTCTCAAGAACATAGTACCACTAACGAGTGGTTAGGCTTAGAATTATCAAGGACAGAAATTTTTAATTTTAAACAAAATTATAAAAATATTAATTAATTATTCCATCAATCTATTTTCTAATCATCGTACAGAGTGATATTGGTAGACTGACAGTTTCGGGCTGCTGGCCCTCTTCAGTACCAAGAGTCAACTCTGCACGCTGATTAAGAAAACGGTTTTAGACTTTATTCGCAAAAGGAATATAGCTATTAGATTGATGTAGACTTGTGCGCCATCTATTGCTAGATGTAGACAACTACTCATACCTCTCCTAGTCTGGAGACTTTGAATGGTAGCAAGTTGAAGATTTGTGTGTCTCAAGAACATAGTACCACTAACGAGTGGTTAGGCTTAGAATTATCAAGGACAGAAATTTTTAATTTTAAACAAAATTATAAAAATATTAATTAATTATTCCATCAATCTATTTTCTAATCATCGTACAGAGTGATATTGGTAGACTGACAGTTTCGGGCTGCTGGCCCTCTTCAGTACCAAGAGTCAACTCTGCACGCTGATTAAGAAAACGGTTTTAGACTTTATTCGCAAAAGGAATATAGCCATTAGATTGATGTAGACGTGCGCCATCTATTGCTAGATGTAGACAACTACTCATACCTCTCCTAGTCTGGAGACTTTGAATGGTAGCAAGTTGAAGACTTGTGTGTCTCAATTTTAATGCTGCAGGGAGATTCTTCATTTAAAACTAAACAAAAAAATATTCATCAGGGAAACACCTAAATTTAATATTAAAGGAGTAATAGCCTTTTAAAAAGTAACATTTTTGGTGACACAATATATTACTTCCTCTTTAATTGCATTTTTTGTTGAAATCAGTTTCACTATATGACATTTTTTATATATTTTTACTCAAGGAATCCATCTCTGGATAGATTAAAAAAAAAACAAATTGACATAAACTAATTGCCCTTATGCATGCAACACCCCGTCGTTCTAGCTCAAAGGGTACCAGAGTTATTAATTAAAAACCTTATTTTTAGTACAATTTTAAAGGGTCCTAATTCTCTTCGTTTCCAAACCTATGTTCCTATACTGGGTTTTCATGTTTTGTGATCTAGAATCATGCCCTTTATTGAATGCCAAAATACTGCATACACTGTGAATAGTGACACAATTTTTTATTATTAATACCAGGCTAAAGAGATCCGCTCGTTGCTCGGCGAGGCAGAGTTCGAACTTCCGAAAATTGGGACCGTAGAAGAATTTCAAGGCCAAGAATGCAACGTTATAATCTTGTCCACTGTGCGTTCGAGCCAACAATACGTTCTGGCGGACGTAGAGCACAGTTTGGGGTTCGTGTCGAGCCCCAGGAGGTTGAATGTGGCCATTTCCAGGGCCAAAGTGCTACTCATAATCGTGGGAAACCCGAATTTGCTTTCAAAAGACATGTATTGGAGGACAATCTTGAATTATTGCATTGAAAACCAAAGTTATTGGGGGTGTGATCTGGATATGTAACTGTAAGTTTTGGGGAATTTTGACAAAAAAAAAACATTTTATCCAACACCTTCACAGAAACACTTGTTTTGAGCACTATTTTAAATGTCAAAAGTGAGTTTTTTTCCACTAGTGACGAAAAAATTTTTCACCCACTCTTTTACGTACAGCTTTTGATCTCACCCAAAATTAGTTACATACCCTATTAATTAAGTATTATAACTATTCTATAAATAGAAGCACGTTAACTAAACCATAAAAATTAAAGAAAACCCCAAATTATTCTTTAGTTTTTAAATAAAATACTGTTTTTATTAAAAATTCTGTCATCACCGCGTCCATTTTGACGTTTGTAAGAAATGTAATACTAGCAATTGTTTATTTTTAATAGGCATCCTTAGGCCATGGCTATTTATTATTTTAGTATTAAGAAAACTTAATCTTAATATTTTTGACATAATTTTTCGCAAAATTATAGATTTTTATTTAAAAATAAAAGGTGTTGGATAAAATTAAATTCTCAACTCGTGTATTAAGTGATTTTATCCACTTAATACACTAGTTAAGAAAATAACTATTTGTGCAAAAATTCCAAAAACTGTTGGTTAATTATTTCTGAAAAACTTACTTTAAGATATAGCTATATAAGTTATATAATATAACTGTATAGATGTGATTAAATTTTCTCTTTTATACAATATATTTTTTTTAATTTTAAAATTTGTTTATTTGGCAAAAAAATGCTAGTTTTGAAGCTTGTTATAAGAAATATAATACATAATATGTTTATATATTTATTACATATATTATATGTAATAAATATAATTATCTCAGGCCCTGAATTATCTCAGGCCCACCTCTCTATTTTTGCATATTTTAACAACCTGACGTCTTGCATAGGAGAAAAAATACTACAAAATAATACTTTCCAAAAAATTTTGTTCAAAAATTAACAAAAAAAATCAAAGAAAGTTCCCTTTTTAAAAAGACCATTTTTTTCGAAAAACATGGTTTTTACCCCTTACCATCCACCCCCATTTTTACCAAAAACAATCCCATCTGAAAACTTCGTAAAAGGACCATATGTTCCAAATTTAAAGTCTTTATCTCGAGGAGTTATCGAGTTACCGTGGTCACAATATTTTTTGTGCGTTTTTCTGAATTTTTTGAGCTTTACGTAACGTCTGGGTGGAGGAGGTTAGGTAAATCATAATTGCGTTACATAATTTTTGAACAAACCTTAATCCAAGACTTCCCTGGTAGAAATTTAACGTTAGAATAACGTTTTTATAATGTTAGAAAACTGTATAAAAGTACTTTATAAAATATGTACAAATGTCCCGCTTTTTAACGTTAGAATCTAACGTTAATCTAACGTTAGATTTTTAAGTTAGAAATACGTTATAAGTACGTTTAATTTCTAACTTTCGGGGGGGCGTGGCCAACTAAGAAATTGCTACCTGCATCATAAAATGGCATATAAATAAATCTTAATATATTTTAGCAATCATAATATTTTTAAACATAATTTCGTTACATTTATTTATAAAATAGCCATCTTTTTAGGTGGCCCTAAATATTTTTTATATGCTGTTATACTTCGATAAATACGTTTACCTCTCAGAAAAACTTTATATTTAATTGGTTAATATTTATTTATAAATTCAGAATCTTAAAATATTTTTTCAATTCTAATACAGCGTTGCCAGACTTACTATAATTTTGAATTTTTTAAACTTATTATAGAAATAATAAATAATTATCAAACCTAGGCACATAGCTGTCTGAAATGAGTATTTTCTACTATACCTTACGTATTAATAATGAAAATTTAAAAAATATTTAAAGTTAGAATAAGGTTAGAATTTAGTTGGGAAACTAACGTTAGATTAATGTATTTTATAACGTTTTTGTCAAACGTTAGTTTTTAAGGTTATATTTATATATTTTATATCGTTTTTGTATAACGTTTGGGACTTAACATAAAAATGTCACTAATCTAATGTTATGTTAAGTTAGATTTGTGTACTTTTATACCAGGGATGTTATGTTAAGTTAGATTTATGTAATTTTCTACCAGGGTTTGCTAGGGGTAATTAAAAAGTTAAAAACGTTAACGTATACTTATTAAATAATAAAATAACACTAGTTATATAAAATATCTTACATAATTTAACTAAACTTTTTGGTATTATTGTAATGCCATTCAGAAATGCCCTTTCCCTTAACGCCGTTAATCTCACAGCTCAAAAATCTTTCATTCATTTTAGCCTCTGTGTTATTTCCAACATAATGAACAAAATCGTTGTCATAACGAACTTTTACATTGTATTTAACACCGTCAGCTGAAAATGTGAATTCGAGGTCACTGGGAAGAACCCCGTCTTCCCCGTTTTCGTATAATTTCAGATCCGTTCCATCGATACCATGGATGGTTTTGTCTGGGAGAACGACGAAACCCATGTCTATGTGGGTGGAGGTGCAGGGTTGACAGACCACTCCAAAGGAGGCTTTGGTGCCATCTGACAGGTAAAACATGTGGAAGATGTATCTGTACATTATGGTCCAATCTCGTTTATTTCCTAAGAATGAAATTTGGATTTTTTTATTTTTTGCCCAAAAAATTAAATCGGTTCTTTTTAACGTTCTCCACACTCAGAAAATGTGATTGTAATTTTAATACTAAATTTTATTTGTAAATACGTATTTGTTATTTATATCGCCACCATTGGTATTTAATACTTTACTTGTGATATTAAATACTGCAATGTGAGTATTGTATACAAAATGTTGTCATACTAACATAGAGACATTTAGATCCCCACGCAACATGTGTTTATTAATACTAGCATGTTATAGTAAAAATTACTGTAACATTTGATAAATCATATCACACTTATAGTATGGTTTACTTTGTTGTTAAGTCGTATTACTGATCTAGTTTAAAATATGTTACAGTATTCAGAAAAATTAACAAACGGTAAATAATACTAAAATTTTTATTAGTAATAATATAAAGACACAATTACACACTGATAAAATAATAGTTCCTTTTTTTACTTTTCTCTGTATTATTACTAATCAAGATTTTGGTATTATTTACCGATTGTTATTTTACTAAATACTGTGACATACTTTAAAATAGATCAATAACACAACAACTACAACTACTAAGTATACCAAACTATAACTGATATAATTTACCAAATGTTACAGTATTAATAAATACATGTGGGGATCCAAATGTACCAGCACGGTCTCTATGTTAGTATGACATACATATTGTATACAATATACACATTGCAGTATTTAATATCACAGTATTAAATACCAATGGTGGCGATATAAATAATAAATGTTTAATGGTAGTTGCGGTAACTTATAACCCCTATACTGCCCTGCTAAGACAAGTTGTCCTATCTGCAAATTAGATGTTTTGTGATATGGCCAGTTTTATTGTTTGTTTGCACTTTTTGAAAACATGTTCAAATAAATATGGCGTTGGGTTCTGCTTTATTTTAAATAAAAAATACGTGATATCCTGAAAAAAATATATTTTTTTTTTGTCACAAAAATAAATTGTAACACTAAATGAATTTGTTCTATCTGAGAAAGTTAGGACAAAATGATCTAAAAAGTCCAATCAAATTACTAAGATCTGTAAAACTAGTCCTAGTCCTGACTTATTCATCTAGTAAAGACTAGTTAGGACAATTTTACTTAGAAAACATCGAAAATTTTCCACATAGGACAAACATCTTAGGCTAATTTTTAGGATTTGGGTTTTAGATCAGACATTTCTTTTTAGTAGGCACATGGAGCTAGTGTAAAGCAATACAATTATTTTTTTGCAGATAGGACAACTTGTCTTAGCAGGGCAGTATAGGGGTGTTTACAATATTTTCGTAAAAATTGGAAATGTGGAAAAGCCTTTTTATCTGTGTTGTGTTTTATACACAGAATACTGGTATATTAAAGAGCTTTAATTAAAAAAAAAATAAACAATTCCTAAAACTTTTAAAAACGCTATAAATATTTTTATCCAATACATACAGATAATAAGGCAATTACCAGCTTTATTTTAAATAGATAAACTCAATAATAACCCCCGCGTGGCTTTTACTTTATTGAGTGGATAATTATTTATTTTACCCACTCAACTGTCACTTGTCAAATTATTTTCTTGTAAATGTCATTAAAATTTTTAATTAAAATATGAATTTCTAAGCTATTTATTGGATAAAAACTTGTATGGCACTCATGGGTAAACCGATATTGCCCTCTCGAAAATTAACCTGCTTGGCTGACGCATCGCAGGTTAATTTTCTTAATATCTTACTTTACCCACTAGTACCATAAATAACTATTTTTACAACCTTAGATATAGCCTGGAAAGTACAAGCTGGACTAATATTAGTCCATTTTAGATTTTGTTCTACGAGGTAGCCCCGATTTTTATACACTTTTGGGATTATATATAAAATATTATTTTTACCAAAGCTGTGATCTCTAAAAGCATCCATTTTAAGATTGTAAACTTTATCTTCAACTCTTAAGGTCCCATTTAAATGTCCCATTTGCTCATAATGTGTTTGATGTGCCCTAGAATTTAAAAAAACAAAACATTTAAAAAAATCTATGTATAAAAAAGATCAGTAGGTATATGAAAATAAAAATAACTGGATGAAACGTTGCAAGCCCCCTGTCAAAACATCGGCACTATTGTACACTAGAGCCATCTAGTTTGCAAATTTCAAACTAGGTGTTTTGTTTGATTTTAAATTCTGTATCTTTAAAACATTATATTCTGGCAAAAAAACTGTATATAACATTTTTTATAGGGCTTAAAAAGAGCTTTTATTTAAAATATAATTTTATGAAATCGGGTTATAAATATGTGAGATATGCTAAAAAAACCTTTTACTGCTTTAAATGCCAATATCTCGAAAACAATGCGTTTTAGGAAAACGTTGTTTATAACATTTTTTGACCAATTTAAAATTATCTTTTATATAAGTGCTAAATTAACCAAATACAATATTAATGCCTTAACTATAAACAAAAAACGCTAAAAATAGGAGTTTTACCCTATTTTTACCCCCTTACCCCCAATCGTTTACCCCCAAAATCTAATCAGCTCTTCGGAATACGATAAGAAACAATATGCAAAACCGCAAGTCGATATCTCATGTAGGTATGGAGTTAGAGAGTTTACAGACAGACAGACGGATGCAATTTTTTTTTTACTGATTTCGACTCAGAATGGTCTAAAACGTCGAGAAATGTGAAAAAAACGTGAAAGATTTTGACTTTTCGGCGAAGATTTCAATACATCGTCACTCTTAGTAGCACTAAGTGCCGATGTAATAATAATTTAATAATTTTTTACTGGCGTCCAAACAAACCTCATTTTTTTACCGATTGGATTTTTTTAGTGTACACTAAACTACAACTATGGAAACGTTCAAGTATTAAGTAACGCTCCTAGGGGGGCTGGGGGTCATTTTGGAGTGTTACCCCCATGTTAATGGTATAGGAAAATAGCGTTACAGGGAGGGGGTGGGGGTCCAAAATGATCAAAATTTGCGTTACGTAATACTTTAAAGTTCCCTATAACACTATAACTTACTCCTTTAAAAGTTTGAAAAACTTGCCACTCCATGGGTTCATAGCCAAAGCATTGGCTAACATACTGACGGGCACGTCCCTTTCAAATAAAAACACAGGGAGGTCCGAAGTCCAGTCGGCTTCCAGATCTACGTTTAATAGTTTATTTGGATTTTGTTGAGATCTAAAATTAAAAAAAATACTGCTGCCAACAAAATAATATTTTTCCCTGTAGTTAATATTTTTTTTTCGGAAAACGAATAAATTTTGAAAAAAAAAAATAAAAAAAAATTAAAACAAAATTTTACGAGAATAAAAAAAATAGTTTATCCAATACATACAGATAATAAGACAATTACCAGCTTTATTTTAAATAGATAAACTCAATAATAACCCCCGCGTGGCTTTTACTTTATTGAGTGGATAATTATTTATTTTACCCACTCAACTGTCACTTGTCAAATTATTTTCTTGTAAATGTCATTAAAATTTTTAATAAAAATATGAATTCCTAAGCTATTTATTGTATAAAACCTTGTATGGCACTCATGGGTAAACCGATATTGCCCTCTCGAAAATTAACCTGCTTGGCTGACGCCTCGCAGGTTAATTTTCTTATGGGCAATATCTTACTTTACCCACTAGTACCATAAATAACTATTATACCCCATTTTACCCCCTTACCCCACCCCGATTGTTTCCAAAAACAAATCCAGCCTAGAACTTTGGATAACAAACCTATGGTTCAAATTTAAAGTCTTTAGCTCAAAGTTCTCGAGTTATCGTGGTTATGAATTTTCCCGGGGAGACGACCGACTCAGATTTTTTTTAAGGAAATAATTTTTTGTATAAAACGTCGGGAAACGTAAAAAAATCAATATTTTTTTTTTTCATTTTTTTTACAAACTTTTCTCGGGGAAAGTAATTAAAAAAAATTACATATTATGTTAAAATTTTTTAACAAAAATGGTTGTCGATTAATTTTAAGCGAGCTATCGCAAAAATAGTTCTTACCCCCTAGATCAAAGTCTGGACAGACCGACAGAAATTTTTTCTTGAAAGGTGAACCTACCTCATTTTCCCTTTATATTCGACCTTCCACTTTTTCATAGGCTCCACCGGGGTAAATTGGATACCCTCGGCAGCATACTCTTTCATGTATAACACTGAAGCCGGATCTGCCTCTAATACAGTGTTGGGTAATTTTTCGCTCAATAAAAAGCCCATTTCGGGTATGCCTATGTACATCAACCCATTTACTTTAGACTGATGTCTTCTTTCTGTGCCCCCACATATGTAGAAGCCATCTTGGGAGACTGCTTGAAAAAAGACAGCATCAAATGCCTAAAAGAAGTATAAATTATTCCAAAAACCAAAAATAAAATACACTACCCAGTAAAAAACATTTCCCATTTCACCTCCGCGCGTGAAATGGATTTTTTATTGTCAGATTCAATTTCAGTAACCTTAAAAACCCCAATATACCAATTTTCACGAAAACAACTCCCCGCCCCTCAGGGGCTGGATTTAGGAAATTTTTATTTTAAGATTTAGTTTTAGTGACCTCAAAAACCCCAATATGTCAATTTTGAAGAAAACTACCCCCGTCCCTCAGGGGTTGGAGTTATAATTGTTTTATTATCAGATTTACTTTCAGCAACCTTAAAACCCCCAATATACTAATTTTCACGAAAACTACCCCCCGCCCCTCAGGGGGTGGAGTTAGAATTTTTTTATTATCAGATTAACTTTTAGCAACCCCAAAAACCCCTATATACCAACCTATATAGCAATTTTGAGGTAGCTAAAAGTTAATCTGTGTATTTTAATGAACTTGTGGGTATTAATTTTGAAGCAACCCTGGTAGAAAAGTACATAAATCTAACTTAACATAACATTAGATTAGTGACATTTTTATGTTTAGTCTCAAACGTTATACAAAAACGTTATAAAATATATAAATCTAACCTTAAAAACTAACGTTTGACAAAAACGGTAATAAATTCATAAATCTAACGTTAGTTTCCCAACTAAATTCTAACCTTATTCTAACTTTAAATATTTTTTGAATTTCCATTATTAATACGTAAGCTATAGTAGAAAATACTCATTTCAGACAGCTATGTGCCTAGGTTTGATAATTATTTATTAAAGTTTAAAAAAATATCCGCCAAAAGTCAAAATTATAGTAAGTCTGGCAACGCTGTACTATAATTGAAAAAATATTTTATGTATAAATAAATATTAACTAACTAAATATAAAGTTTTTCTGAGAGGTAAACGTATTTATCGAATATAACAGCATATTACCCGAAATATAATTAGGGCCACCTAAAAAGATGTCTATTTTATAAATAAATGAAATTATGTTTAAAAATATTATGATTGCTAAAATACTTTAAGATTTATTTATATGAATAAATTTGTCTCCAGCTGCCATTTTATAATGCAGGTAGAAATTTCCTAGTTGGGCACGCCCCCTCCGAAAGTTGGAAATTAAACGTACTTATAGCGTATTTCTAACTTAAAAATCTAACGTTAGATTAACGTTTGTAACTAACGTTTGATTCTAACGTTAAAAAGCGGGACATTTACACATATTTTATATGAACTTTTATACAGTTTTCTAACGTTAGAAAAACGTTATTCTAACGTTAAATTTCTACTAGGGGACAGTATTTTACCTTTTCATGACTAGACAGCTGCTTCAAAGTATCCAATTTTTTTCCATCAAAAATGTTTTTTTTTGAAAATTTATTGGACAGTCTTTGAAGCGATATTATTGTATACATAACAGCGTATTTTACGTAGTACCATTTTCCAGGCTGATGATAAATATCAAATATTTTAGGCGGATCTACCATCAAAACATTGTACGTGATTAAAGCAACGGCCACGGTCAAAAATGCAAATATAATCATTTTTGGAAAAATATCGAAACAATTCACAACTAAAGTTTTAATAAAATGATTAGTTGACGATTTTTATCTTTATCAAGGCATTTTTATGTACTTTAGTCAAAGATATTGTTATCTTGAAAAGTATAGGTTGAAGTTACTTCGGTACAAAAAGTGCGGAAGTATAGCGTTCATGCTCGATGGGTTAACCCATTTAATTAAATCTCTGATACAAAACTGGGATTAATGCTGCTGTAAAAACAAAAAAAAAAATTTCAAAAAAAAATCAAAAATTTTTTTTTTCAAAAAAAGTTTATTCGAACACTAAAAAATATATTTTTTTTAAATAGTTTTTATCCCATTATACCCCCTTACCCCACCTTGATTTTTACCAAAAACAATCCCAGCCTAGAACTTTGGATAAGCAACCTATGGTACAAATTTAAAGTCTTTAGCTCAAACCGTTCTCGAGTTATCTGTCAAGGTACCAGGAGACCGACAGAATTTTTTTTCCACGAAAATGTTTTTTACTTTCTCATAAAAGAAAGTATTGTGATAAAAAAAATAAAAATTTTTTTTTGCTTAAACGACGAGAAAAATCAAAATAAGCAACAAAAAATAATATCTGTCTGTCGGTCGGTCTATCTGTCTGTATCCACGATAACTTAAGAACGCTTTGAGCTAGCGACTTTAAATTTGGTATGCAGATGTTTTTTTATATTACCCAAGGGTAATTGGTCGTAATTTTGTTATTATTTACAATAGAGAAAAGTTTAAGACCCACATAAAACGTTAAATAAAACTAAACAAAAAATGTTATTATCATTTTTTTTTAGCGCCCCCCCTTACCCCCAAAATGTAAAAAATTATTTCTAGACATAGGTAACTTTCTTCCCAGTCAACACAAATACATGGCAGGAACATAGCAGGTACATAACCACTGTTCTATGTGATGTTGCAGACATGTAATTTTTATAGTCCATGTATAGTCCTTGGACTTTAACAATTCCGCCTCAAGTTATGTATCAGCTACATAACATGCTACATATCAGATACATACTAGGTACATAACAATAAAAGTAGGCGTTTCCGAATTTTACTTGTTATGGAGTGCATCATAGATTTAGACATGGTGAACATTTTTACGTCTTTTTGATAAACCTAATAATTAAAGTATATAAATATCTTTATATGTAGCATCCATCAGGCAAAATTCTTATACGATGTGCATTTTTACTGTGAAAGCAAACTTTCTACCAGGCTTAAAAATCATGGGCCACATAAAAAGCCAATTTTTAGAGAAAAAATAGCAAATAATCATTTTAAAAAAATATATATATTTTAATTTTTTGTCTAAAATTATCTAAAATCGGTTTAGTTGTCTAAAAATACATGCGTTTCTACTACTTAAGGGTAAAACTTTTATTATTAACAACAATTTTAAGAATATTAGTGATTCTAACCTATAAAAATTAAAATAATATAGACGCCATATTTAGTATTGAATTCATAACATTTTATGTATCGTGTATGTTCTCGTACCATATATATGATACATAACATGCAATATTGCATGTTATGTACCATACATATGTATGTTACATCTTATGCAATATGGCACATGTAACGTAAAAAATCTTTCTGTTATAGGGCATGTTATGTAGCATACATATGTATGTTATGTCTCATGTAATATGGCACATGTTACCTAAAAAATCTTTCTTTACCATGTTGCATCCATATATGTGCGGACTGGGTTGTTATTCATAATAGAAGAAAAATTTAAAAATCACCTGAAAGGTAAAATAAAATTACACAAAACATTTTATTATCATTTTTTTTTCTCGCTCATTCGAGACGGCTGATATAAAACATAGAGAAACGTAAAAAAGCAATACATTTTTTTTCTAACTCAAATTTCTCGGGGAAAATAATATTTTATTTTTGTTGTCAGCAAAAATACAATCCACATTAGTTTTGAGTGGGTGATGCGTTTTTAATAGTTATTTATGGTACTAGTGAGTAAAGTAATTTTCGAGAGGGCAATATCGGTTTACCCATGAGTGCCATACAAGGTTTTATCCAATAAAAAACTTCGGAATTCATATTTTTATTAAAAATATTAATGACATTTACAAGAAAATAATTTGACAAGTGACAGTTGAGTGGGTAAAATAAATAATTATCCACTCAATAAAGTAAAAGCCACGCGGGGGTTATTATTGAGTTTATCTACTTAAAATAAAGCTGGTAATTGTCTTATTATCTGTATGTATTGGATAAAGATATTTATGTGAGTTCTAAAAGTACCACATGGTTCTCTTTTAAAAAATTTAATCTATTTAAAAAAAGTCAAAACCACTTGAAACACTTAAAATTTACCAGCTTGAGGTAGGTAATGAAGAAACAAGCCGTGAAGATATGTAATAATATAAAAATTCAACAATTTTATCATTATGTCTGGGAAAAATTGTGACACGATAATTCGAGAACGCTTGGAGCTGAAGACTAAATCTTAACAATTTCTTGTAATAAATTCTACCTGGTTTTGAATTTTTAGAATTAACAACCCGCACCTGTAATTTTTAAACCCTGGTGACTGCTTCCACGTCAAATCGCCTCTAGAGCGAATTACTCGATAAAAGGGAAAGTATTACTAACGGTAAATCCTGTATGTAATTTAAGTGGTACCTACTGGGAACGTTTTTTTTTTAGTTTATTGACTTTTTGTCAAGGGGAAGTTGTAATTTTAGACTAAAAAAAGTGTTTGTAATATTTGACCTTCTCCCCAACCCAAATCTTCTTTACTTACTTACCCGGGTAAGTTACCCCCCCATAAATACGCGCTATAGCTGCCAAACCCCCCCACTAAAGAAACGTTGGGTAAAAAAATAAACAGTTTTTTTTTTCTTTAAAAAAAACATTTTGTAATAACTGGTGGTTAGTGGTAGTAGAATATGGATTAGTATAGGAAACTTCAACATGTATCTTTAATACATTTATTATAACTAACGGTGGCCACACACAGACATACAAATATACATATATATATCGACTTGACACTACGTGACTAGAATACTGACTAACGGATATATGTCCGTCAAGACGGCGCTTGGATGCGCACGATCCGATGCGCATGCGCCGGGATATTACACCCCCCTACTAATTGTTTGTATACCCTTTTATTTAAATGTTTAACTTAAATGTAAGTTCAACAATTAACATTTCACTAACATTACTAATATGGTAAACAAACAAGTAAGTATGGTATTTTACAGGTAAGTATTGTACTAACAATTGTTAACTAATTTCATTTTTATATTTTCGATCAAATAAACATTATTTAAATATTTACCTTTTGTTTTATTTGATATGTATCCTATATCCCTACTCTCCCCTTCTTTTGTTATGTAATGTTACACCGATGTGATGGCTTAATTTAAAACATCACTAGGTATTGTGTGACCTTACGTAACTTTTTACAATTTTATTTTTGTTTTTAGTAATTTATATAAAAAAATAATTAAATATTTAGTTTTTAAGTTTTGTAACTTAGAGTTATAAAATTGTTTATTTCAGGTAGGATATTTTTAGTGTGTTATATTTAAATAAATATTATTTAATGAAATTTTGTATTTTATTTTCCTATCAAAAAAAATTATTTAAAAAAAATATAGGTATATTATTTATTTTAAAGTCAAGTTTATTAATTGTTTTTGTAACTCAGTGTGAGTTGGTTTTTATTTCAGTAAAATTAAGTTATACAAATTAGTTTTTCTTTCCATAGAAACGAGAAAAAAAAATTTTTTTGTTTTTCTTTAAAAATCTTGAAAATTAAAAAAAATCTTGAAAATAAAAAAAATATCTGAACTTTATATAAAATAAAATAGTTAACTTTAAAATAAATTTTATAAAAATGTCAATTTATCTCAACAATAAACTTTATAGAAAAAATAATTAGTCTATACAATTATCAACAAAATCTTTGAATCTTTTAGGTTTAATTATTTCCCGTCCTGTCCTGGTAAAAGTTTTACCATGAAAGGTTACTGGACTAATTGTTTTTTCTATATTAATATTTCTTTTAGAAATTTGGTCATTTTTACATTCATTTAAAACATTGTCACTTTTTACATTTAAATTTACAAATTTTGAACTGCCAGGTACAGTTATGTCATTTTTATTTGCTATATTGCTTACCCCAGTTATATTTTTGCTCGCCTTAAGTGCATTCTGGGTAGGAATCTCCAGTGGGGTCTTTCGGGATGGTTCTGTTGGAGGCCCTTCTGTGTCTTGGTGATTTTCAGTAGGCACTGGGGGTTCCAGCCCCTGGTGGTTTTCTGGGTCGTCTTGGGGTGGAGTTTCAGGAGTAGATTGTTCTGGAAAAATATAAAGTGTTTTATACCTAGTTATGCTGTTGTTTTCTTTATTTTCTTCAAAAATTTTAGGTTTCACTTCTCCTTCTGTCAAATTTTGGTTTTCACCTCTTCTTATGATCTGGTCTATATGTCTTTTGTAAATATTTCCATTTTCCAGTCTACAGTTGTATACACTATTTCCTAATTTCTCTGTTACTGTGGCTTTTACCCATTTTTTTGTTTGGTTTATTTTATATTCCCTTACCATTACTTTTTCTCCCACTTCTAGACTTCTATTTCCCCCTCTGTGGTACTTCTTTTGTCTTTCTTGTTCTTTTCTCAAGTTTGACGTAACTTTTCCGTCTTTTCTTTCACTTTCTGGGTTTTCTCTTAGCATATCCAACCTTGTTCGTAGTTTTCTGTCCAACATTAGTTCACTCGGTGACTTTTTTGTACTGCAATGTGGTGTTATTCTGTACGAGAACAGGTATTCTGATAAAATCATGTTTGTTGTTTTTCCTTTGTTTCTTGGGTCACTCAATCTTGCTTTCATATTGCGTTTAAAAGTCTGGACACTTTTCTCACTACCTCCATTACTGGCTTGATGATAAGGTGGTGAATATGATACCTTAACACCATTTCTTCTCAGAAATTCTTGGATATTACTTGCTTTGAAAGTTGTGGAGTTATCGAAAATGATTTCCTTGGGTAATCCCCACCTTGCATAGATTTCCTTCAGTTTTTCTTCCAGTTCTATTGATGTCAGACCTCTCATAGGTATTATTTCAGGCCATTTGGTGTACGCGTCTGTCATCACCAAATAATCTTTACCTTCCAGTTGACAGTAATCTGCATTCAATCTAGCCCATGGTCTAGTTTCTAACTTCCACGGAGTTAACTTGTTTTTCGGTGGCATGTGACTGTTTTCTAGGCAAAATATACAATTTTTGCACTCTTTCTCTATAGATTCGTCAATATTTGGCCAGTAGACATACGCTCTCGCTAAGTATTTTGTTTTATTACACCCAAAATGGTTCTGTCCATGTAATTCTTCCAATACTTGTTTTCTTAGCTTCTTCGGGACTATTACTCGGTATCCCCATAATAATATGCCTTTTTCCATCGTTAGTTCATCTTTTCTTGCCTTATAACTCTTTAATTCTTCTCTAACCTTATCTGGCCATCTGTTTGTTTTGACGTAATTCATAACCTCACTTAGCTCTCTGTCATTTTTGGTTGCTTCTATCATTGCTTCGTTATTTAAAGGCCAATCGTCACATTTTTCAGTAAACATTAAATAATCACCTTTATCGTTTTTAATTGACTTTTTAATAGGTTTTCTAGAAAGATAATCTGCAATTAAATTTTGTGAACCCGAAACATGACTTATTTCGTAATTAAAATTACTCAAAAAAACATTCCAACGCTGTAAACGGTTTATATACATAGCTGGCATTTTTCTATCATGTTTAAATAGGGAAACTAGAGTTTTTGCATCAGTTTTAATAAAAAATTTTAATCCATGCAAAAATTGATAAAATTTATTAAGTGAATAGTAAATTGCTAAACCTTCTAAATGAACTGGAGGCCAATTTTCTTCTGATTTCGAAAGTGTTCTACTACAAAAGGAAATAGGTCTTTCTTGACCGTTAGGCATCTTGTGAACCAATATGCCACTTATACCTTTTAAACTAGCGTCGGAATAAAGGTAAACCGGTAAGTCTGGGTTAAAATGAACTAAAATGCTGTCTGAAGTTAGAATTTTCTTTACTTTAAAAAATGCATCCTCACAATCTTTATTCCAAGAGATTTTATTATCATTTTCTTTTTTTAAAAGATTATAAATTGGTTTTAAAAGTTCTGAGGCTCTCGGAATAGAGTTTGAGTAATAATTAATCATCCCTAATAAAGATCTTACCTCGGTAATATTTGTTGGTTTTTCCGCTTTCAAAATTGCTTCTACCTTTTTTTCTGACCTTTTTACACCTTCTTCTGTTAATCTATGTCCTAGCACCTCTAAATCTGCCTGCATAAACCTGCATTTTTGGACATTTAAAGTTAATCCAGCTGCTGAAAATTTTTCCAAAACCTTTCTTAAATTACTCTCGTGCTCTATTTCATCTTTTCCCGTTATGATGATATCATCTAGAAAATTAACAACCATATCTAAATCTGAAAGTAAACCCTCTATTTTCTTCTGAAATGCAAAACTGGCTATTTTTACCCCAAATGGTAATCTTTTACAAAAAAATAGCCCCTTCGGTGTCGCCCAAGTTAAAATTTTACTAGCTTCAGGAGTTACCTCAAATTGTAAATATGCTTGTGACATATCCAAAATAGTAAATCTTTTTCCTCCCCTTAATTTAAATAAAATTTCTTCCGGACGTGGTAACGGATATTGCATATCAGCTAGGTGTTTATTTACAGTAGATTTATAGTCAGTACATACCCTTAAAGATTGATTTTCTTTCAAAACCACTACCAAAGGGCTGGCCCAGTCCGAAGTGTCTGTTTTTTCAATAATACCTTCCTTTTCTAGACGTGTTAATTCATCATCCAATTTCTTCTTATATGCCAAAGGAACGTTGCGACTTTTAAGAAACACAGGTACCGCATCTTTCTTTAGATGTAAATCGATTTGTCCTAATTTAAATTTTCCTAGTTTATCTGTGAAAACCTCGGGAAAATTTTCTATAATCCGTTCTATCCTAGACTGTGTCGAAATTTGGTTCACCATCTGCAGATTTACCCCGAAAGACTCCAAGAAATTCCTTCCCAAGATGCAACCGCTGGCTCCATCTATAACATAAAATTTTATATTTTTATTTTTATTCATAAAGTTTACATTAACTGAAAAATAACCATTTGGTTTAAAATAAGCATTATTATAAGTACGAAAAGTAACATCATCAAATTTTAATTTAAAATTTTTGAAATTGTTTTTATAAATTTCTAAGGGTAAAGCAGATATAGAACTCCCTGTATCACATAACATATTAAAATCTTTATTCAAAATATTTACATCAATTTTAAAATTATCGTTTTTGCATACCTGGTCTTTGTTTACATTAAAAACATCACAATCGACATACCACAAGTCAGTTTCATTCTCGCTTCTTCCTGAATTTTCTTCATCTACGAAATTTACATTTTTCTTCCTGCATACTCGTCTTAGATGTCCTTTCTGTCCACATCCATTACATTTTGCAAACCTATATTTGCAAACGCCCTGATGACTTCTCCCGCAACAACAACAAGAGTTACTCAACGTCATGGTGGTGGTACTGCCACGTTGGCCATGTTGCCGGCTCTCCGCTGCTCGGTTTTCATCTCGCTGGCTCTGGATTGGTCGTCTCGACCGACTTCTCGATCTTCCATCTCTGTTTTTGAACTTTCTGCTTTGAAATTTGCGCACATCTGTGCCGTTGCGTCTGCGTACAAAGTTGATGTCTTCTGCTTCGTCATTACCTTTTTGTTCATGTTTCCTAGCTATTTCTAATAAATCCTTTAAACTACTATTTTCGCCCTCTTCCGTAAGTCTTTCATACGCCCTATCTTTCTTTAGCCCAGTTAAAAATCTCAGTTTTAAAATATACGATAAATGATTGTCAAATTTACACTCGCTTGCTGCGTGTAATAATTTCGTATAAAATTCGGTAACTGTCTCGTTTTCCAACTGAACCAGATCCATAAATTTACGACGCTGTTTCCAAACACTGGTTTTATTACAAAAATGTTGACTTAAAATTTCATTTAATTCTAGAAATGTCTTATCCGCGGGCTTTTCCGGGAAACATAGATCTCTTAGGAGTTTGTAAGTGGCTGTTCCTACTAAACTTAATAATGTGGGAACTTGTAATTCTCCTTTTATATTGTTTGCTTTAAAAAAGTGTTGAAGACGTTCACTATATATTACAAAATCTTGATTTGTTGGGTTGAATTCTTCAAATTGAAGGGAAATGCCGCCGGAAGCCATATTGAAAAAATTTTAAGACTTACGTTTTTCTTGCTGCGTAGCTTCAAATTAATCCTGTCGCCATGTAATAACTGGTGGTTAGTGGTAGTAGAATATGGATTAGTATAGGAAACTTCAACATGTATCTTTAATACATTTATTATAACTAACGGTGGCCACACACAGACATACAAATATACATATATATATCGACTTGACACTACGTGACTAGAATACTGACTAACGGATATATGTCCGTCAAGACGGCGCTTGGATGCGCACGATCCGATGCGCATGCGCCGGGATATTACACATTTTTTTATATTTTTTTTCTAGATATTATACAGGGTGATCAGTAACTGCCATGCCAAAATTTAAAAGGTGATAAAACACCCAAAAATACGAAAAAAAAGTTTCTATAAAGGTTGGTCCGGAAATGAGCCCTAAGGGAGCTACGGCCCTTCGCAGATGACATATTGAATGGGACACAAATAAGAGCACCAATAAAATTTTTATGCTGCAGGGTGATTCTTCATTTAAAACTGAGAAAAAAGTATCCTTCACCAAAACACCTAAATTTAATATTAAAGGAGTAATAGCCTCTTAAAAAGTAACGTTTTTGGTGGCGCAAAATATTATTTCCTCTTAACTGCATTTTTTTTAAACTATTGCTCCTACACTATATGACATTTTTTATATATTTTTACTCAAGAAATCTATATTTTTTACAAAAAATCCAAAAACATTACACATAAAAAAGTTTGGGGCAAAAATTTCCGTCTATAGACTATAGGTTTGGATAAATTCAAACATAAACTTATTGCCCTTATTAATACTAGTATACATGCAACAGCTTGTCACTCTAGCTTAAAGGGTACCAGAGTTATTAATTAAAAACCTTATTTTTATTACAATTTTAAAGGGCCTTAGGGCTCATTTCCGGACCAAAGTTTATAGGAACTTTTTTTGATATTTTTGGATGTAGAATCACCTCTTAAATTTTGGCATGCCAGTTATTGATCACCCTGTATAATATAGGTATGCAAAAATATGATTTCATTTTTTTCATTGAATTCGAAAAAAAAGTCCGTCGGTATGTCCGTAGGTACAATTTGCAGCCACCATAACTCGAAAACGCTTTAGCTAAATATTTCAAAGTATAGAAGGAATATAAAGTTCTCGGATGGGATTGTTTTTGGTAAAAATCGGGGTGGGGTTAAGGTAAGGACACCTAATCTGTAAACTTCTGCGCCACGGTACTAGTGTTCTTGGGGAACGGGGGTCAAAAAGGTTAAAAACTTTTTTTTACTTCTTTTTTCATTCAAAATATAAAACTTTTGAAAAAAAAAATTCGAAAATTTTTGATAAAAAAAAGTTTGATTTTTCTTGCTCAAAAAACTGAATTTTTTATTCGGCTATCGGATTTTTTTGTTCCGACCCAGCATGTACCATGGTACGGTTTGAAGTGGAGCAAGTCTAAACCCACTTGTGCGCCTCTCTAGCGCCGAAGAAAACAAAAAAGAAACAGGTGAATAATTAACTGCGCAGGTCTGCCAAACACCTCAACTCGACAGGCAGAATTTCTCGGATCTAGTCGCTGTACTCGTGTTGTTTTAACTTGATTTCAAACGTTGTTCCTAAAAAATAACAAACATTTTTAAATATTCGTAACAAATCAACTGTCTAAATGTATATTTTAGTGTTTTGTTTGTGATAAAAAGTGAATTTTGAAGTCCGTCAAAATTTCCTGTAACGGTGCTGTTAGGATAGGATTTTTCCAGGTGAGAAACTGTTTCTTGTGCATTCTTTAGTTATTTAATGAAGATAATAAACATTTATAGGTTAACTTAACGCAAAAACCAAAGGTTAATGTTGGTGCTAACAGAAGAATTTCTCATAATTTTTTAGAAACGTAACCTTTTACGATTGTTTCAGGTATTTTGATTTTTTGTTACTGCCAGTGGCGGATCTAGAATTTTTTAACAGGGCCGAGCCAAAAACAAGGCTCTTCCGTTTTTTAGAAGTGCCTAAAAAAATCCTGATTAGTTTTTCTAAATCTAGGGGCAGGGGCGATCCGAGGGGGGTGTCAAAATAGAACTCATCTCAACTTTTTGGCAGCAGGGCCCGGGTGATTTATTTATTTTTTTTTTTTTTTTTGGGTGATGAGCTTTTTTTTTTTTGTTTATTTTAGTCATCAACATTTTTGGCAGGGGGGAGGTAAAATTAAAAAAAAAATTAAAGGAAAAATTGCAGTCAGCAAATTTGGGGGTGCCACGACAAGAACCTCGGATCGTCCTTATCTAGGGGAGGACCGCTTCCACCTCTAAATATTCACCGTTGATTGTCGCTTATCCGTTTATTTTAAACTAAATTATTTTATAAATTTTATACATGGGTCTGTTCAACATTATGTCACTATAGTCCGTCCAATTATGCAAGATAGTAGTTTAAAATTCCCGCGATTTTTAAGCTACATCATTGGTTAAAAACTCGTACCTTTTAACATAAAAAATATTGTGACATTTTTTGTCTATGACAATGATTGACGGTCGTTAAAGCTAATAACAGAAGAGAACGTTACATAAAAAATGGTTATACTTAATGTTATTTTGTATGGTATTGAAAAAGGTAATTTTTGGTTTATTCTTCATACACTCACACTAAATTAGCATATTCTACATTTGTACAAACGTAAATTATATTGAACACAAAGAAAACGTCAAATTTTTAGTTTACAATTACAACTTAAGGCCTATCCAGAGGCTCGCATAACAACCATTACAAGATACATGACGACACATCAAGCCAATCCTGCCATCGCATTTTTATTTACTATGCTTGTTATGCGAGTCTTTGGATAGGCCCTTTCTAGGAAAACAGTACCGACTGTTAAATTTTTGATAGACTACGATTTATGCATAATTATGCTATTTATGCGCTCTGTGGTGTAAAACGGGCCGCGTCCCTTACTATCTTGCATAACAATGGGGAAAGGTGGTCCAAAAATACCAAAAATTCGGTGACAATTGTAAAACAGCCCTCAAGCTATGGTATTCTTAAAAAAAATACCATATATGGTATTAATAAGGGCATATCCACAGGCTTGGATAACAACATAGTACATAACAATGCAATGCCGTGATTGGCTTGATGTGCCGCCATAACATGGCAAGATACATTGTATCTTGTAAACCAATCACGGCTTGGCATTCTTATGTTTTATGTTCTTATGCAATCTTCTGGATAGGCCTTAATATATTTATATAGGTAATTTTCTCTTGGTTGCATTTTGGTACCACCAGGTACGCTAACGAGCAATAAACCTCGCTCGAAAATTTGTACCTACAATGAATTTGGGAATTCCAAGGAATCTCAGTGTATTGCTATGGGAATTCCTTGGGTCTTCCTAAGGGATGTTTACCCCTAAATATAGGAGGTAAAGCTTTTTTTTAACAAAACCTTAAATACCTATCTACCTAAAAAAGGCATTAAAGCATTATACACTTTTCGAATTGTTTTTACCAATGTAGCGCAAGATTTTTCCATTTTTTATCTGTTATCATAGGGAAAGTATTACAAATTTTTATGCAAATCTTGTCCCACATCGTTTTACTACGAGTTTTAATAAAAAATAACGGCTGTAACTGGGTTAAAAATGATAAAATTACAACCGTTAACGAAATTTTTCTCTAGTTATGTTTTAAAGCGTTCAAAAATTATGAAAAAAAAAAACTACTATTTTCAAAATAGTTTTTTTTTTTTTTAATTCTAATTTTTGTTTTTCCCGGTAAATAAATACGATCCGACCAGTAATTACCAGTAACTAAATTAAAACGCGTTAAAGCGTTCAAAAATTATGAAAAAAAAAACTACTATTTTCAAAATAGTTTTTTTTTTAATTCTAATTTTTGTTTTTCCCGGTAAATAAATACGATCCGACCAGTAACTAAATTAAAAATGATAAAATTACTTAATAGTTTACACTATTTTGGGTATGCCAATTTTATAGTCACCCTGTATATACAGTCCAAACCCCATTATTTCATGAAGCTGGAGTTTGTAAAGTTTTTTTTGCATCGAAAATTTAAATAGTTGTTCCATAACACGTTTTTGGCGCAGTAGCACTTTAGAAAACTCGCCGCAAGCGGCTTGTTTTCTAAACTTGTACTCGTGCGCTAAAAACGTATGTTATGAAACTAGTACTTTGATATACTATTTGAGTTTTCGACGCAAAACACGTTGAAAACTTCAGCTTCATAAAAATCCGATATGTTGGGATTTTTTTAAAAAATATTGCAAAACTGAAAAAATTGCAACAAAGTGTTTGCACATTGTTTTGTAGAAAATTTCACTTTTTGTTACTTTTTATTAATCTCGATTCTCAAATAATTCATTATTATTTATTAAAAATAATTAATAAACCGTGAACATGTATGCTTCGCATCCCGTAGTATACTCTTCACAGTGTATAGCATATTCAATAGGGTGCCCAGTCAAAATTAAAAAATGTGTTTTTTTTTCTTCAAGCGTACTAAAATGTTCATATTTTATAACTGAACACACTAGTTAGAAGTGATCTATTTTTTTACAGTAAAAAAATGAGTTCATTGTTGTACGCCGTAAAAAAAAGTTAGCAAAACCATCAATAGCGGCAGCACTCTTTGACTTTGCCATACTTCAAACTTGTATGTTTATTATGTAAACAGGTGGTTGACTCGAGATTTTTGTGTGAAATTAATTAAAAATGATTGAAGAAGAATACATGGTTTATACACCTACAAATCTCTTCGAAATTGCAAATGCAACATTAGACAAGTTACCATCGAAATCGCGAAAAGTGTACCATTTAGCCTACGAAAAAAATTTAAAATGAGCTAAGGAAGGTTTAAGTTTATTTTGAAAGGGTTTTATTGGCCTATTTTAATAAAAAAAAACATACTTTATTACTGAATAAATTAAATTAAAAAATTAATATTTAAAAAATATATATAGGATGTTTGAAGAAAAAATAGTATGTTTCACTCAGAGGAAAAGTGCTTTTTTTACTCGTCTGTATTTAGAGGTCGCCCGGCGTTTTTTTTGATAGGGACATGTTAAGCCTTTTTATTATTATTTAAATATAAAAACGTTGAAATCACGAGATTTTAGGAAGGGAAATTATTTTTGAATAATAAGGAAATATTAAAAAAAAAATACTCTTTTACATGAAAAAATGGTTCTACCAGGGTAAAAACATTGTAAAAGTTGACGTATGAAGCTTATTTATGCTACAAAAAAAGGTTATTTAGAATTTTTTCTCATGTGTCATTTTTTTTAGTAATTCATTGATAAGTACCAATGGAGGTCTCTACAACTAGAATTATGAAACAAAAGACGTCTACCCTATCTCTATCTCATTTGTGCTACACTTTCCAGCCAACCAAATAAATACTGTATTTGTTTTTCACACAACAAATACAGTATTTGGCTGGCCGGAAGGTGTAGCAGTGAGCGGCATGAACGAACATAGCTAATGTGAATCTGTAGAATAAGATAATTCTAAAACTTAGATGGCGCCAGTAATTTCTTTACACTTTTCGCCCGGCCAAGTAAATATTGTATTTGTTCAACAAAGAACAAATACAGAATTTGTTTGGTTGGGTGGAAGTGGGAGTGTATGTATGTCTTCTATCCTTTTTGGGTAGAACTTTTGTCCCTGTTTAATCTAACGGGAGAAATCTCCATTAACGCCCAATATTTATTTTTTTACAAACATCATAGACCATATTTTAAGCCACTCTATATTCTGCTTTGTGGTGGAATTGAGGCGTAATTTCACGTGATTTAACTCTTATGCGAACAACCCCAAAAATTTCTCTGAAAAAATAAAAAAAATATGTGGGCGAATAGAGAATTTTATAAGCTTTAAAATGATGTATCACACGACCCCCCTGTCTGTTTAAAAAAAAAACATCCCCCCTTGTCCCCCAGTCACCATCGTGCCCCCTAAGCATACCAAATATACCAAAAAAATATATGGGTTCCATATTTCAAGTTGATATCTTAAGCTATTCAAAAAAAGGAGGGGCAGGCGCTTTTGACACGCTGTGTATACGTTACAAATGTGAAAAATACCATATTTGCATTAATATTAAAAGCTTTGTAGAGGGCTCAAGATGACCTTTAATCTGATTCTGCTTTTGCACACACATTAGGCATATTAGAAGGCATATTTTGGCGGGTCTTGGGTTTTGAAATTCCAGATTTCAATTTTTCGGCCCGCCCTATTATACAGTATACTGTTCTAGCTCCAGAGCTGTGAAGAGCATAATAATAGCAATAAATTTACTTTCATTCACTCCAATTCATGTACTTTCTAGTTAAGGTACAATAAACATAGTATTTATTAACATGGTAAACATACCATCTCATATTTAATATATTTTTTCTATTTTGCGACTCATAAGCTCATAATCACACGCATTTTGCGTGTTCTTATAGTCCCATAAGAGGTCTCTACTTTTTTTTCCTGTTGGGTTGGCAATATAGAAAAGCATATCTCTTGACGTTTTGTGTGCAAATGTCAATGTCGATTTAAAGTTTAATTTTTTACAAAATATTGTGTTTGGGTTATTTTTTACCGTGTTAAAATTGTGGACTGGTTAATGGAGCTCTCTACAACTAGAATTATGAAACAAAAGACGTCTACCCTATCTCTATCTCATTTGTGCTACACTTTCCAGCCAACCAAATAAATACTGTATTTGTTTTTCATACAACAAATAAAGTATTTATTTGGTTGGCCGGAAAGTGTAGCACTGAGCGGCACAAACGAACATAGCTAATGTGAATCTGTAGAATAAGATAATTCTACTAAAATTTAGATGGCGCCAGTAATATAGTTACGTTTTCGCCCGGCCATGTTTGGTTGGGTGGAAGTGGGAGTGTATGTATGTCTTCTATCCTTTTTGCGTAGAACTTTTGTCCCTGTCTAATCTAACGGGAGAAATCTCCATTGCAGTGAAAAAAGAAGAGATGAAAATGTAAAATATATCAACATATCATTTGTTCTTAGAATTTTAAACATAGTGTAAACTGTAATGCCAACCCAAAACAAAAATCCCTAAATCAGTCATCAATTTAAATGTAAGTTTTTTAAATTTTAGAGCAAAATAGAAAAAATTGTATAAAGCACTCGTTTCATAACACGTTTTTAGAGCACTAGTACTTTAGAAAACTCGCCGCAAGCAGCTCGTTTTCTAAACGTGTACTCGTGCGCTAAAAACGTATATTATGAAACTAGTACTTTAATATAATATTTATTAGTAATTAAACAAAAATCATTTTAAAACTTATGGTGCAAATTTGAAGTCTTTATCTTAAATCGTTCTTGAGTTATTGTGGTCAAAAATTTTCTGGGAAAACCGATACGCAGACCGACAAAGGTGCGTGTCTTCGTGCGTGTGTTTAAGCAAAAAAAAAATAAAACTTTTTATCCTTCAATAAAAAAAAAATGTCCTCAAATTTCGTAAAAAATGTCCTTAAATCATTGAAAAAATGCTAAATATTTTGGTGGCAGCCCTGCTTTGGTTATGTCCAGTCATCGGCGAATTTCAAGTGCTCGCATAGGCGACGCGTCGATTCTATCGTTGACGCGAGGTTTTAAATATTTACATTTTTTTTTCTTCGAAAAACACCGATATATTTACATATTTATAGTTAATATGTATAGTCAATATTGTTGTGTGTAACACATTAGTCGTCAAATGTTTCGATTTAGTGACCTTTATAAAAATTTCCCTCATAATTCGGCAAAATTATTCCGTAAGCCTATGTGTCTGTGTTTATTTTCAACGTTGATGAGTCATAACTGAATTTATTCCGATTAATGGTTATCTTTATGAATATCCCCTGTGTATACTTAAAAAAAAATGGGAGGATGTGAGTGTCCAGATTGAATTCTGCAAACGCACACACATGTTTTCTTGTCTTTCAAATGTGATGTTCTAGTTTAGTGTTTTCTCCTCTATCTATACTTTACTGCAATCCGGTACCACTTGGTACCAGCGTACCAGGTACGACTCGAGGTTCGAGGTAATGTCAATTGTATACCGTGTGTTTAGTTTCTGAGTATTGCCTTTACGTTTTTGGTGTTCTCCTGAGATGTCCAAAAACGTCAAAAAAACAATTTATGAACCCTGCAGGGCGGATTCAAGGGGGGAAGCTTTCCCGAGTTCGAGGAGGGCCCGGTGTCAACAGTTTCTTTTGGTTTATAATCAGTAGCCGGCGTATTTCCAGTTGTAGTCCAGTCTTCAGGTCAATAAAAGAGGCTTTACCTGGAAATAATTCAGGGAGTTTTGATTTTCGGTTTATTGGATAGGGTTGAACTCGATTTGGAACTGTTATTTTTTCAACATGTTTTTCACAAAAAACGTATTTTTAAAATATCTCTTAAACACTATACGTTTTTAGATTTTTAAAGTTTTTTCGAAAAAACAAAATTGTTCTTTATCGTCAGTTAGGGAACGTTCAAGTATTACGTAACGCAAATTGTACCAAAATTCATACACTTCATACCCCGGTTCCCGCGTTATGATAGATCATAGAGATTTCATATTTTGGCTACCTCCATAATAGGGGGCGAGAACCAAGGTATTAAGTGTATGAATTTTGGTACATTTTGCGTTACATAATACTTGAATGTTCCCTTAGGCATGCCCCTGAGAACATTTTGGGTGAAAATTAAAAAAATCTATCTGGCACTTTCTTTTTAATTTACGTAAAATTAATTTTTTTTAATAATTCACACATTTGTGCCCCATTATTTCGAGTAACCGATTATCGATTGAATCACTATCCCAGGTAGCAAGGGATGTTATATCACAAGAAATTAACATCACTTTTGGGTGTATTTTTAAACTAAATCATAACATCACATAATATTGAAAAATAACATGTATTTAACATCACATTGGCAACGTAATACGTGTGACGTGACAATCATGTTATTTAATAACAAATATTTAGCAACGCTGTGAATATATTGCATGTCATATATTAACGTGGCTTTCACGTGAATGTCATGTTATTTTGCTTCTCACCGACGTTCGAAGCAAAAAAATCCATATAAGATGATGTTGATAGAGTAAATTATTATAAGGAAATTGTATACACATTATACGATTTCCAATGGATAGGGGGCTCTGCCGGGCTTCTCAAGACCACGGACACAAATTAAAGGATATATTCTCCGCTTAATCTGCAATTTCGTATTTAGAATCTATCTGTTTCAATCTGTGATTGTTTCAATTACTCATTGATTTTAAATCCGATTTTTTTATAGGGTTATAGCGTTTTTAATGGTTTTAATTTAGAAAAAGCTAATATCCTAAAATATTAAAGTAACGGCATCCATACGATATTAGATATAACAGGAATGTGGATTTATGATGTCACAAACACGTTATTTTCGGGATGTCATTGTGTGATGTTATTAGGGGCGGACTTAGGACATCCCCACCATGCTACATTCTTGTTAAATGAGACTACAATCTTAACATCACATGTCACATATTAACGTGACTTTCGCGTGAATGTCATGTTATTTTGCTACCAGGGTATTGTATTAAGCATAAAAAAGCCTTCCTAACCGAGTCATAAAAAAAAATCTAAAACCCTACAGTGTAACGTTTAAGGCGGTGCCCTGAATTAGCTATGAGTCGTACAAAAAAATATATGATACAAAAAATGTTGGAGATTTGGTCCTCTTTATTTTCATATCAAAAGTTTTTTGTCCTAGGATGCACCGATCTTGAGATAATTTAAAAAGTCTGTTTTTTGTGAAAAATAAGTTTAAAAAATGACAGTTCCAAACGAGTTCAATGTCGCAAAACTAATAAACCAAAAATATAAACTCCCTGAATTATTTCCAGGTAAAGCCTCTTTTATTAACTGGAAGACTGGACTATAACTGGAAATACGCCGGCTACTGTTTATAATAAACAGTTTATCTTATAAACCTTGTCTTTTATTTATTTACACTCCACAGAACGATAAAGGCACGAAACCTTCGTAAATTCGTAAAAATTGTCGCCTGCGGCGCTAGGGCCTCCTTTCATTCTTTTAATTTAAGATTGTAAAACATAAAAATTGTAAAAAATTTGAGCTTTCTTGCATTTTTAAAAAACTTTAAATTGTAACTCATTTAAAATTAGTCTACTATAAAGTAGTTTGGTAGAAACTGTCATGGATAAAGCGTTTTATGTCGAAGGTAATTTTAGGGCGCCAGTTTTTTTTTTTTTGAAGGGGCGCCAAGTTTGGTAGTGACCGTCAGGGACAAAGCTTTTTTTCTTGAAGGTCTTTTTTTTAGCGCCAATTTTTTTTTGTAGGGGCACCAAGTTTTAGTTGAAACCGTCAGGGACAAAGCTTTTTTGTGCCTCCCTAGGGGCTGAGTCCCCCTTAGATTTTTTCTGGTTACGGCACTGTGCCTACAAGATTTCCACCCTGGCAGAACGACCGACAGATCAACCGACCTATAGACCGAAATTTTTTTTTTTGCTCAAAATTGATTTATATTGACATAAAAAACACAAATAAAAGGCTCTTTTTGGAAAGCACTATTTTATTGGCAGTAGTGCCTGTATAGCGGTAGTTTCTACGGCTTATTTGCCAAAAATTACCCCTTCCAGAGAGGAACTCTTAAAGAACACAGGAGGAACTCCCAGGAAAATCGGAGGAACTCTGGAGGAATTCCGAAGGAACTCTGAGGAACTCTTTGCAAAAACGAACTCTTTTGTACCAATTTCAGACGCGGTCAACCCCTCGTAAACATGTAAATCAACTTTCTTACAAAAAAAGTTGAAATTTGTAAACTGTGTAGTATGTTAATTTTATATTATATTTCCTACCTGGCTTTTACCATAATATGGTAATATTATTATAATAAAGAAAATTCAGTGAATTGTAGGTATATAATTTTATTAAATAATAGCTTACCAGTTAGGAAATTAGATGTTTTATAATATAATCGGATTAGTTTTATTTCCTTTTTTATTCAAAATATGCACACTGGAAATTTTTGAATATCGTTTGAGAGATCTACATACAGCCTGTTCCAGAACTCGCGTACAGAAATTTGAGAGTATATTAAAAACCCTCTGGAAAATATGAAAAAAATTCGAAAAAAATCCATTTTCAATACTAATTAAAAAGGAAGCTATTTAATCCGACCAATCCTGTTGCTGATGTTAAATTACCTACAAATTAGTTTTTCCCTACTTATTAGTAACTATGGTTGCATTTTAATTGTTGACGCGTGCATTGTTTGAGACTTTCAACTTTAGAATCTTTTTAGGTTATTATATTTTGACAAAACCGACAGAGGCTATCAAATATTCTATTTTTATAGGGTCACTCCATCCGGCGGTGGTTTTTTGACATTAATAAATATTTATGTCACATTAATCACCATGTCAACCTACAGAATTTGTACCTGCAATAATTAAATTTGCTTCCATAGCTACAAATTCAACGTTTAAAGGTAATTTAACATCAGCAACAGTATTGGTCCACTTAAAGCGTTTTTATTTTTGAATTGAACGAAGATGGATTTTTTTTGACATTTTTTTCATATTTTCCAGAGGGTTTTTAATATACCCTCAAATTTCTGTACGCGAGTTCTGGAACAGGCTGTATTTATTTACTTTAAATCTCTCCAAATAATTTTTTTTGAGGCTTTTTATCTTGCCTCTATTGTTTTATTTTGCAACCTTCGAAATCACCATACCCCGGCGAGAATCCGGTTGTGGGTCATAAACGTTGAAAAAAAAATACCAAAACATAGACACACACACATAGCATGTGCGTGTGTATCACGTAGACGATGCAAGTCTCATGTTAAACAAGTGCGACGCGTCGCGACGCAAGACAAAATGAATTAAATGCGCTTGCTTCGTACTTGAATAGCATGAAACTTGTGTTCGATAGATTTTAGTATTCGGCGTAAACTCAGTTATGACTCATCAACGTTGAAAATAAACATAGAAACATAGGCTTACGGAATAATTTTGCCGAATTATGAGGGAATTTTTTATGTCGAAACATTTGACGACTAATTTGTTACCGACAACAATATTAACTATACATACGTATATATATATATATATATATATATATATATATATATATACTCATATTCCATCAATAGGGAGCCCGAAATTGCATGTTCGACCTGCGATACGAAGCCCACTACCGACATACGAGGCCCGGTTTTGGGCTTCGAATTTTTTATAGTGTATATCGTTTTATTGGACCTTAAATATAGTAGAAGAAGAAGACTTGAAAAATTGCCCAGGGCTTCCTATTATTCTAATACCCATCAAAATATACGCGCCTGTGTTCACGGAAGTTGAACTAGATGGCGACACAGTAGAACTGTATGTTGCATGTATTTTTATGTAGTTGTCATATGATGTGAGTCCCTAAGATTTGGCAACGTTGTTGACTACTTCAACTTAAATTGTTCAGCACTGTAGTATTAATTGGCGCTAAATCTTTTGTGGTCATGTGCTTGTTAAAGAAGAAATGAATAGGTCTAAGAAGATATTAGAGCTTGCTTTAAAAGCTCAAGGTAAGTTAACGTAACATACCTAAATTCAATAAATAACTTTAAATATTTTCTATATTTCAAAGAGTTTTTATTGTAAGAAAAAAACTGTCTATCAAGTTCCGTTAACGGACTCTCGTGGGATTCACAGTGGGAAATAACGATCTTTTCCTGCGGAACGGTAAAAAAAGAGTACTTTAAATTATCCGATCGGGCTGAAATTTTGTACGTTGACTTAAGGGACCTTTCTGCACCCCATCATGAAATTTCAACCCCATCAAACAATATTTAAGGGTGGCTTCCCCCTTTAAAACAATTTTTTTTCAGCGGAACGGTAAAAAAAGAGTACTTTAAATTATCCGATCGGGCTGAAATTTTTTACAGCGACTTTAAGGACCTCCCTGCACCCCATTCTAAAATTTCAACCCCATCGGAAAATATTTAGGGTTGGTTTACGCCTCCGAAACGATTTTTTCTGCGGAATGGTAAAAAACGAGTACTTTAAATTATCCGATCGGGCTGAAATTTTTTATGCTGACTTTAGGTACCACCCTGCACCCCATTCTAAAATTATAACCCGATCGGAAAATATTTAGGGTTGGTTTACGCCTCCGAAACGATGTTTTCTGTGGAATGGTAAAAAACGAGTACTTTAAATTTTCTATGCTGACTTAAGAGACCTTCCTGCACCCCATCCTAAAATTTAAACCCCATCGGAAAATATTTAAGGGTGGCTTCCCCTTTGAAACATTTTTTTTCAGCGGAACGGTAAAAACAGAGAACTTTAAATTATCCGATTGGCCTGAAATTGTTTGTGGTGACTTTAGGGATCTTCCTGCAACCCATTCTAAAATTTCAACCCCATCTGAAAATATTTAGGGTTGGTTTATGCCTGCAAAACGATTTTTTTCTGCGGAATGGTAAAAAACGAGTACTTTAAATTATCCGATCGGGCTGAATTTTTTTATGCTAACTTTAAGTACCCCCCTGCACCCCATTCTAAAATTATAACCCGATCGGAAAATATTTAGGGTTGGTTTACGCCTCCGAAACGATGTTTTCTGCGGAATGGTAAAAAACGAGTACTTTAAATTATCCGATCGGACTGAAATTTTGTATGCTGACTTAAGAGACCTTCCTGCACCCCATCCTAAAATTTGAACCCCATCGGACAATATTTAAGGGTGGCTTCCCCCTTTGAAACATTTGTTTTCAGCGGAACGGTAAAAAATAGAACTTTCAATTATCCGATTGGGCTGAAAATTTTTGTGGTGACTTTAGGGACCTCCCTGCACCCTATCCTAAAATTTCAACCCCATCTGAAAATATTTAGGGTTGGTTTACGCCTGCAAAACGATTTTTTTTTGCGGAATGGTAAAAAACGAGTACTTTAAATTATCTGATCGGGCTGAAATTATTTATGCTGACTTTAGGTACCACCCTGCACCCCATTCTAAAATCATAACCCGATCGGAAAATATTTAGGGTTGGTTTACGCCTCCGAAACGATGTTTTCTGCGGAATGGTAAAAAACGAGTACTTTAAATTATCAGATCGGACTGAAATTTTGTATGCTGACTTAAGAGACCTTCCTAAAATTTGAACCCCATCGGACAATATTTAAGGGTGGCTTCCCCCTTTGAAACATTTTTTTTTTCAGCGGAACGGTAAAAAATAGAACTTTCAATTATCCGATTGGGCTGAAAATTTTTGTGGTGACTTTAGGGACCTCCCTGCACCCTATCCTAAAATTTCAACCCCATCGGAAAATATTTAAGGTTGGTTTACGCCTGCGAAACGATTTTTTTCTGCGGAATGGTAAAAAACGAGAACTTTAAATTATCCGATCGGGCTGAAATTTTTTAGGGCGACTTTAGGGACCTCTCTGCACCCCATTCTAAAATTTCAACCCCATCAGAAAATATTTAGGGTTGGTTTACGCCTCCGAAACGATTTTTTCTGCGGAATGGTAAAAAACGAGTACTTTAAATTATCCGATCGGGCTGAAATTTTGTATGCTGACTTTACAGACCTTCCTGCATCCCATCCTAAAATTTTAACCCCATCGGAAAATTTTAACGGTGGCTTCCCCTTTGAAACATTTTTTTTTCAGCGGAACGGTTAAAAAAGAGAACTTAAGATTATCCGATTGGCCTGAAATTGTTTGTCGTGACTTTAGGAATCTTCCTGCACCCCATTCTAAAATTTCAACCCCATCTGAAAATATTAAGGGTTGGTTTACTGCTGCAAAACGATTTTTTTCTGCGGAATGGTAAAAAACGAGTACTTTAAATTATCCGATCGGGCTGAAATTTTTTATGCTGACTTTAGGTACCACCCTGCACCCCATTCTAAAATTATAACCCGATCGGAAAATATGTAGGGTTGGTTTACGCCTCCGAAACGATGTTTTCTGCGGAATGGTAAAAAACGAGTACTTTAAATTATCCGATCGGACTGAAATTTTCTATGCTGACTTAAGAGACCTTCCTGCACCCCATCCTAAAATTTAAACCCCATCGGAAAATATTTAAGGGTGGCTTCCCCTTTGAAACATTTTTTTTCAGCGGAACGGTAAAAACAGAGAACTTTAAATTATCCGATTGGCCTGAAATTTTTTGTGGTGACTTTAGGGATCTTCCTGCAACCCATTCTAAAATTTCAACCCCATCTGAAAATATTTAGGGTTGGTTTACGCCTGCAAAACGATTTTTTTCTGCGGAATGGTAAAAAACGAGTACTTTAAATTATCCGATCGGGCTGAATTTTTTTATGCTAACTTCAAGTACCCCCCTGCACCCCATTCTAAAATTATAACCCGATCGGAAAATATTTAGGGTTGGTTTACGCCTCCGAAACGATGTTTTCTGCGGAATGGTAAAAAACGAGTACTTTAAATTATCCGATCAGACTGAAATTTTGTATGCTGACTCAAGAGACCTTCCTGCACCCCATCCTAAAATTTGAACCCCATCGGACAATATTTAAGGCTGGCTTCCCCCTTTGAAACATTTTTTTTCAGCGGAACGGTAAAAAATAGAACTTTCAATTATCCGATTGGGCTGAAAATTTGTGGTGACTTTAGGGACCTCCCTGCACCCCATCCTAAAATTTCAACCCCATCGGAAAATATTTAGGGTTGGTTTACACCTGCGAAACGATTTTTTTCTGCGGAATGGTAAAAAACGAGAACTTTAAATTATCCGATCGGGCTGAAATTTTTTACGGCGACTTTAGGGACCTCCCTGCACCCCATTTTAAAATTTTAACCCCATCGGAAAATATTTAGGGTTGGTTTACGCCTCCGAAACGATTTTTTCTGCGGAATTGTAAAAAACGAGTACTTTAAATTATCCGATCGGGCTGAAATTTTGTATGCTGACTTTGCAGACCTTCCTGCACCCCATCCTAAAATTTTAACCCCATCGGACAATATTTAACGGTGGCTTCCCCCTTTGAACCATTTTTTTTTTCAGCGGAACGGTAAAAAAAGAGAACTTTAAATTATTCGATTGGGCTGAAATTTTTTGTGGTGACTTTAGGGATCTCCCTGCACCCCATTCTAAAATTTCAACCCCATATGAAAATATTTAGGGTTGGTTTACGCCTACGAAACGATTTTTTTCTGCGGAATGGTAAAAAAACGAGTACTTTAAATTATCAGATCGGGCTGAAATATTGTATGCTGACTTTAGGTACCACCCTGCACCCCATTCTAAAATTATAACCCGATCGGAAAATATTTTAAGTTGATTTACGCCTGTGAAATGATTTTTTCCTGCGGAAGGGTAAAAAAAGAGTACTTTTAATTATCCGATCAGTCTAAAATTTTGTACGCTGACTTTAGGCACCTTCTTGCACCCGATCCTAAAATTATAACCCGATCAGAAAATATTTAGGGTTGGTTTACGCCTGCGAAACGATTTTTATCTGCGGAATGAAACAAAACGAGTACTTTAAATTTTCCAATCGAGCTGAAATTTTTTATGCTGACCTAAAGGACTTTCCTGCACCCCATCCTAAAATTTCAACCCTATTGGAAAATATTTAGGGTTGGTTTACGCCTCCGAAACTTTTTTTTCTGTGGAATAGTAAAAAACGAGTACTTGAAATTATCCGATCGGTATAAAATTTTTTATGCTGACTTAAGGGACCTTTCTGCATCCCATCATAAAATTTCAACCCCATCGAACAATATTCAAGGGTGACTTCCCCCTTTGAAACAATTTTTTTCAGCGGAACGGTAAAAAAAGAGTACTTTAAATTATCGGGCTGAAATTTTGTATGCTGACTTAAGGCACCTTCCTGCACCCCATCCCAAAATTATAACCTGATCGAAAAATATTTAGGGTTGGTTTACGCCTGCGAAACGATTTTTTTCTGCGGAATGGTGAAAAACGATTACTTTAAATTATCCGATAGGGCTGAAATTTTGTATGCTGACTTTATAGACCTCCCTGCACCCCATTCTAAAATTTCAACTCTATCGGAAAATTTTTAGGGTTGGTTTACGCCTGTGAAATAATTTTTTCCTGCAGAACGGTAAAAAAGAGTACTTTGAATTATCCGATCGGGCTGAAATTTTTTACAGCGACTTTAGGGACCTCCCTGCACCCCATTTTAAAATTTTAACCCCATCGGAAAATATTTAGGGTTGGTTTACGTCTGCGAAACGATTTTTTTCTGCGGAATGGTAAAAAACGAGAACTTTAAATTATCCGATCGGGCTGAAATTTTGTATGCTGACTTAAGAGACCTTCCCGCACCCCATCCTAAAATTTGAACCCCATCGGACAATATTTAATGGTGGCTTCCCCCTTTGAAACATTTTTCTAAATAAACGTTAACCTTATTTATTCCAAATTATGTTGATATTTTTTTACACCAGACCAAAACATCACTTTTTTAATAAAAAACAAAATAGTTTCATTACATTTTAAACATTTTAAATATTAAAAATAAAAACTACTTTTATAACAATATTATTCATTTATCATTAAAAAACAAGCGTTAAACTTTCATACAAAGACAACTTAAATAATTATTATATCGAATTTATAAGTAGGAAATATTGGCAACATCGCAGGGCTTCAAATAACTGTGAAAAATCAAAAAAATATACATTTGGGCTTGCTATGACCGGAAAATATAATAGGGACTCGTATTAGCGTTACACATATATCTTTTTTCCTTGCCCCTAAACCCGGGCTTCGAATCACCTATGCTATGTATCGGGCCTCCTATTGATAGTTCTACGTGTATATATATATATATATATATATATATATATATATATATATCGGTGTTTTTCAAAGAAAAAAACCGACATTCGATTTTTATCTTTTAAGAATACAAAGGTTTTTAATTTTTATTTGTCGATAACGTTTTTCCCACCTGACTCGTTTAAATGGAATCATTAAAAAAAATCAAGATAAAAAGAAATAAAAATGTATAGTATATTAAAGTACTAGTTTCATAACGTACGTACGTACGTACTCTAAAAACGTGTTATGAAACGAGTGCTTTATACAATTTTTTCTATTTTGCTCTAAAATTAAAAAAAAAAAAACATTTAAATTGATGACTGATTTAGGGATTTTTGTTTTGGGTTGGCATTACAGTTTACACTATGTTTAAAATTCTAAGAACAAATGATATTTTGATATATTTTACAGTCATCTCTTCTTTTTTCACTGCAATTAACCAGTCCACAATTTTAACACGGTAAAAAATAACCCAAACACTAAATTTTGTAAAAAATTAAACTTAAAATTGCCAACGCAACAGAAAAAAAAGTAGAGACCTCTTATGGGCCTTTAAGAACACGCAAAATGCGTGTGATTATGAGCTTATATGAGTCGCAAATAGAAAAAATATTTAAAACCTCGCCTCAACGCCAGAGTCGCCGCGGCGCCTATGCAAGTACTGGAAATTCGCCGACTACTGGATTGTACAATGGCTCAAGCAATAATTAGATTCAAATTAATTCTGATTTTTTTTTGAAAATTTACGTGCGTTAGTTAACGACCGTTGCGTAATTAATACACAAATGACAACCTTTGTTTTTTTTATTGGGAGGAGCATATTTAGAGGAAGTAGGCTTCCTGTGTACAGGGAAGACACATTCTTTACACCTGAACGTGGGATTTTTTCAAGTAAATTTTCTCAAATAGTTTATAATGGAATATTACTTTCCCCAGGGAAATTTCCCTGGGACTTAAGTCTTAGAATCCTGCATTGGTAAAAAAATTGTATATTGTTTTACTAAGAGGAAAAGTGAAGTTTTTTTTTACTAGTCTGTAGAATTTACGGACGACGCGAAGCGGAGTCCGGAAACTACAGACGAGTAAAAAAAACACTTTTCCTCTGAGTGAAACATACTATTTTTTCTTCAAGCATCCTATATATTTTTTAAAATATTAATTTTTGAATTTAATTTATTCAGTAATAAAGTATGTTTTTTTTATTAAAATAGGCCAATAAAACCCTTTCGAAATTAACTTAAACCTTCCTTAGCTCATTTTAATTTTTTTTCGTAAGCTAAATCGTACACTTTTCGCGATTTCGATGGTAACTTGTCTAACGTAGCATTTGCAATTTCGGAGAGATTTGTAGGTGTATAAACCATATATTCTTCTTCGATCATTTTTAATCAATTTTACACAAGGTTTTTGCACAGAATCTCGAGTCTCCCACCTGTTTACATAATAAACAAGTTTGAAGTATGGCTGTCAAAGTCAAAGAGTGCTGCCGCCAGTGGTGGTTTTGCTAACTAACTTTTTTTTACGGCGTACAACAATGAACTTATTTTTTTACTGTAAAAAAATAGATCACTTTTAACTAGTGTGTTCAGTTATAAAATATGAACATTTTAGTACGCGTGAAGAAAAAATATATTTTTACTTACGAAAAGCTTAAAAATCTTAGTGTACAAATAATATTGTTCAAATTTTGTAGTTCAAACTTATTTTTTTTATTTTGCTTTCTCATTTTTAAAACTTTCAAAATTTCGGAAAGCCTTGTATTCGTGCAATAATTTTCATTTTTTTTGCGTTTAAAAAAAAAACTTTTTAGTCGATCGGTCTGTCCGGGAAATCTTTTCTGCACGATAACTTAAGAACGTTTTGAGTGCGGCAAGATGGGGAAACGTACATTTTTTTACAAAAAATTGAAAATTGCTATATAGGGGTTTTTAAGGTTGTTGAAATTGAATCTGATAACAAACTCCACCCCTCGGGGGTGAGGGGGTGAATATTTTTAAATATTTTCAATATTTTCGTCAAAATTGGAACATAGGGGTTTTTGGGGTCGACGAATCTGAATCTGATAATAAATTTTTTATTATTTCACCCTCTGAGGGACGGGGGGCAGTTTTCGTGAAAATTCGTATATTGGGGTTTGTTCAGGTTACTGAAAGTGAATCTATTAATAAAAAATTTCTACCTGAGGGTCGGGGGTTGGTTTTTGTGAAAAATGGTATATTGGGGTTTTTGAGGTTGCTAAAAGTGAATCTGATAATCTCAATAAAAAATCAATTTCACGCGCGGAGGTGAAAAATGGGAAATCTCTTTTACTGGGCAGTGTATTTTTTATGCAAAAAATAGGTATTGTTTTGTTGGCAGCATTTGTTTTAAAACAAATCAGAATTAATTCCTATGATTCACTTTAAATTTTAAGTACCTGTAAACTTTTGTATTTTTATAATCAAGCATGCTTTTATTATCAGGTTTTTACTAACAAAAAAATTAGTCATTTGTTTATTTTACTTTGAATAGAAACTAGATGAAACGTTGCAAGCACCCTGTCAAAACATCGGCACTATTGTACACTAGAGCCATCTAGTTTGCAAATTTCAAACTAGGTGTTTTGTTTGATTTTAAATTCTGTATCTTTAAAACATTATATTCTAGCAAAAAACTGTATATAACATTTTTTATTTAAGACATAATTTTTTGAAATCGGGTTATAAATATGTGAGATATGCTAAAAAAACCTTTTACGGCTTTAAACGCCAATATCTCGAAAACAATACGTTTTAGGAAAACGTTGTTTATAACATTTTTTTACCAATTTAAAATTATCTTTTATATAAGTGTTAAATTAACCAAATACAATAATAATTGCCTTAATTATAAACAAAAAACGCTAAAAATAGGAGTTTTACCCTATTTTTACCCCCTTACCACCAATCGTTTACCCCCAAAATCTAATCAGCTCTTCGGAATACGATAAGAAACAATATGCAAAAAACCGCAAGTCGATATCTCATGTAGAAATGGAGTTAGAGAGTTTACACCGACAGACAGACAGACAGACAGACGGACGCAAAAATTTTTTTTACTGGTTTCGACTAAGAATGGACTAAAACGTTGAGAAATGTGAAAAAAACGTGGACAAAGATTTTGACTTTTCGGCGAAGATTTCAATACATCGGCACTCTTAGTAGCACTAAGTGCCGATGTAACAAACGGTATATAATAGTATAATAAACTATAACAAGCCGTGATGATTAGAATGTTTCGCATTCCATTATACAGGGTGATCAGTAACTGCCATGCCAAAATTTAAGAGGTGATTCTACATCCTAAAATATGAAAAAAAGTTTCTATAAAGGGTGGTCTTGAAATTAGCCCTAAGGGAGCTACAGCCCTTCGAAGATGACATATTGAATGGGGAACAAATAAGAGCATCAATATAATTTTAATGCTGCAGGGTGATTCTTCATTTAAAACTGAGCAAAAAAGTATTCTTCACGAAAACACCTAAATTTAATATTAAAGTAGTAATAGCCTTTTAAAAAGTAACGTTTTTGGTGGCACAAAATGTTGCTTCCTCTAAATTGCATTTTTTTTTAAACGGCTGCTCCTACAGTGTTAAACTATATGAAATTTTTTATGTACTTTTACTCGAGAAATTTATAATTTTTACAAAAAATCTGAAAAAAACTACACATAAAAAAGTTTGGGGCAAAAATGTGTTAAGCCTCACATATTTTGTCCGTCTAGGCACGCCTCTGGATAAATTTAAAAAAAATAAATTAACATAAACTTATTGCCCTTATTAATACTAGTATACATGCAAAAGCTCGTCGCTCTAGCTTAAAGGGTACCAGAGTTATTAATTAAAAACCTTATTTTTATTACAATTTTAAAGGGCCGTAGCTCCCTTAGGGCTCATTTCTGGACCAACCTTTATAGGAAACTTGTTTGATATTTTTGGATATAGAATCACCTCTTAATTTTTTTTTAATTAATATGTTTAATTTTTTCTCGTTAATCAAACAAGAATTTAAAAAACGCGGAATGACTATTCCATACGTGTTGTAGACTATACTTTTTCTTCGACTGCAAATATGAAACACTGTATGGCTTTAAACTGCGCACAAGGTTGAAAACAATAAATTGGTTGAGTTCTGGGATATAGGCCAAAAAGAAAACAACGCCAAAAACTTTGTTAACTAAACCGACAGTTTCGTTTATTCTTTGTAAACATCCTCAGGGTTGATTAAAGCGTAAAAGGCATTTTAGTCATAGACTTTTTGAATGGTAACATATAGTCAAATATAGACCAGATAAGAACAGAAATCTATATTTGACTATATGTTACCATTCAAAAAGTCTATGACTAAAATGCCTTTTACGCTTTAATCAACCCTGAGGATGTTTACAAAGAACAAACGAAACTGTCGGTTTAGTTAACAAAGTTTTTGGCGTTGTTTTCTTTTTGGCCTATATCCCAGAACTCAACCAATTTATAAAAATTTGAGGTCGTTACCAGTTTTTAATTAAAAACAATGTTTTTTGTGACTCGACATTGTAAATGCAACAAAACACATATTTTTAAATAAAGCAGTTAAGGTTATTTAATAATTTTATCAAATCAGTACTTAAAAAAGATTTTTATTTAATTTTAGCACATATTCACAAATTATAATGCAAAAATTGAAGGTTATGTTAGATTGTTGTGACAGATATCAGATTTAAATATTTAACAATAGATGGGGCAGCTTTAATTTTTTGAACTAAATTGATAACAAACTGGTCAAATATTAAGAAAAACTAATAAACTTTATGTAATTTTAACGCAAAACTTTAAATTGCATTAAATTATTCAATATTTCATGGTAAAATATATAAATTTTTGCTAATTTTGCTACAGTTTTCTTTACTTTTATAAACAAGAGATGGCACTACATGTGCTCATTCTAACACTTGATACGGAATATTCATACCGTATCTAGAGCTTGAATGGATTCATTCTGTGTTTGAAAAGTGTGTGTATTTGCTTACATTCTAAAGCAGTCGTAGAAAAAATGACCACCATTTTCACGTTCGAAAGAATAAATGCCTACATATTTATGAAATGATAGTATCTGATAATGATGGGCTTTCTATGTTTATTCCGGAATGTCATAACCTCAGCACAGCCCATACAATTTTACAACGAGTGAACATGTGAATGTAGACCGACACAGTGATTAAATCAGGGGCGGATCGGGAATGAAACTAGCCGGCCGGTCGGCCCGGGCTTAAATTATTGCTGCCAACAAAAGAATCAGGGCCGTAGCGAAGAAGATTTGGTGGGGGGGAGGAGGTCAAAAATTACAACTTTTTTTAGCCTAAAAACACAACTTTTTTCCTTGAAAAAAAAAGTTCATGACTAAAAAAAAAAAGGTACCACCCTTCTCTTCTCTCTCAAAACTTCATGACTAAAAAAAAAAAAAAAGGTCCCACCACCCTTTCTCAAGAAAAAAAGTCCATTCATAAAAAAAGTCCCCACCCCTTTCTAAATGACAAAATAAACGTTGTTTTAATATTAAAAATTTGATGCCTTTAAGTTTCAAAGCTTTAAAAAAAAAGAGGATTAATTTAAATTTTTTAATTCTATTATCAAATTACACCTTCTGGTTAAGTTATTTATATTTTTTCAAGGTTTGAGAATCCTTACCTTTATATTTCTTAATCTATGAAGTTTACAACTTTTTTCACAAGATTAAAAATTTATAATTTTATTATTTTTAACCCATGAATTATGCAAGTTTTATATTTTGAATCCACGAAATGTGCAAGTTTTTTGAAAATCCCAACTTTTATATTTTTAATACATGAAATTTACCACTTTTTTCCCAAAATTAAAAATGTATTATTTTATTATGTTTATCCCATGAAAAAATATGCAACTTTTATATTTTTAATCCAGGAAATATACAAATTTTTTTATTCTAAGGTTTAAAAATCCCAACTTATATATTTTTAAGCCATAAAATTTAAAACTTTTTTCCCAAAATTAAAAAATTATTATTTTTTTTTAAACCCATGAAATATGCAACTTTTATGTTTTTAATCTATGAAATATGCAACTTTTTTGATTTCAAGATAGGTGGGGGGAGGCTCCCCCCCCATAGCTACGGCCCTGAAAAGAATACTTTCCCATGTAGCCTAGGTTCATTAAAACAATTTTTTTGCAAAAAACGAAAAAAAAAATCTTTTTAATTACTAAAAACAATCCCGGCCTAGAACTTTGTATAAGGAACCTATGGTCCAAAGTTATTAGATTAAAGCGTTCTCGAGCTATCGTGGTGACAAATTTCCCGTACAGATTTTTATTTATTTAAGCTGTACCGTATACAGGGTGATCAGTAACTGGCATGCCAAAATTTAGGAGGTGGTTCTACATCCAAAAATATGAAAAAAAGTTTCTATAAAGGTTGGTCCGGAAATAAGCCCTAAGGGAGCTACGGCCCTTCGAAGATGACGTATTGAATGGGGAACCTAAAAAAGCATCAATATAATTTTAATGCTGCAGGGTGATTCTTCATTTAAAACTGAGCAAAAAAGTATTCTTTACCAAAACACATAAATTTAATATTAAAGGAGTAATGGCCTTTTAAAAAGTAACCTTTTTGGTGGCACAAAATGTTACTTCCTCTTAATTGTTTTTTTTTTTTGAAAACGGTTGCTCCTACAGTGTTACTCTATATGACATTTTTTATGTATTTTTACTCGAGGAATCTATATTTTTTACAAAAAATCAAAAAAAATACACATAAAGTTTGGGGCAAAAATGTGTTAAGCCTCACATATTTTGTCCGGCTAGGCACGCCTCTGGATAAATCCAAAAAAATAAAATAACATAAACTTATTGCCCTTATTAATACTAGTATACATGCAAAAGCTCGTCGCTCTAGCTTAAAGGGTACCAGAGTTATTAATTAAAAACCTTATTTTTATTACAATTTTAAAGGGCCGTAGCCCTCTTAGGGCTCATTTCCGGACCAACCTTTATAAGAATTTTTTTTGTTTTTTTTTGTATGTAGAATCGCCTCTTAAATTTTGGCATGCCAGTTATTGATCACCCTGTATACACGTCATTGGAGATCACCAGTCATCGGCGATTCTAGCGTTGACGCGAGGTTTTAAATATTTACATTTTTATTTCTTTTTATCTTGATTTTTTTAATGATTCCATTTAAACGAGTTAGGTGGGAAAAAAAGTTACGTTAAATAAAAATTAAAAACTTTCGTATTCTTAAAAGATAAAAATCGAATATCGGTTTTTTTCTTCGAAAAACACCGATATATATATATATATACATATTTTAGTTAATATGTATAGTCAATATTGTGTTGTGTAACAAATTAGTCGTCAAATGTTTCGATTTAGTGACCTTTATAAAAATTTCCCTCATAATTCGGCAAAATTATTCCGTAAGCCTATGTTTCTGTGTTTATTTTTAACGTTGATGAGTCATAACTGAGTTTATTCCGATTACTGGAGATCACGGCAGGAAAACACCGCGGGAACGGTGGCACGCAGTCATATTGTCGCGGTAAAGAAAGGGTTAATTCTTCTGAAGCACCTACGCGTTATGTCGGGCGACATTATCACCAAAAAATAAGCGTTTAGAAGAAAACAATATGCGTATTCTCTATTTTTCAAACATTTTTTTATGTTTTTGTCGTTCCAATTTTCAGAGAATAGCATGATGTCACCTACCTCCACGGACATGGTAAATGGTAGCACCAGCGCACTAGGTTCGGGACCCAGTTTCGCGCTGACGTCGTCGGCCACAGACAGCTCGCAGGAGGCCGTGAACAAGAGCCAGTGTTCTTCGCTGTCGGACGGTGAGAACTTCGAATGGTCCGGAGGACAGGACGTGGACGTCGACTCCGGGATAGTTGACACCAGGACTTCCAACAAAAGGTCAGTGGAACAAAGGAAAATATTGATTTACATCGGCACTAAGAGTGTCGATGTATTAAAATCTTCGCCGAAAAGTCAAAATCTTTGACCATGTTTTTTTTACATTTCTCGACGTTTTAGACCCTCCTGAGTCGAAATCAGTAAAAAAAAAATTGCGTCCGTCTGTCTGTCTGTCTGTCTGGATGTAAACTCGCTAACTCAATTTCTAAAAAGGATATCTTCTCAAAAAAAAAATGACGATAAAAAGTCTTTCAAAATTGCTGACTACCGACAAAATTTTTCTTTACCATTTTTTCTATTTTGCGACTCTTATAAGCTCATAATCACACGCATTTTGCGTGTTCTTATTGGCCCATAAGAGGTCTGCATTTTCTTTTGGGTTGGCAACAGACCTGGCCTACCGCTTGACGTTTTCCGTGCAAATGTCAATGTCGCTTTAAAGTTGAATTTTCTACAAAATTTGGTGTTTAGGTTATTTTTACCATGTTAAAATTGTGGCTTGGTTAATTGCAGTAAAAAAGAGAAGAGATGACTATAAACAATATCAAAATATCATTTGTTCTTAGAATTTTAAACATGGTGTAAACTGTAATGCCAATCCAAAACAAAAATCCCTAAATCAGTCATCAATTTAAATGTAAGTTTTTTTTTAAATTTTAGAGCAAACTAGAAAAAATTGTATAAAGCACTCGTTTCATAACAAGTTTTTAGCGCACTAGTACTTTAGAAAACTCGCCGCAAGCGGCACGTTTTCTAAACTTGTACTAGTACTTTAATATACTATTCCTCCCTGCAACTAATAACTAAAAAAAAAACGGCCACTAGTCTTGACAAAATTGCCGACTCATCTTTTGAAAATGCCGACTGGCCTGTTTCGTGGGTGGGGGTGCCCGGAAATGTCGATTTCAGAATTTCCGGGGACAGAGACATAAGGTCAGTGGAGCAAAGAAATATTTATGGGTCAATATTGATTTTGATTTATTATTGTTTTACTTGTTTAAAATTTATTAGTAAACACAAGGATTTTCATGCAAAGGGTCAAGGAAAGGGTCGGTGAATTAGAAACCCTAATCTTACTTTTTTAGAACTTCGGGTGTGCCTTGGGCAAAGTTTAGCGTGTTTATAACCCTTTCAGCCCTGGATTTTTTTACGATGAAAAAAAAAATCCCTGTATTATGAATCTATAGGGTCCCAGTAGGGCTCTTTTTTTTTTTCTACGTCTGTAGAATGTAAGAAAATACACAAACTTTTCAAACACAGAATAAATCCATTCTAGCTCTAGACACGGTATGAATATTCGGTATCAAGTGTTAGAATAAGCACATGTAGTGCCATCTCTTGTTTATAAAAGTAAAGAAAACTGTAGCAAAATTAGCAAAAATATATATATTTTACCATGAAATATTGAATAATTTAATGCAATTTAAAGTTTTGCGTTAAAATTACATTAAGTTTATTAGTTTTTCTTTATATTTGACCAGCTTTTTATCAATTTAGTTCAAAAAATTAAAACTGCTACATCTATTGTTAAATATTTAAACCTGATATCTGTCACAACAATCTGACATAACCTTCAATTTTTGCATTATGCATCAGTTTTTTATATGTTCTAAGTGACTCACTATGCAATAACAGCGCGCTGTAGCTTTGAGACGAAAGTCCAGTTAGTAACATATAGTTTATAAGTGTCTAAACATTAACTTTAAAAATTAGTTTTTAAAATTGTAATTTGCCAGCCTCGGTCCTAGCTCTCATCATAAATAATTATAAAAGTAAAACAGTTCTTTTTTTTGCAGAGAACTTGTTGAATCTGAAACTAGAAGTCCCACATCAGGCATAAACAGGCATACGTGGCTCAGAACAAGTCTAAGACGATCATCTCCAAAGTAAGTATTTTACCCATCACATAAAAAAAAATCTTAAAAGAAAATTTGAGAAGTTGGCAATTCTTTAATCAAAAAAAGTTGGGAAAAATTGAACCTTACCCTCCTCAATAAATTACCTGAGCTACGGCTCTGTGTTCAGTTGACAATAAACTTGTTACAGAGCGATAGAGGTGGATATAGTCGGTGTCACATTTACAGTTTACATTTAAAACGGATTAATGTGACAGGGACGTAATTAAATTTTATTATTATAAATACGTATTTATCTTATATAGGTCGATGCACAGAACACAAATAAAACAAATTAAAGCCGGTCCAGTAAATTTTTATTGCTACAAATTCCTTGTGGGTGTGGCTAAATCTTTTGTGAAATATGATTGGATAGGGTCGAACTTTAACTGGCTTAATAAAAATACATTAGTTTAAATGAATCTAAAATTATGCAACGCCATGATTGGACGTTGTCCAATGGACAAACAGTTTGGACGCGCTAGGTAAAAATAATCGCTGTTAAAAAAAAACTCTTATAACTCTGGCAGCGACTATACAGTAACTGTAGCTATCTATTTTTTTTTTTTTTTTTGAAAATCCAAGGTTTATTAGTCAATGTTTAGTTTTCATCCTGTATATAGTAGATTTTGATAAGTCCCTTATGCGGACAAATATAAGGTTTCATGCGCATGACGTACTGCGATATTTCAGTGTAATTTGAATGAGTTCGTAAAACAGCACGGTCCGGACAATACGTTAAATTCGTCAGGGGCGCGATACTCACGCCACTATCGCTTCCAAAGAACAAAAATAACAATAGTTATTCGTAATGAATCACGCTATGGAAAATACATCCAATATAAACATTTCGCGTAGAACGAGTTGCAAATAGGGCTTACGCCATTTCTCCGAGGAAACATCATCTTGGGCCCAAGTACAAGAAGACACCTGGAACAATACAAGTAAGTCCCTTTTGCATCACGTCACAAAGGTCCTTTGATAAAACACCCCAGCGGTTAACAGTCAATAAAATCTAAATAAAAATGCTTTTGTTTTCCCACAAAAAATAGCATTTGTTCAACGAGATCCATGATTGCATTTTCACTCTCGTTAACCCAGATCACTTTAATCTCTGCAAATGTACTTATTTGACTTTCTCTCTTGCAGCAATCAAGAATTGTCAAACAAACGATGGGGTTCTTTCAGACAGTAAGTACATAAAATTTTAATTTTTTTTAATTTTTTTTGACTTTTTTGCGTTTTTTTTTTCTTTTCTTTTTTTTATATTTTTGTTGTTACAAAAATAAAATGTTAACAATATATTGCATATAATTTTATTTTGCAACGAAAAAATAATATGATACGTGTTTTGACTTTTATATATTTTATTTATATTTTTATCCTACATACAGATAATGAGACAATTACCAGCTTTATTTTAAATAGATAAACTCAATAATAACCCCCGCGTGGCTTTTACTTTATTGAGTGGATAATTATTTATTTTACCCACTCAACTGTCACTTGTCAAATTATTTTCTTGTAAATGTCATTAAAATTTTTAATAAAAATATGAATTCCTAAGCTATTTATTGGATAAAACCTTGTATGGCACTCATGGGTAAACCGATATTGCCCTCTCGAAAATTAACCTGCTTGGCTGACGCCTCGCAGGTTAATTTCTCTCATGGGCAATATCTTACTTTACCCACTAGTACCATAAATAACTATTTCCTACGAAAAACGCTTTCTCTCGAAATACAGAACTCATAACCTCTAAATATCTATCATACCTAATAAAGGTTTATTTTTTTTGTTTTTTTTTACCTAATTATTTTTTTCTTTAATTGTTACAAAAATTACTTATAGAGGAAAGTAGAGTTTTGTAGGCAGAAACATTTGTTGTATAACATTAAATTTAAATATATCGTGATTTGTTTAAATAATTCTATTAAATAACACTAATTAGTATGTAGGCAATAATAAAAATATTCATATATATGTTTGGAATTATGCGTAACAAACGGATCGAATACCGTAAACTGTGGTTCAGTGAGCATATCATTGTAAATGATACATGAAATAATGATTAACAGTTAGGAATGTGTGTTTTAAACACATTTCGGCGAGGGATTTCCGCGGAAAATGTGGTGTGCAATAATTCCCCAACTAATTCTTATAATTCACCAACAATACTGGAAATTCTACGTAATTTACCTTATTCTTCTAATCCCCCTAACTAATTCTTCTAATTACCCGAATAATTCTTTTTATTTCCCAATTCTTCAAATCATTCCCCGATTAATTCCCAACTAATACCTGTAATTCTCTAACAAATTACGTAATTTCTTGACTAAATCCCAGAGCTTGTATTGTACATCAAAATTCCTCCGTGGAACATTCCTACTTTCAGCTCTTAAAATGTGGGCAGGGTGGCATGGGGGGGGGGATTTTTTTTTAATGAAAAGGGGGTCGAGTGATACATCATTTTAAAGCAAATAAAATTCTCTATTGGACTGTATATTTTTTAATTTTTTAAACATTTTTTTAAGGTTTTGATTTTTTATTTTTTTGTGCTAAAAAATGCGATTTTTTAAGTTTTTTTTGTAAATTTTTATTTATGTCAATTAAAATTAGTTTAAAAGTATAATTTACATTTTTTCATCATGAAATTAGTAATTTTTAAAAAATTGTTTGATTTTTTAGAGAAATTTTGACAAAAATAGCCATTTTCAACCCTATTTTAAAACCAAAAAAAATAAAAATCTGTAGTTAAATGGAGAATTTTATAGGCTTTAAAATGATGTATCACACGACCACTCTTTCCATTTAAAAAAATGTCCCTCTATGCCCCCCTGCCCACATTTCAAGAGCTGAAAGTATCAAATATATGCTAAAAGATAGTTTTAGTTGTCTTATTTAAAATGGTTTTCTCAGAACTTGATTATCTCTTTTAGTTTACGAAAAAATCGCTGGGTAAATAGAGTTGGGACACCTGGTATATTGATTTTTCTCTATTCCTCTGTTTTTTAATTTTTCTCCATTGCTTTATAATCAGTCATCGGCGAATTTCCAGTGCTCGCATAGGCGCCGCGTCGATTCTATCGTTGACGCGAGGTTTTAAATATTTACATTTTTATTTCTTTTTATCTTGATTTTTTTTTAATGATTTCATTTAAACGAGTTAGGTGGGAAAAAAGTTATCGATAAATAAAAATTAAAAACTTTCGTATTCTTAAAAGATAAAAATCGAATATCGGTTTTTTCTTCGAAAAACACCGATATATATACATATTTATAGTTAATATAGTCATATTGTGGTGTGTAACAAATTAGTCGTCAAATGTTTCGATTTAGTGACCTTTATAAAAATTTCCCTCATAATTCGGCAAAATTATTCCGTAAGCCTATGTTTCTGTGTGTATTTTCAACGTTGATGAGTCATAACTGAATTTATTTCGATTAATGTTTATAACACTAAAAAAATTGGGCGTCACGTTAAAAAAAAACCTTTTTTTTATTTTTAGGTTATTCAGTTATATCTGGAAGATTCAGTGACTAAAAGATAACACTTACAGGTTGATTACTTTGGCTGTAAAAGCCTTGAGTTAATTTATTTTTTTTCCCAGTTTTTGTGCATCAAGGTTGAAAAAAAACGTTGTACATAGGTTATATTTCTACATCACTGCACTATTACATGGATTTCGTTATACATTAGCAGTAAAGTAGAATATACCTACCTGTTCAGTGTTATGTTTCATTTGAGATGCTCGCTTACATAATTCAAAACAACAAAATAACTAAAAGATGTATAGGAGGTAAGGTTTCCAAATGCGAATTTATCCCGTTTTATTTTATAATACACAATACTTTTTTTTAGAAGAAATTAATATTACTTTATCCTAAAAAATTATTTAAAAAAAAATTATTGCTTTTTTTGCGTTTCTCGGAGTTTTATATCCAAAAAACTTGATTCCCGTAAAAAAAACATCAGTCTCTTTGGGAAAGGACATGGCACAATTTATAGGGAATTTTGGCCCTCGGTGAAATTCGCTAAATTTTTTATATGTTTTAGTTTATACTTTTTTAAAAGGAATTAGGAACGTTTCAAGCACTTTGTATGTACAGTTTTTTTTCTATAAGGAAAATAAAAAAATATTTTTGCCCTACACTCCTCATAAATATATTTTTCTAGTAGGCATTGTTTCGTTTGACAACTTGTCAGTGAAGGATATTCTGACGTATTTTTGAAGTTTTTTAGACTAAATTGTCAGCTTTATTGGGAAAAAGTAATGAAATACATATTGAAATTGGACAGAATAATTAAATAAGATGAAGAAAAGTGCAACAGAAATACTTCTTAAGGAGTAAATTAGTGAAATACGTGAAATAAGTTATTTGGTAACCTGGTAAAAAGTACTAAAACGTATATAAAATTGAACTAAAGAATGAAATAAGAAGAAAAGCAGGATAGAAATACGTTTTAAGGGAATCGTTTGTAAAATAATAAGCGATTTTAATGCCGAAAGTGTATCTCTTATTTTTTGTACGGCAAAAAAAACAATTATTTCCAAAATTCTACATAGAAGAAATTGAATATGTGTTTTTGTAATATAATGTACTGGAACCCATGTTAAAAGTCCAAAACTTAATAAAATAATAAAATAAGAAGTAAAACAGAACAGAAAAACTAAGTTGAAAGTGAAATACTGTGTTTCTGCATAGAATAAATTATCCAATATAACTATCATACCGAGGGCTTCATAACAGGGCTGTATCAACCGTGTTAACATATAGCAGATATGCCCCTTTGCTATGAAGCCCTCGATATAATTTAAAATATGAACACTAAAAAAAAGGATCAATGAATCAAGAAAATGCATCTTTCGATTATATTTTAAGCCAAATTCTCTTATTTTTGGACTAGCATTTCTTATGAACCTAATCTAATAACTGGCGCGGGTCTTTGAATGGAAATCCGCGCTCTTCATTTAAGATGTTAGCCTTAAAATAAGAGAATATGGTGTTGTACTTATCAAAAGACATGTGTCCTTGATTTAATTCTTTTTCACAGTATTACATTAGGACATTTTTATAAAAAAATAAATAAAATGTTTTCATTTCCTCCCATTCGGGGCATCTGCTGTTGACCACCTTGACGGTTGCATACAAAGCAATTTACTTGAAAAAAGGTTCTAAAAGCCATGCTAAATTAATTTTATATTACTAATAATATATAAAAAAATTGACAGACATCAGTTTGACTTATACCAATCAAGCTTTTTTCTTAATCATTAAGCTAATTAAACTTATTTTTATGAGGAGTTTGGGGCAAAAATATTTTTTTATTTTCGTTATAGAAAAAAAACTGTACATACAAAGTGCTTGAAACGTTCCTAATTCCTTTTTAAAAAGCATAAACTAAAACATATAAAAAATTTAGCGAATTTCACCGAGGGCCAAAATTCCCTATAAATTGTGCCATGTCCTTTGCGACCACGATAACTCTAGAACGCTTTGAGCTAAAGATATTAAATTTGGACCATAGGTGTCTTATCCAAAGTTCTGGGTTGTGATTGTTTTTGATACAAATTGGGGAGGGGGGGGGGTCAAGGAGGCAAAATAGGGTAAAAACTATTTTTTCACAAAATATAAGTATTATTTTGTTGCCGGCAGTATTTTTTCATTTTATGAAAAAACTAATTTTCATTTTATGAAAAAAATAATTTTCATTTTATGAAAAAACTAACTAAAAAATTATTTTTGTTTCAAAATGATCGTTTTCCGAAGTAAAAATTTATTTTCCCCCCAGGGTAAAGTATTATTTTTTTGTCAGCAGTACTTTTTCTTAAATAGTCTTTTTTTTTCATAATTCTTGGAGAAATGGAAAACAAATATCCTGTCTGTCTGTCAGTGAATCTGCCTATCTGCGGACACATAACTTTTGACCCTTTAACACGTTCCAATCAAAGCCAAAAATCGAGAATCAAAATCTACGCTGGACCAAAAAAATATATACCATTTTTTGAACGCATACCAAATTTTGTGGCCCCGGCTATCAAATTTTTTTGTTTTAATGCCATAAAAACTAAGAATAAAACCGTGTACCACCGGTGGTACACTTTGACCTTTTAGCACAAACCTCGATGTGCCAACGGTGTTACACTTCGACCTCAACGAGTTAACCTGGGTTAAAGGGTTCAGATTTTTACAAGAGCAGGACCGGCGGAAGGGGCGGGCGAAACAGGCGGTAATATAGGCGTTTTTTTTTGTCGTATTTGCCTAGGAAAATGGTGTTGTTTAATTAAATGGTCAATAGTATTGACTCAATACCTTTTAAAATAGCAATAATAATAATAATACAAAGTAAAAACAGTTGCAGACAGAGTTTTTTAATAAATTCAAATATGTTTTGAATTCCAAGGTTTGTTTTTTAAAAAAATATGAATAACAATAAAATTAAAAAATACGTGCGATAATAATAACAGCAAAACGTTTAGGTTAATATCCATTAAAAAAAAACAATAAACTGCCCTGCTAGTAAAAAGAAAAAATATTTCATCCATACAGTGATTAATACTCACCCATAATCACTGAATATTAATCACTCATATTAATTAACACAGGCACACAAAAAAAAGTCTTCTGTCCCAGAGGTGCGACCAAAGAACTTTTACCTCAAGAAGGAACATGATGAAATCTGCCGTATGCTTTGTTTGAATCGTGAACCAACTACGGTAAGGGGCTGGTGGGGAGTGACTATTGTTTATACTTAGTACGCGTAAAGAGAGAGAAAGAATGTGTAAATTCACAGTCTAATGTCGTAAAATGACTGACAGGGGTACAGTGTTGCGGATTGGAAACATATACTTTGGATATTTTATTGTAAATTTTAAGAAACATTAGTTCTGTATGAGTTTTAATTGAACTAGTAGTTTAATTTTAATAGATTTAAATATACTATACACGGAAAGAAATTAGTGGGCTCTGCGCTATACATTATAAGATATTTGGTAACAGTGGCAAATTATAGTGATTTAAGCTATAGATTATAAGGGACACAATAACTAATAATGTTAAAAATAAATTGGAAACGATTATATATATTACAGACACGATTATATTTATTACAGGCACTATAATAAATTTACAGAAATTTTATTATATTATAAAAATTATTAGTACGGACAATAATTAAATCTATTTAAGCTATAAATGCCATACTATTTGTTATATTTTATTATTCACTAAACAATTAAAGTATTTCATATAAATTTTTACACTGACTGCCATAATTGTAAGAGAAAGCCTTGCTTATATAATAAGCGATTATAATTTGCTTGGTATGTGTGTTATAGCGCTCCTAGCTATAATTTTTTTTTCCGTGTATTATTAAACATAATTATAGTATAACAAATAAAGTTTTTTACATTTTTAATTCAAGTATAATGATTTGAATTTATGATAAGGTGGAAACTACGCAACATCGCTACTAGGTAGCCTGAAAGTCGACTAGCGACATCTACATTTTACACCACATAGCTGTATCGCGTTTCTGTTAGTAAATAAACAAACAAAAAGATGACACCTTCATAAACATTGGTCTGAAATTACTTCTTGAGGTAAAAGTTCTTTGGGTGCGACATATACATTCCCATGTATTTTCGGCAACTGAACATCCGATGTCAGTTTTGACCAATCAGGTCAGCGTTTCAAAATAACCCCAAAAAACAGTTTGAAGCCCCCTACTATTTTTTGTTTTTTGAGGTTATTTTGAGCGCAGCCCTGTATATATATATATATATTGCCTAGGGCAGTACATCCGAACCTGATTGCCCATTAGAAATATTTTTTGTAGATCCCTCATTTCTTATTTAGCTGCTGACCTATTATAGGTCTGCAGCTCCAAAGAGTATATAAACGAGGTGTAGCCTACACCTTGTAGGTGTACTTTGTGACGTAACACAAAGTAACTCACCCATTTGTTGACGATGGTATTCTCTGAAATTCCATACGAATACCTACGGTGCCGACATAACTTTAAAAATCGAAACCCTAATCAAATTTTAAAATAATGGGACCTTAAGTCATTTTAAAAGTCATAGTACAAAGTTAAGAAATAATAATAACAGTGAAAAAAATCTGTCTGTCTGTCTTGGGAAATTTGTACCACCTTAACTTGAGAAAGCTTTGAACTCAAAAGTTCAAATTCGGTCTTATAGAAAGTTCTCGTCTGGGACTGTTTTTGGTAACTGGGGTAACAGACGGCGAAAATATTGTTTCGTTGGCAGTGCTGCTCATTGTTTTTTCTACAGACAGGAGGTAGGAAAACTAAAGCCGATTTTTTCTGGAGCAGCGGTTACTTACCAAGTTAGGGGAATATGTGCAGGTTTAGGCAGAGAGTAGGGTAGATATGTGGCTGGGACAGCTCGGGGCTGGCAAAAAGGGCCATAATGGCCTAGTTGCCTGGCTTGTAGCCTCCCCACCCTTACTACTACTACTACTAGGGGAATATGTATTTCTATCTTTTTTTAACTCATCAGTTAAACAGAGAACGAGATACATACAGGTTAACCGGCGTTATCACAAAAAATTGACTTAAAAACACCAGATCGGTGGTGACGAACTGTGAAACTGTTCAGCTAGATTTTACAGATTTTAAATGACTAAATTTATAGATTTTATCCAATACATACAGATAATGAGACAATTACCAGCTTTATTTTAAATAGATAAACTCAATAATAACCCCCGCGTGACTTTTACTTTATTGAGTGAATAATTATTTGTTTTACCCACTCAACTGTCACTTGTCAAATTATTTTCTTGTAAATGTCATTAAAATTTTTAATAAAAATATGAATTCCTAAGCTATTTATTGGATAAAACCTTGTATGGCACTCATGGGTAATCCGATATTGCCGTCTCGAAAATTAACCTGCTTAACTGACGCCTCGCAGGTTAATTTTCTCATGGGCAATATCTTACTTTAACCACTAGTACCATAAATAACTATTATATGACTAAACTTTATTCATTCCAAAAGCCCTATTTCACTAAAATATGAACTTATGGCTTCTAGGGTTATGACGGTAAACCGTGGTTCTCAAGAATGAGTCATGGCGAAAGTACCAAGATTTAATTTATAAGATTCTATGTTTAGTCCAGTAAACGCGAACCCCGGTAAAACTGTTTTAGAGGAATTTCCAAAAGTTCAGCAACATTACTGAAAGTTTATTAATTATTGCCAAAAGTTCAACAATCATTACCAAAATTTCAGCAATAATTACCAAAAACTTAACTTCTATTACCAAAAGTTGAGTAACCATTACCAACAATACAGCAATTATCACAAAAAGTTTATCAATCATTATCAAAAGTTCAGCAATCATCAAAAGTTGAGCAATAATTACCAAAAGTTTAGCATTTATTACCAAAACTTCAGTAACATTACTAAAGGTTTAGCAATCATTACTAAAAATTCAGCAATAATTACCAAAAATTTAACTATATTACCAAAAGTTGAGCAACCATTACCAACAATACAGCAATTATCACAAAAAGTTTATCAATCATTATCAAAAGTTCAGCAATCATCAAAAGTTGAGCAATTATTACCAAAAGTTTAGCATTTATTACCAAAACTTCAGTAACATTACTAAAGGTTTAGCAATCATTACTAAAAATTCAGCAATAATTACCAAAAATTTAACTATATTACCAAAAGTTGAGCAACCATTACCAACAATACAGCAATTATCACAAAAAGTTTATCAATCATTATCAAAAGTAAAGCAATCATAACCAAAAGTTTAGCAAATTTGGTAATGATTGCAAAACCTAGCAATTATTGTCAAAAGTAAAGCAATCATTACCGAAAATTTAGCAATTATTACCAAAAGTTTAGCAAATATTACCAAAAATTCAGCAAACATTACCAAAAGTTTAGCAATCATTACCAAACGTTTAGCAATCATTACTACAAATCTAACTATTATTACCAAAAGTTGAGAAACCATTACCAAAAGTTCAGCAATTATCTCAAAAAGTTTAGCAAGCATTACCAAAAGCTTAGCAATATTTTTAACAAAAGTTCAGCAATTACATATCAAAACTTTAGCAAATATTGTCACAAGCAAGCAACAAAAAATTTAGCAATTATTACCAAAAGTTTAGCAATTGTTACCAAAAGTTACGGATTCTTTATAATGATAACGATAATTATCGAAAGTTTAGCTACTATTTCCAAAAGTTTAGCATTTTTTACCAAAAGTTTATCTATACTCTTTTGTTGGCAGCAGTATTTTGCGTGTGTGCCCGCCCTCTGGACCATTATTCTTTCTCGGTCGAAAACAAGGAGATTCTTGTTTCAGATTCAAAGTGACCGGCGAACAATAAAAACCTTTAATTAAATTAAAGCAAAACATTCAATGACGTAAGTGATAATTTTTGCGGTTTCCTTATTTGACCGTCTATTTGAAGTATTACTCGCACGTGGGTGGGACGAAGGCTAGTTCTTTCGCAGAATTGAAATTTTACTAGTACATCAGTTTCCGCGCTTTTGTGAATCGTACACGCTGTAAAATGATGTGATTTAACAACGTTTGCTTATAAGGTGTTTTTTTAAACCTATTTAAATTTTGCAAGCAAAATCTGTATTGAAGATCATCAAAAATGACTATAGGATATTTCTGAAATGGATCAAACCACACTTCAGTGAGTAATAGTTATTTATGCTACTAGTGGGTAAAGTAAGATATTGCCCATGAGAAAATTAACCTGCGAGGCGTCAGCCAAGCAGGTTAATTTTCGAGAGGGCAATATCGGTTTACCCATGAGTGCCATACAAGGTTTTATCCAATAAATAGCTTAGGAATTCATATTTTTATTAAAAATTTTAATGCCATTTACAAGAAAATAATTTGACAAGTGACAGTTGAGTGGGGAAAATAAATAATTATCCACTCAATAAAGTAAAAGCCACGCGGGGGTTATTACTGAGTTTATCTATTTAAAATAAACCTGGTAATTGTCTTATTATCTGTATGTATTGGATAAATATTTTTTCGTACGACCTAGTGTACACGAAATAGGGAAACGAAATTTATAAAAATACATGTTCACTGTACTCTCGTTAGGATATTTTTCTATCGCACGAGTACATAGTGCATATTTGAATGAAATGACAACTATGCACACTCATTTATCCAAACAATTACACATAGTTTTCATTTTGACAAAAGTCATTTGACGTTTATAAAATTTTGAAATGTCAAAATTAAACACAGGTAATTCTTTAAAATATACATTTTTTAAGAGTTTAGACTGTAGGTCGAACGAAAAATGTTGTTCGCAACTCGTTTGCGACAAGTCCTTAGTGCCCTCGAATGATTTTTTGACTTCGCTTCGCGTCGCCAAAAAAACTTCATTCTCGTGCACTAAGGACTAAAGTCGCTTACTTGTTACGAAAACTACTAGTTAGTATGCCCTTATAACTTTTTTGTTCTTGAATGGATTTTTTTCAAAATTGGGCAGTTTGATCCTCAAAATAAAAGCAATTTTTCATAAAAAAAATACGTCAATCAGACCTGATTGACAAAAGTTAGCAGACTTTTCGATTTTTTTAAAAAGTTTAACCCCCGCAACTTTATTGGTTTTAGAAGAATTGTTTTCAAAAACAATAGGGATCTTCCTTTCATAAAACTTGATTGTTCCTAAAAATTTCGAGTCGATCGGATAACTCGTTCCTGAGTTATTGTGTCTACAAAAAACATGACATCGGACGGACAAACGGATATTTTCAAAGTTTCTTATTTTTTCATGAAACACATTTGTATCCAAGAATTTTTTTCAATTACGTTTTTTGGCGATTTTGGGAAATTTGAAAGACTCTATTTAATACAGTGTATTATTACCAGTAATCGGAATAAACTCAGTTATGACTCATCAACGTTGAAAATAAACACAGAAACATAGGCTTACGGAATAATTTTGCCGAATTATGAGGGAAATTTTTATAAAGGTCACTAAATCGAAACATTTGACGACTAATTTGTTACACACAACAATATTGACTATACATATTAACTATACATATGTATATATATCGGTGTTTTTCGAAGAAAAAAACGATATTCTATTTTTATCTTTTAAGAATACAAAAGTTTTTAATTTTTATTCATCGATAACTTTTTTTCCCACCTTACTCGTTTAAATGGAATCATTAAAAAAAATCAAGATAAAAAGAAATACAAATGTAAATATTTAAAACCTCACGTCAACGCTAGAGTCGACGCGGCGCCTATGCAAGCACTGGAAATTCTATTCTATTCTAGCGCTTACTTACGCGCTGTGAATGATTCGGTTTGGACTTTTCTCAAGAAAAATCTTGTTAGCGAAAAATCATGAAGCTGAAGTTTGCAACGTTTTTTTGCAACGAAAATTCAAATAGTATATTAAAGTACTAGTTTCATAACATACGTTTTTAGGGCACGAGTACAAGTTTAGAAAACAAGCCGCTTGCGGCGAGTTTTCTAAAGTACTAGTGCGCTAAAAACGTGTTATGAAATACTATTTGAATTTTCGATGCAAAGAAACGTTGCAAACTTCAGCTTCATGAAAAATCTGTCTCTGATTTTAGAAAACTGTTGTTACTTCTTCTTGTACTTTCTCATAAAGTATTTTTTATTTCATTCGAGTTCGCACTACTAGAAAAATTAAGGCTCTAGATGGCGCTTTTTAAATTTTATTAAAATAATTAATTTTAGTAATAATGTTAGTGAATAAATAATAAAAATTTAATAAATCAACCTTAACATTCCTCTTTTTGTTTCAGCAATGGAAAGAGACAGTTAGGATCCAGTGCATTAGCAGCAAGGTATGTTCATTTTCCTACGATCCCCTATGAAAATGACATTTAGCACACTCTTGTTCTTTAGAAAACGCCTCATATCGCAATAGTTTGATATTTTTATATCACACTCGTGTGATATTTATGTATGGAGGTTTGCCTAATTTTATTTAGATGTTTACCTCGTAGATTCTACGAATTTAATTCACCATGTTTTATAAACCGGCCTTTTATAACTTTTTTCTATTTTGCGTCTCTTATAAGCTCATAATCACACGCATTTTGCGTGTTCTTATAGGCCCATAAGAGGTCGGTACTTTTTGATCTTTTGGGATGGCCTATAGGCACGGAAAACGTCAAGCGATATATCGCTTGACGTTTTCCGTGCAAATGACAATGTCGCTTTAAAGTTGAATTTTCTACAAAATTTTGTGTTTAGGTTATTTTTACCATGTTAAAATTGTGGTTTGGTTAATTGCAGTAAAAAAGAGAAGAGATGACTATAAAATATATTAAAATATCATTTGTTCTTAGAATTTTAAACATAGCGTAAACTGTAATGCCAACCCAAAACAAAAATCCCTAAATCAGTCATCAATTTAAATGTAAGTTTTTTTAAATTGTAGAGCAAAATAGAAAAAATTGTATAAAGCACTCGTTTCATAACACGTTTTTAGCGCACTAGTACTTTAGAAAACTCGCCGCAAGCTGCTCGTTTTCTAAACTTGTACTCGTGCGCTAAAAACTTATGTTATGAAACTAGTACTTTAATATACTATAGAAAGCACTAGTGTAAATTCAAATGTGTGCTTAATACTAAGTAAAACATAGTTAATAGTTATTTTCTTAACTAGTGTATTAAGTGGATAAAATCACTTAATACACGAGTTGAGAGTTTAATTTTATCCACACCTTTTATTTTTAAATAAAAATCTATAATTTTGCGAAAAATTATGTCAAAAATATTAAGATTAAGTTTTCTTCATACTAAAATAATAGGTAGCCATGGCCCAAGTATGCCTATTAAAAATAAACAATTGCTAGATTTACATTTCTTACAAACGTCAAAATGGACGCGGTGATGACAGAATTTTTAATAAAAACAGTATTTTATTCAAAAACTAAAGAATAATTTGAGGTTTTCTTTAATTTTTATGGTTTAGTTACGTGCTTCTATTTATAGAATAGTTATAATACTTAATTAATAGGGGATGTAACTAATTTTGGGTGAGATCAAAAGCTGTACGTAAAATAGTGGGTGAAAAATTTTTTAGTCACTAGTGGAAAAAAACTCACTTTTGACATTTAAAATAGTGCTCAAAACAAGTGTTTCTGTGAAGGTGTTGGATAAAAGTTATTCTATTCTTTGCAATACACCTAGAAAAGGTTTCAGCTTTTTCTTATTGTTTTCAGTCAGTTGTACCGCAGTTCGAGTTTCAATTCGTCGGGGAGAAGCAGCACGTGCGACACCGCCGATGACATGTACTCGGATGCCTCTCTCGAGGAAGATGTCCACGACTTGCACAACAAGGTGAGTTCGTTATTTTTCGCACGATTATGATCATTAGCTATCTCCTGAAAATAAAATGACATCGATACACATGATAAATCGATAAATAAATATATTTTTAGTCAATTTGACGAATTATATTGTTTTAACAAGAGGAAAAGTGAAGCTTTTTTTTACTAGTCTGTAGAAGCGAAGCGGAGTCCGGAAACTACAGACGAGTAAAAAAAGCACTTTTCCTCTGAGTGAAACTATTTTTTCTTCAAGCATCCTATATATTTTTTTTAAATATTAATTTTTGAATTTAATTTATTCAGTAATAAAGTATGTTTTTTTTATTAAAATAGGTCAATAAAACCCTTTCGAAATAAACTTAAACCTTCCTTAGCTCATTTTAAATTTTTTTCGTAGGCTAAATCGTACACTTTTCGCTATTTCGATGGTAACTTGTCTAATGTAGCATTTGCAATTTCGGAGAGATTTGTAGTTGTATAAACCTTATATTCTTCTTCAATCATTTTTTCGAGTCAACCACCTGTTTACATAATAAACAAACAGGTTTGAAGTATGGCTGTCATCAAAGTCAGAGTGCTGCCGCCAGTGGTGGTTTTACTAACTAGTAGTAGTAGTAGTAGTAAATTTTTGGGTTGGCCAAAGCCGGACAACTAGGCCATTTCTGGCCCTTTTTGTCACCCCAGGCAATCCCAGCCATTTACTAATTTGAGTCCTCCTTGAACCTGCCCGTCCTTTCAATAAAGGTCAGGATATTGGCCCAGGGGAGATCTCTTAGTTCCTCTTGGTTTACTAACTAACTTTTTTTTACGGCGTACAACAATGAACTCATTTTTTTACTGTAAAAAAATAGATCACTTCTAACTAGTGTTTTCAGTTATAAAATATGAACATTTTAGTACGCTTAAAGAAAAATATATTTTTAGTCGAATTATAAATAAGTATTAGCTTTTACTAAATTGGCACCAGATTATTTTTTTAAGTCGTTCGAAATTTACAGATTGAAATATTTATTTTGATAGCGGTTTTTAATTTAACATGAATTCTAATAAAGAGGTAAAAAATAATATCAGTGGCGTAGCAATGTGGCAAACCATCAGTTTTTCAATGTATGGTTAAATTTACCTTAAAGATAAAGTGTTGATTAAGTCAAATATCATTGGTCGTTGGAAAAAGAATTAAAAATTTAGTTATACCTGTTTTAGCCGAGAAAATACTTGTCGAAGGGTCTGTAGGTCGGTCGGTCGGTTTGTCTGGGAAATTCTTGACCAAAATAACTCGAGAAGGCTTTAAGATAAAGACTTCAAATTTGGAACATAGGTTCTCTATCCAAAGTTCTCGGCTGGGATTGTTTTTGAAAAAAATCTGAATGTTGTAAGGTAAGGGCACTAGATTAGTTCATTTCTCACCAATCTAGTGCGCTGAGGTGAGTGTCCCTAAAAATTATAAAATAATTATTAAATTTATCTTGCAACCGGTTTTAGGAACACTACATCAGTAAAATATCCTTAACCTGGGCCTCCTTAGGCAGAGAATCCCAGATTTTCAATTACGCCACTGAAAATTATGTTATACAAATACACCTGAGGGCAGAAAAATCCATACACCTAAAAAAATTTTTAAATTCAAAAATTTGGAAAAATACTTAATGCATTTGACTGTTTTTTTTTTGTTTTAAAGCTTAAACATTCTCTACTTTTATTTTTATTTCGAATGATTAAAAAAAGTATTTTTGTATTAACAGCAACAAAAAATGTACAACTATGTTTTTTTGCCCCGTCTTCTAGGATTTGCATGGTACGCCACTGCAACTGTATATCAACTTGTTAAAGCCTCTCTTATTGCCGCAGTTTTAATGAATAGTAGTACTTTTTGAGTTAATTTTCAGGAAAATCCTGATATCTCCTAAACCAGAAGTAAGAATATAAAAAAATAAAAAAGAAAATATTCATTAAAACTGCGGCAATAAGAGAGACTTAAACAATTTGATAAACAGTTGCAGTGGCGTGCCATGCAAGTACTAGAAGATGGGTAAAAACAAATAGTTGTACATTTTTTCTTGCTGGTAATACTTTTTTTAATTATTCTAAATAAAAACAGAAGTAGAGAATGTTTAAGCTTTAAAATAAAAAAAGAATCAGTCAAATCCGTCCAAGTAGTTTTCCAAATAATATTCAAATATTATTTGAATTAAAAAAATGGCAATTTTTTAGGTGGATCGATTTTTTTGCTCTCAAGTAAATGTTTTGTTTTATTTTATAGTTTTAATTAAAAAAATGTTTATAATAATTAAATTCAATGCAAGTATATAATTGCCTGAGAAAAATTTATAGTCGTCCTTTAATAATAATAATAATTAGTTTAATTAACCTAGAATTATAATAACAACCAGTTTTGTACAGGTAAAATTAAAATTACTGCCCCTAATGTTCAGGGCCGTGGAGAAAAATATTGGGGATGATTTTAAATATGAGTACTCTTATTACACTAGTTTGTGCGCATCTTTATTTTGATGTTTTCTTACATTTTGTTGATGCTGAATCCAAATCCGTCAAGAAAAAAAAATCGTTGGTTCAGTTTTCGAGATAATCGACCCTAAAAATTTTATAAGGGAAAGTTAGAGAAATCATATATTTTCGTTTTAATTTTAATGTTCAAGAAGGAACTAATTACCCATTAAAACCCTATTTGTTGGCAAATATTTTACGTCAATTAAAAGTAATTTTGTAAATGTATTTTTAAAAATAGAACTAAAATTATTGATTATTTTTAAGTAGGAAGTTATAAATAGCTTATTGTTATTGTTGTGTCAAAAATCCGCCGCCCCCGTTTAACCCTTTAAGGCGCAAAACTATTTTTTTGAAAACTGTAGTTTTTTTTGTTACCTTTAGCTCAAAACACATTAAACGAATATATTTCGACACTTTTCGAAAAGTGTAGATCAATCGATTAGAAAAATAAACAATTTTCTTGTAATGGGTGATCTCTATAGAGAGCACTATGTTAAGTTATTTACTTAGGAAAGGGCTGAAAGCACAAAATACACAAACCTACATTACATTCGGACAAGGAACTTTTACCTCAAGAAGGAACATGATGAAATCTACCGTATGCTTTGTTTGAAGCGTGAACCAACTACGGTGAGGGGCTGGTGGGGAGTGACTATTGTTTACACTTAGTACGCGTAAAGAAAGAGAAAGAATGTGTAAACTCACAGTCTAATGTCGTAAAATGACTGACAGGGGTACAGTGTTGCCGATTGGAAACATACTTTGGATATTTTATTGTAAATTTTAAGAAACATTAGTTCTGTATGAGTTTTATATGAACTAGTAGTTTAATTTTAATAGATTTAAATATACTATATTATTAAACATAATTATAGTACATATATAATTTAAGTATAATGATTTGAATTCATGATAAGGTGGAAACTACGCAACATCGCTACTAGGTAGCCTGAAAGTCGACTAGCGACATCTACATTTTACACCACAAAGCTGTATGGCGTTTCTGTTAGTAAATAAACAAACAAAAAGATGACACCTTCATAAACATTGGTCTGAAATTACTTGTTGAGGTAAAAGTTCTTTGCATTCGGAGCATATCGAGGGCTTCAGTGTTGACCATATATATACGATACGCCCCTATGTTATGATGCCCTCGATATGGTTTGGTGGTCCCTTATGGAACCACTTGCTCGATTTTCGCATGCCATAAAGTAGCATGCGCAATAAATGGTCTAATAAAGTACTACATTGACTTTTCTCTCTCTCTCTCTCTGTATTTGGTCTTTTTCTTCCGAATAATTAACCAGGGTTTCTCTATATAATCATGAGGTTTCCAGTACGCAAGTACTAATCGGATATGTATCCTGACTTGCGCACTATCACTGATAAATTACTACTGTAGTAATTTCCACGCTAATATAAAAAGTTATCATTAAAAACACAAAAAAAAAATTATCTTCAAACGTCCATTATTATTAACTTAAAATTCAACAGTTCACACGATTAATAACCACAAATATATGGTTCACTTTAACTTGTACATAATACATTAATATAAAAATACTCTAGGCACATCATAGAAGACGGTAAAACAAAAATACACAAGGCACATCATAAAAGATGGCAAATTCGCTGCACTGGAATGTGCCAAGAAAGAAACATCCGTCCCATTCAAAGGCCACGCTGTAACTGTACATTGACTTTTATTAGTCTGAACTATCACTAAAGGTGAAACCGTTTGCAACTATGCAACCGTTTAGCCTACTATGACCCGACCCGCTATGACCATAAAAGGAGGTGGTCCATATAGGGACCACCAAAATTTAAAGGGTTAAGATATTAACTTGAATAAAATAACCCAACTAATTTTTTGGTGTATATTTTATATATTTAGAGGGCACAGAGGGGTAGCATTTCTTTAAATGGAAAGGGGGTCGTGCTATCAATAATTTTGAAGCTCGAAAAATTCTATATTGGCCACATATTTTTTATTTTTTTCAACATTTTACTTTTATTAGTTATTTATGGGACTAGTGGATAAAGTAAGTTTTTTCCCATGAGAAAATTAACCTGCAAGGCGTCAGCCAAGCAGGTTAATTTTCGAGAGGGCAATATCGGTTTACCCATGAGCCATACAAGGTTTTATCCAATAAATAGCTTAGGAATTCATATTTTTATTAAAAATTTTAATGATATTTACAAGAAAATAATATGACAAGTGACAGTTGAGTGGGTAAAATAAATAATTATCCACTCAATAAAGTAAAAGCCACGCGGAGGTTATTATTGAGTCTATCTATTTAAAATAAAGCTGGTAATTGTCTTATTATCTGTATGTATTGGATAAAATAATTTTAAACAACACCTTCGAAAAACATTAAAAATTATAAAAAAGAAAATTTAATAAGCTTTAAAATGTAGTATCACGCGACCCCCCTTTTCGTTAAAAAAAGCACCAAAGACTAGCACTTTTTGAAAAATACGTTATTAAAAATATTGTTTTCTAAAAATTTGGCGTTTAGCCGACTTTTTCTTCTGCCTTTTTTATTATTTTTTTTTCAAAGTGGCTTCTCCTTAAACGTTTTTTTTGTAAAGTGAATAGTTTTTTTCCAAATTAACCATATCTAGATATTTTTTATAAAATTAGTATTTTTTAACTATGGGTCGGGGTAGGGGGACGCCACCCAGGGGCGGATTTATTTCACTTTAAGGGGGGGGCATCCATAAGGAAAAAAAATGCGCTTTCGCCAAAAATATAATTTTGAAGGTATTTCTATGCTAATATATCTCGCTCCCCCCCTAAATCCGGCCATGACGCCACCTCTCAACCACTCTCGAGTTGGGAAAATCCACTCTCCAGCTGGGAAAATTATTTTTTTGGTAATTTTTTGCCGTGGTGTAAAAAGTTCTCAGTCTTGGGTTAAAAGTTGGGAAAATCACAGTCTTGAGAAAAAAGTTGGGAAAATCTCAATCTTTGCTTGTGAAAACTTTTTTTTGCTCCCCTCTCCCCAAATTCTAGTGGCATCACTGTTTATAGGGGAAAGTTGGCAGCATTATTGTTTATTATTGTAAGATTAACGATGGCGGTTATGTTTCTGATAATTAGAGTCACTCTATCTACCAGCAGTTCCGTCGTAATATATTCAAAGCGTTTTCTTAATTTTTATGCGTCAAAAATTGTATTACTTTTGAACATCTATGCTTGTGATAATCTTTCAAGCATATTATTGGTTATAAACCAAATTTTATTATCGAAACTATAACATACTAGTATGAAGAACAGCATACTACACACATTTTATTAGTTAACTACAACAAACAATGACGTCACACTTACTATTCTTAGTAACCATGTACCCCTAGGTGGTTTGCTCGCATAGTAAGTATTTCTATCATTTTCTATTATATTTCTGTCCTTTCCGAATCATATTTTTTCGACGAAGAAGAGGTTAGTGTTTTTGTGGACTTATGTACAAGATTGTTTTGCCACTTTTGCAAGAATCTCGGCAAGAATGAATTCTATTGATATTATTTTAAACAATCGTCAGATGCATTCGTGGATAATATAGATACGATAAACGAGTCAAATAAAAGTAAGTAATTTATAAGCTGTATGCAAAAATAGGACAAGCCTGATTTTCTCCTTGTAGACCTCATTTTTGGTTCTCAATTTCAAATATCGCAAAATAAACAACTCAATCAACTTTTTAACCTCGAAAAAGATTTTACTTTTACTTTACTAGCTAACTATGACGTCATTTAAACAACACTGTTCAAACCATACTAGTATGTTATAGTTAAAATAATAAAATTTGGTTTATGTTTCGTTTAAGTATTACCAATGATTTTAGAGGAAAGGATTGCACATTGGCCATCTGCGCATAAAAATTTTTTTCTTCAAGCGTACTAAAATGTTCATATTTTATAACTGAACACACTAGTTAGAAATGATCTATTTTTTTACAGTAAAAAAATGAGTTCATTGTTGTACGCCGTAAAAAAAGTTAGTTAGCAAAACCACCACTGGCGGCAGCACACTTTGAATTTGATGACAGCCATACTTCAAACTTGTTTGTTTATTATGTAAACAGGTGGTTGACTCGAGATTCTGTGCAAAAACCTTGTGTGAAATTGATTAAAAATGATTGAACAAGAATATATGGTTTATACACCTACAAATCTCTCCGAAATTGCAAATGCTACATTAGACAAGTTACCATCGAAATCGCGAAAAGTGTAGTCAACCACCTGTTTACATAATAAACAAAAAACTTTGAAGTATGGCTGTCATCAAAGTCAAAGAGTGCTACCGCCAGTGGTGGTTTTGCTAACTAACCTTTTTTTACGGCTTACAACAATGAACTCATTTTTTTACTGTAAAAAAATAGATAACTTTTAACTAGTGTGTTCAGTTATAAAATATGAACATTTTAGTACGCTTGAAGAAAAATAAAATTTTATTGGCAGCAATTTTTCGTCTATCCTCTTACGACGGTTTACGCGCCGCCATAGAGTGACTCCATTTGATAATAGGCTAATAAGCGGGCGCTTGGCATCTGCGTGACTGTTTTCACGTGACGTCAGAACAAACACATTGCACATTCTGTACTCAGTCTTTTAAATAACACACTAATGGGCGTTTTACGCGAAAATTACTTAACCAGTTTCTACGAAAAACTGATCAAAATTTAAATTAATGGGACTAAATTATGCAAGATTGACGCCCGCGCGCTCTTTTTTAATATTTGTTCTATTTCTGCATTAAAAATTATAATATTGTGAGATAAGAAATAGTGCCCTTTTTCGGTATCTTGTTTGTTTGTAACCCATTCATAAAATTTCTGTTGAGTGATTCGATATTAATGGTGCAAGTCACACCGTGTGACACTGTGAGTCACACGGTGTGACCATTGAATAAAGCCGTAGCGAAAGCGGTTTATCCCAAGGCAAAAATTTGCCTACTTTTTAATTGAAATATTATATATATTAACTATTTTATACCAGAAAAATTACCAACTTTGTTATACAAAAAAAAAAGATAAACCTACCCTAGACCTAGCCTAAATGACGTAGAAAAAGTTACAGTTTGGACATTTTAAAAAGTTTTTATGCTAAAATTAAAAAACTAGTTTCAACAAAAAACAACAAAATTTAAACTAATCGTGACTAAAGTATCCAGCGCCCTACGCGCCCCCGTCATGAGCGGATTTAGGGGAGGGCCATTGTGTTTGTGGAAATGTTAACTTTTCTATTAGATCGTAGAAAAATATATTTTTTTAAAATGATCATTTGCGTTACGTAATACTTGAACGTTCCCTAAGCGTCGCAGGCCAAATTTTTTGGACTTGACGAGGTCACAGTCAAACACCTCGGAATTTGAAAAATCGCTTCATTTTAAAACCTATTGGACCATTGCTATTTAGTTCAGCGCCGCAGGCGATTTTTTTTTAATTTTCACACATTTCTCAAAGAATTAAAAAGAATAAATATACTTATACAAATAAAGTTCTTAATATAAATATATTATATTATAAACTTTGTTCTCATTTTTTGACGTAAAACCAAATGTGAAATCATTTATTCGTTTTTCTGGACAGGTATAACGGAATGGGGGGGGGGGGAAGGCGACTATAAAAGTACACCTTTATTAGTGAAAAAATAGTATATTCTATAACTAGTATGGAATAGACAATATTCCGCGCGAGCGGAAAGTTTGTCATACGAGCCGGCAGGCGAGTATGACGGTCCCGCGATCGCGGAATCACTATTCCATACGTGTTGTAGACTATACTTTTTCTTTGACTGCAAATATGAAACACTGTATGGCTTTAAACTGCGGACAAGGTTAAAAACCATGTTTTTTCTGACTCGACATTGTAAATGCAACAAAACACATATTTTTAAATAAAGCAATTAATGTTATTTAATAATTTTATCAAATCGGTACTTAAAAAAGATTTTAATTTAATTTTAGCAGATATTTACAAATTATAATGCAAACATTGAAGGTTATGTCAGATTATTGTGACAGATATCAGGTTTAAATATTTACCAATAGATGGAGCAGTTTTAATTTTTTGAACTAAATTGATAAAAAACTGGTCAAATATTAAGAAAAACTAATAAACTTTATGCAATTTTAACGTAAAACTTTAAATTGCATTAAAATATTCAATATTTCATGGTAAAATATATATATTTTTGCTACAGTTTTCTTTACTTTTACAAACAAGAGATGGCACTACATGTGCTCATTCTAACACTCGATACGGAATATTCATACCGTATCTAGAGCTAGAATGGATTCATTCTGTGTTTGAAAAGTGTGTGTATTTGCTTACATTCTAAAGCAGTCGTAAAAAAATATATTCTCGTCAAATATACATTTTGTTTTCTAAAAACTCGCTAAAAATTAACTCTGAGTATAGAACAGTGAGTAATAATTTATATTTATATTAGTGTTTCCGCGGACAGTACGTTAAAATATTACCAGCTACTCCCAGTGTTGCGTATTGTTATCTGCGAGTCACTTATCGCATTAATGTACACATACAGAGACACAATAAAATCATATCTACTCGTGTAAGAAAGTGCTAAACATTTTTCAGTTATAATGTGATTTTTTCGGGTTAAAACAAGGACGAAAAGTGATTAAAAATGAGTGATAACGAGTACAATTCCCTCACGATTCCGGAAATGGAGTTCGACATGTGGGAGGGTCAGTTTGAGTTTGTAGGACCGACTGATACGGCTTCCGAGCCACACGGGTTGATGAGAGTGACTCCGTACATCAACCAGAATTCGAATGGTGCCAAAAAAGTGCAGAAGAACCCTGTGCTGATCGAGTGGTGCGATAGAGTTAATGATAATGTAGGTTTGGTTTGGGTTTTTGTGGAAAATTTTACGATCATTAATAAGCAAATTATAGCCAAAAAAAAGCTGAAGATATATGATGCTTACAGGGTCGTAGAGAGAAAATTGAGGCCCGGGCCCCTGAATAATTTTTTTTTCTCCCAAAAATTTTGATGAATAAAAAAAAACTCATCACCCAAACCTCGGCCCCCGAAAAAAGTCCAGGCCTCCTGAAAGGTTTTGAAAACTAGCCCGAGCCGAGACCCCGAGAAAAATCCTTGCGAAAATTTTTTTACCTCGTGAAAAATTCTGATGACTAAAAAAAAAGGTCATCACTCTTTTTTTTTCTGGCAAAGGTAAATTTAATTAAATTGTATTGGGATGTTTCTAATTTTTAAGTGGCGCTTCCCCCCCATAAGCCTTTTGTTTTTAATGGATCTTTTTTAATTTGGTTGAAAAAATTACGTTGATAGCACGTTTCCTTCTATTTTTAACCGACTTCCAAAAAGGAGGAGGTTATCAATTCGACGTGTGACTTTGTTTTTTTTTCGATTTTAGTTTAGACCCCTAAAACTTTTTTTTTCAAATTTGTTACGAGCTTATAAAAGTAATTTGACCCCTTAACTTTCTTTTTATTTTGGGGGGACCTTTTTAATTTTAATAGACTTCTTGTCCTTGCCAATATATATTGATTGGATTATTATTTCTTGAGTTACCATTCGGAAAGGAAACGTGACATACTAACAGACAGACGGTCAATTTTAAAGTTGTTTATAATTCTATTTAACGCACTTTGGTATAAAAAATTTAGATTTTGGACAAAAATGTATTTTTCGGGGTCCGAGAAGTATAATAATTTGCCTTATACCCCCCTCCCTAATTTTGACGCTAACTACTGTAGTTGTAACATACAAGGACCTTTGGTGAAAGAATTTTTTTAATCTTACAATTCGTTCAAAAGGTATACAAACAGAGAGACCGACATTTTTTGAAATGTGACGTTAACTGTACTATTACCAAAATTAATTGTTTAAGTGTTTTTATTGTTTTTGAATTATTTTATTGTCTACTGGTAAAACATAATAATTTAGTCTTATTTATAAGTGAATCACAATTGACCTAAAAGTTCACTGATAAAGTGAATTAAAATTTAATTTAATTTCTACTGACCGGACTTTTGGTATTTATTTAGGGAATGTCCAAGTATTACGTAACGCTCCTGGGGGGGTCATTTTGGAGTGTTACGCCCATGTTAATGGTATAGGAAAATAACGTTACAGGGGGGGGGGGGGTGGGGGTCCAAAATGATCAAAATTTGCGTTACGTAATACTTGAACGTTCCCTTACCGGGGGCTCGCATAATTCACAACTTTTAAAAATATATTATTATATAATAAATATAATTATCTTAGGTATATTTACCCAGGTAGCAAAATAACATGACATTCACGTGAAAGCCACGTTAATATGTGACATGTGATGTTAAGATTGTAGTCTCATTTAACAAGAATGTAGCATGGTGGGGATGTCCTAACTCCGCCCCTAATAACATCACACAATGACATCCCGAAAATAACGTGTTTGTGACATCATAAATCCACATTCCTGTTATATCTAATATCTTATGGATGCCGTTACTGGTACTTTAATATTTAAATAATATCCTAGGATATTAGCTTTTTTTAAATTAAAACCATTAAAAACGCTATAACCCTATAAAAAAATCGGATTTAAAATCAATCAGTAATTGAAACAATCACAGATTGAAACAGATAGATTCTAAATACGAAATTGCAGATTAAGCGAAGAATATATTCCTTTAATCCGTGTCCGTGGTCTTGAGAAGCCCGGCTTGGCTAATTATCCGGAAGGGAAAGGCCAAAAATAAAGAGAGAGAGAAGCCCGGCAGAGCCCCCTATCCATTGGAAATCGTATAATGTGTATACAATTTCCTTATAATAATTTACTCTATCAACATCATCTTATATCGATTTTTTTGCTTCGAACGTCGGTGAGAAGCAAAATAACATGACATTCACGTGAAAGCCACGTTAATATGTGACATGCGATATATTCACAGCGTTGTTAATTATTTGTTATTAAATAACATGTTTGTCACGTCACACGTGTTACGTTGCAAATGTGATGTTAAATAGATGTTATTTTTCAATATTATGTGATGTTATGATTTAGTTTAAAAATACACCCAAAAGTGATGTTAATTTCTTGTAACATAACATCCCTTGCTACCTGGGTAGCTTATTAATCGGTAATCTAATAGTATATTATGATCCAAGGACGATAAATATTTCTTGTCCATGTATCATACGCTATTTTTTATTCGCTTGTAAACATATTTTTAACAAAAAAAGGTAAAAATAATCAGTAAAATTAGTTTTAATTTGGTTCTGTCAGATATCTGACAATTTTCCATAAGGGACCGCAAAAGTGCTTTGCTGGGCTGCAGCCCGTCAAAGTAAAACAAAAGACAAACACAACCGCTATGCAATTTTCCACAAGGGACCGCAAAAGTACTTTGGCGGGCTGCAGTCTGCCAAAGTAAAACAAAAGACAAACTCTTAACAAAAGTGTCACTTTTAACGTAACATTTCTAACCGAAAAACGTCACTTCGGAATACAAGCGAATAAAAATCATATTTCACTAACTGGACCTTTTCGATGTTGTTGTACCATTTTGGGATACACCAATTCGAAATATGTTTTTTCACAACTAGCTTTAGAACATACCATTATTTATCACGTTTTCAGACTGTGAAATCAATTTTCTTCACCTATAGCAATAATAATTTTTTCTCTCCGAGTAGGAGTACATTTTATAAACAATTGATTTCTGACACTTTAAATGTTTGTGCAATTTTTACTAATTAAACCCAAGAAAATAGTTTTAAATAACTTTTTATTTATTAAATACAATTAATTATAATTATTACCAATTAATACAATCAATAATTAGCTAAATATTATTAAAAAATTTAAAAAAAAACTAAATTTTTAAACGTCAGTTCAAAGTATTTAATTGAGCAAATGTCATTGATCAAGGCTACTTGATTTTTATGAAAATTTCAAGAAATATCATTTCTGTTAATAATTTATTTTATTATTTGAATAAAAATATATAATTACTATTACACATCTATAGATACGCCACTATGTAATAATAGCGTCGACATGATGGTGTGGTTAGTAAAATATCCTTGAAACCCTGTTAAAAAATAAAAACAGTAGAGACCAGTAGGATCCAGTAGATTTCGATGCGTTTTCTTCTGGGTTTTTTAAGGGGAGTGCAGAGTTAATTTAAAAATAGTATAAACTTTTGCGAGTGCTCGGTAAATGAATACTAAAAGTCCGGCTTCTGCTAATTAATTAATTAATTTTTATCTTAAAGGCCAGTTATTAAATTTTTGCTATGACCAGTAAAAAGGGCATAACTCTAAGCTTACATATAACTCAATTTGGCCAAAAAATAGACTTATACTGTTTCCCAAAAAAACGGTTCACATGAATAATAGTAATAATGCGTAACAGTATAATGCATTATTAGTAATACAAATTTAACCACAAAACCGCAAAAAACTTCTTCTCAATTGATAAGAAACACTATGCAATTAAAATACTACAAATATTTATAAAAAATAAAAGTTTATAACTTATAATTATTACTTTCCCAGGTAGCAAGGGATGTTATATTACAAGAAATTGACATCACCTTTGGGTGTAGTTTTAAACTAAATCATAACATCACATAATATTGAAAAATAACATGTATTTAACATCACATTTGCAACGTAACACGTGTGACGTGACAACCATGTTATTTAATAACAAATATTTAGCAACGCTATGAATATATAGCATGTCACATATTAACGTGGCTTTCACGTGAATGTCATGTTATTTTGCTTCTCACCGACGTTCGAAGCAAAAAAATCGATATAAGATGATGTTGATAGAGTAAATTATTATAAGGAAATTGTATACACATTATACGATTTCCAATGGATAGGGGGCTCTGCCGGGCTTCTCTCTCTCTTTATTTTTGGCCTTTCCCTTCCGGATAATTAGCCAAGCCGGGCTTCTCAAGACCACGGACACGGATTAAAGGAATATATTCTTCGCTTAATCTGCAATTTCGTATTTAGAATCTATCTGTTTCAATCTGTGATTGTTTCAATTACTGATTGATTTTAAATCCGATTTTTTTATAGGGTTATAGCGTTTTTAATGGTTTTAATTTAGAAAAAGCTAATATCCTAGGATATTATTTAAATATTAAAGTAACAGTAACGGCATCCATAAGATATTAGATATAACAGGAATGTGGATTTATGATGTCACAAACACGTTATTTTCTGGATGTCATTGTGTGATGTTATTAGGGGCGGACTTAGGACATCCCCACCATGCTACATTCCTGTTAAATGAGACTACAATCTTAACATCACATGTCACATATTAACGTGACTTTCACGTGAATTTCATGTTATTTTGCTACCTGGGTTCCCTATTAGAACAGATAAAAAGTACGTTTCTCGGCTATTTTTTGACTTTCCCCGAGGAAAATCTAGCGTTAGTAAAAAATTTTGAATAGTATATTAAAAAAACTTACATTTAAAATGATACCTGATTTAGGGATTTTTGTTTCGGGTTGGCATTACAGTTTTCGCCATGTTTAAAATTCTAAGAACAAATATTATTTTGATATATTTTATAGTCATGTCTTCTCTTTTTCACTGCAAGTAACCTAGCTACAATTTTAACACGGTAAAAAATAACCTAAACACAAAATTTTGTAGAAAATTAATTTAAAGCGACGTTAACATTTGCACGGAAAACGTCAAGCGATAGGCTTTTGTCTGTTGCCAACCCAAAAGAAAAAAAAGTAGAGACCTCTTATGGGCCTATAAAATGCTTGTGATTATGAGCTTATAAGAGTCGCAAAATGGAAAAAAAATATTGTTTTTTACGCTTCTCAACGTTTTGTATCCAAAAAATATGATTTCCGTGAAAAAAAAATCTGTCTGTCGGTTTGTGTCTGTCTGTCCGGGAAATTTGTGACCACGATAAAAAATAAATTTGGTAAAAATCGGAATGGGGTAAGGGGGTAAAATGGGTTAAAAACATTTTTTATTTATTTTTTATTTTTGTTCGTTTTTGATTTAAATTGATCCTAGGACTATAATAGGGGAAAGTGTTTTTTTGTAAAATTAAAACATTTTTATTTTTTTTCCAGTTTCAAGTATTACAGCAGCAGGTGGGAAACCTGCAAGATTCGGCCCACCAAAACGATGAAAGGTACACGCGGGTTAAATCTGACAACGCCGCGTTGCAGGAAAGAATTATCATGCTGGAGGAACAGTTGAGGGAAACGGAACTGAGATATGAAGAAAAATTACAGGTCAGTATTTAAAACAAAAAAAAAATAAAATAAAAAAAAAATTCAAAAAATATTTTCAAAAAATAGTTATTTTCTTAACTAGTGTATTAAGTAGCATTTTATCCATCTTAAGTGGATAAAATCACTTAATACACGAGTTAAGAATTTAATTTTATCCAACACCTTTTATTTTTAAATAAAAATCTATAATTTTGCGAAAATTATGTCCAAAATATTAAGATTAAGTTTTCTTAATACTAAAATAATAGGTAGCCATGGCCTAAGTATGTCTATTAAAAATAAACAATTGCTAGTTTTACATTTCTTACAAACGTCAAAATGTCCCTGAAAAAGAAAAAAGTTCACGAATTATTATTTTCAGGATGAACAACGAAGGTCCAGGGAGCTGCTGAACCGGCTGGAACGGGAAAAGCAGCTGCAGCTGGAAAACGCCTCCATACGTCTGCAGGCGGCCGAGATGGAGTCGGGAAACCTAAAGGAGGAGGTGATCAGACAGCGTCTGAGGATCGAAAAATTCGAAAATGAGCGCAAGGAACATTGCGATCAGATTCAGGATCTTACCAACGAAATCATTAGCTCTAAGGAACAAGTTACTAGTTTTAAGGAACGGGAGAAAAGGTAAGGGTCAAAATTAGTATATTCTATAACTAGTATGGAATAGACAATATTTCGCGCGAGCGGAATGTTTGTCATACGAGCCGGCAGGCGAGTATGACGGTCCCGCGAGCGAGGATTCCATACGTGTTGTAGACTATACTTTTTCTTCGACTGCAAATATGAAACACTGTATGGCTTTAAACTGCGGACAAGGTTAAAAACAATGTTTTTTGTGACTCGACATTGTAAATGCAACAAAACACATATTTTTAAATAAAGCAGTTAATGTTATTTAATAATTTTATCAAATCAGTACTTAAAAAATTTTTTTATTTAATTTTAGCACATATTTACAAATTATAATGCAAAAATTGAAGGTTATGTCAGATTGTCATGACAGATATCAGGTTTAAATACTTAACCATAGATGGAGCAGTTTTAATGTTTTGAACTAAATTGATAAAAGACTGGTCAAATATTAAGAAAAGCTAATAAAATTTAAGTAATTTTAACGCAAAACTTTAAATTGCATTAAATTATTCAATATTTTACGGTAAAATGTATATATTTTTGCTAATTTTACTACAGTTTTCTTTACTTTTATAAACAAGAGATGACACTACATGTGCTCATTCTAACACTTCATACGGAATATTCATACCGTATCTAGAGCTAGAATGGATTCATTCTTTGTTTGAAAAGTGTGTGTATTTGCTTACATACTCAAGCAGTAGTAGAAAATAGTATATTCTATAACATTCCGCGCTCGCGGGACCGTAATACTCGCCTGCTGGCGCGAAATATTGTCTATTCCATACGTGTTGTAGACTATACTTTTTCTTCGACTGCGAATATTTTTTTGGATTTTTTGTAAAAAATATAGATTCCTTGAGTATAAATACATAAAAAATGTCATATAGTGCAACACTGTAGGAGCAACCGTTTTTAAAAAAATATTAAATTAAGAGAAAGAAACATTTTGTGCCACCGAAAACGTTAATTTTTAAAAGGCTATTACTTCTTTAATATTTAATTTAGGTGTTTTGGTGAAGAATACTTTTTTGCTCAGTTTTAAATGAATATTTACCCTGCAGAATTAAAATTTTATTGATGGTTTTGTTTGTTCCCATTCAGTAATTTATAAATTTTATGTAAAAATCAATCAAAATTGGAACTGCAGTTTTTTTTTTTCAAAATTAATGGAGAGCCCCTAGCACAAGCCAAAAGCTTATTTGGGGCTCTCCATACCTATATAATACTATAAGAAATAAACATATTTTTGGATGTAGAATCTAGGGATCGACCGATATCGATATGATATCGGCGATATCGGCAAAAATTCGCTATAACGGTTATCGGTATATCCACCTCTTAAATTTTGGCGTGCTAGTTATTGATCACCCTGTATATGTGTATCCCTCTGTTCCAGACTGAACCAGGAACACGAAGCGCAGGTCCACCTGCTGGAGGACCTCTCCAAAGAGGTGGAGCGCCTCCGCGCCGAGAAACGCACACCCGCACTGCCCACCACGTCGTCCGAGTCGATCCGGCTCGAGGAGCTGCACGAGGAGATGAGCGCGCTCCGCGCCGAGAACTTGAACCTGCAGGAAGTGAACGAGGAGTTGCAGGCCAGTTTGCTGCACGCGGGCCTCGAGCAGGGCCGCATTTTGACGGCCGGAGAGAACAATCTTGCCGCAGAGTTGGACGCCATGTCGAACGACGAGGTGAGTGAATTTTTTATGCTTTCTACTCAGATACAGGGATGGATCTAGAACAATTTCACGAAGGGGCGATTTAGCAAAATACCTCTTTAACCGGGGAGTGAGGTTATTAGGGTGACTTAAAAAAAAAGTGACATGTAAAACATAGGGATTTCAGGCATAAGAAAAAATCTTACCCCTTGTAAGATATTGTAAGATTTTTGACAACCCCCCCCCCCTAAAAATCTTGTACGATCCCTTACTTGCATATAACGTATGTAGCAGAAAAGGCATTTGAAGTAAGGTTAGCAGACTATATCGATACCCCCAAGCCTGTGGAGAAATCTGAGTATTACCACCATGTGTATCTTTTTTCAAGGCGTTTACCTATGAGTATAACTCAAAATGGGTCTAACCTGAGTTGCAACCTTGTTGGATGGGAGTGTCGATATACTAATAACCAGCTGTCAAAACATCGGCACTAGCAACGAACTAATAACTCTTCTCTCTAGAATACGCATACCGTTAATTTAAAGTATCGCCAACATCTCGGTTTGTTTGTAAACAAATAGTAGGTATATTCAGGCCTGAACAATAACAATTACCAGAAACTGGTATTGTTGTCTCTGTTAGAACAAAGATGTGCGGGTAAGACAGACGAATGTTTATGTTGCCGACGTTTTTGTCAGTTTTTACGAATGAAATATCTATTCTAGAGAGAAGAGTTATTAGTTCGTTGGGCACTAGGCACTAAATTGAAACGTTATGAAAAGGAAGGTTGTGTGATCACGTGAATAGGCAACCATTAATACACCTGCATAATTTGTGGAGGTGAATTTCAAAACGCAGTTTTTGACTTTGTGACATAGCAGCTTGTCAATTACTTGACAATCAAATTGTATTGTTTACTAAGTGACAAGCTGCTATGTCAAAAACTGCGTTTTGAAATTCTCCTCCTCATTTATTAAAGTTTAAAAGTCTATCTCCAAAACGTTATATTTTAGCAAACAACTGTGTATAGCATTTTTCATAGGGCTTAAAAATAGCTTTCATTTAAAATATATTTTTTTTGAAATCGGGTTATAAATAAGATATCGTCCACTAAAGGCTCTAGTTGTCTAACTCCAAATTTTTCAAAAATGAGATTTTTATCAAATTTGCTTCATTATCTGATTACTTCAAAAAAAAAAAGTTGCATTAAACCAATATCAGCCTCAAAAAATGCAAAAATGTAAATATTTTAAGTCGCTAAGTGTCTAACTCCATCATATGATTGTGAGAAAACAATTAAATGAGAACTGTCACTAATGTCAAACTATTTCTCGACAACAGGGGATCCCGTTTCAAATATTTGTTAATTTACTGTTTGATGATAATTATAATTATTGCCATTAATAATGTATATATATTATGCCTACCTAGTAGTAATATTATATATTAAATATAAAAATATAATTTTTTTGTAATAATATTACGCGATATAACACGATAGGTATCCTCTTTTATCTTCCCTTGGAGTTAGACCATTAGTGAATTTAGATTCTGTGGTTAAAATTTAATTTTCAAATAATTTATATAAAATAGATAACAATGAAAAGTTTTAAATACATTAACACATTTCAAACATTTTTACCTGTGAACAAGCTAGTTTTAAAGTTCTAAATTGCTATAATTAAGTTTTAAATCGTTTTTTACGTCTCCTGAAAAATATGACGTTTTGGAGTTAGACCGTTAGAGCCTTTAGATGACGATATGATAAAAAAACCGTTTTACTGTTTTACACGCCTATACCTCGAAAACAATCCATTTTAGGAACAAATAGTTTGTAACATCGACTTTAAATTTATAACTCGCAAATAAGACAACTTTTACTATCTTTTTGGAGATATTTGGGAACGTTCAAGTATTTCGTAACGCAAATTTTGTTCATTTTGCCCCCCCCCTGTAACGCTATTTTCCTATACCATTAACATGGGCGTAACACTCCAAAATGACTCCCCCCCCAGGAGCGTTACGTAATACTTAAACGTTCCCTTTGATATTTTTAGTTTTTAAAATGCGGGCAAAGGGGAATTTTATTTGCTTTCCATTTAAAACAATACCCCTCTTTGCCCCCTAACCATATTTTAAAAACTACAAATATCGAATATATGCCAAAATATAGATGTCTTATTTGTTTTAAATTTGAAGTCGATATCTCGGCTGGTTCAAAAGTTAAGAGGGGGGTGACTTTTGGACCGCACAGTATAAAACTTTGCATTCCATAGTATAATCCTAGCTTGGAAGATGTGGGGAAATTGTAGCTAGTGACGTCATTATCTTCAAAAATGTAAAAACACACCCAATTACTTATTGAATCATAATATGATTGATAACACAATACGCACTTAGTGTCCTTAATATAAATAACAATTATTATTTGGCAAATAAGCAATGCTTTTTTATTTCTAGCTTGAAATGCAACACGAAAACGACAAAATGTTGAAGGTACGCACAATTTTTAGAGAATGCGACTAATATTTTTATTTCTACATTGCATGAATCATCTATTTCTGTACCAACTGAAAAAATATATTTTGTGTAAAATCCAATTTTTTACTGTATATAAAATTACAGTAAATTACGTCAAAGCAAGACGTTGTTGTTATTTAGGCGTTTACCATGTAAATTTACCAATTTTACATACAGTAGATTTTACATGCGCACTGATTTTCTTATTTTTGTTTTTTTTTTTTTTTTGACTTATGCCAACAATTATTTTAAGGTTATGTAACATTCTTTTGCAGAATTTTACAAAAATATCTACTTTTTTCTTTGCGAGCTAACAGTTTTTTTTGATTGGCTAAAAGTACTCGCTTTTAATAGAATTTTCGAAAAAAAAAAAAATGCGGAATATTCATTAATAAACATTTGATTCTTAAAATATATCGCCTTCTAAATTCTGAAATATCGTATCTGAAAAATGCCTCCCATTAAAAAAAAAACACCAAACCAGCAAACTACCAAACCAAACCATTATTTACGTAAACCAACGCCTCCCATTAAAAAAAACACCAATCCAGCAAACTACCAAACCAAACCATTGTTAACGTAAACCAACGCCCCCATTAAAAAAATCAAACAGAAATTCGTGAGTGATTTAACAATTTTTTGCTATATATTCTAACAAAAAACTGGATTTTCCGCACCTAATTATATTCAAGACAGTATGTTTTAGTAATAAAACCAAAAATCAGTGCAAAAATGTTGTTCATTTTTGTGGACCTGATGCGCACCGTAACCCCACTCAAATTAAACTATTTCATAAAACTACAACTGCCTAAAAGGAAGCCACTTTTGACATCCGTCAAAACAAAAATAATCAAACCAGTGCGCATGTGCTAGATTCTTCTCATTACTGCGTTGAGCGAATCGTGATTTTACACAATTTTAAAGTTATTCTTCTTCTTCTCCTTTTGCTTGGCGATGTGAAACGTTTCCGCCAATTTCAAAACTTGTAAATTTTAAAGTTTATACTTGCTTTTTCACTTTTTAACCATATCTTACGGTACTTGTGCACACTTAATGTAGGTTTAACCAATTTAACATCAACCGTCACTCCATCTAGCGGCCATTCTGGGGAACTCGCTGAATTGCCCAGAATCACTGCTATATGACGTGACTCCAATTTAGCAACTGTATATAATTATTTTGAAGCTTATTACTAAATCACACATCATCACAGAGTTATTCAGAAATAAGTTCGAGAATTTTAAGGGGTGATTCTACATTAAAAAATATGAAAAAAGGTGCCTATAAAAGTTCGTCCGGAAATGAGCCCTAAGGGAGCTACGAGTAAATCTAAGCCACTGTAACCATAACTGATAGACTATCATTTTATGTAATTTTTATTTGGTAATTTTAACCAGGGACGTGCAAATGGCCGACGTTACTTGCTTGCCCCTTAACGCAAAACTTTAAATTGCATTAAATTATTCAATATTTCATGGTAAAATATATAAATTTTTGCTAATTTTGCTACAGTTTTATTTACTTTTATAAACAACTACATGTGCTCATTCTAACACTTGATACAGAATGGATTCATTCTGTTTTTGAAAAGTGTGTGTATTTGCTTACATTCTAAAGCAGTCGTAGAAAAATGCGTTATTGTGGCTCATATGTTTCCAGACATAAATAAAAACTACTTTTTAGACGTACCCTTAGAAGGGCCGTAGCTCCCTTAGGGCTCATATTCATATTTTTTAATGTAGTATCACCCCTTAAAATTCTCTTAATAATTAATTAACTTATTTCTGAATAAACCTGCATATTAGGTAGTATATACAGTGCGTACATTAAGTCTGGAATCACCCGATTTACTTTTCAATTATAAGACTTTTAAAAAAACGCTCGGACAGGTCGATTTTAATTTTTAATCTAAGCATTTTTTTCTTTAACTTGTAACTGGGAAGTTAAAAAAAAAGGCTCATACAGGTGGATTTTTATTTTTAATTTTGCAAATTTTGGTTTACACCAAATGTTATCACAATTTTCACCCCCTTGCACCCACTTATTCCAATTTTTTTTTTCAAATAGCCACTAATTTTTTTCTAAGCTAATAAGGCTTTGGCATACACCGTTAGAAAGCTTATTAAATAACCTTTCCAACGATGTGTCACAAGAGGTAGGTTGCTATTTGAAAAAAAAAAGTTGTGATGGGAGGGTGCAAGGGGGTGAAAATTTTAATAACTTTTTTTACACCAAAATTTGAAAAATTAAAAATTAAAATCGACCTGTCCGAGGGTTTTTTTTAAAGTCTTATAATTGAAAAGTAAATCGGGTGATTCCAGACTTAATGTACGCACTGTATATATCATTATTAGGTACCTAATAAATTTAAGGTAATTTCATAAAATTTAAAAAACATGTACATAGTAGATTAGACTAAACCAAATTTTTAAAACAAAATTAAACCCGCCTTTAAAATTGTATTTTGTAGTGATTTTTTAATGTATAAATTTTTATTGCTTGGTTTTGCAGCGTCATTTGCACATAGCTTATTGAAATAAAATTTAAAATAATTTACCTTTATCCAATACATACAGGTAATAAGACAATTACCAGCTTTATTTTAAATAGATAAACTCAATAATAACCCCCGCGTGGCTTTTACTTTATTGAGTGGATAATTATTTATTTTACCCACTCAACTGTCACTTGTCAAATTATTTTCTTGTAAATGTCATTAAAATTTTTAATAAAAATATGAATTCCTAAGCTATTTATTGGATAAAACCTTGTATGGCACTCATGGGTAAACCGATATTGCCCTCTCCAAAATTAACCTGCTTGGCTGACGCCTCGCAGGTTAATTTTCTCATGGGCAATGTCTTACTTTACCCACTAGTACATAAATAACTATTTAAAGTGATATGATATTCATACTATTTTTAAATGGAATTTTATAGAAAAAATAAAATTTATACATTATTGTATAAATATGTTCTTTTGTTTTAGATACAACAAGCCCTAAAGGAGCAGCAAGAAGTTAATTTACAGCTAAGGCATTATATTGATGGCATTCTTCTAAATATAGTCGAAAACCACCCTCAACTTTTAGAAGTGAAACACAGATCTGTATAAAAATGATAGAAACTATGGGCCACCTCTAATAGGTGTATATTAAAAACGGGGACTTCACAGTGTTTTTTTTTGTGTGGTCCACAGTAAAAAATACAAGGAATTTATTTTAAAACGGTGATTCACACACAAATTTAAAGTGTGGGACGCCGTTTTAAGGGAAATTTCACGTATTTTTTATTGTGGGCCACGCAAAAATGTGTGTATAGTTTGTGTCGATTGCAAAATAACTTTACACTACGATATTTCAAGAACGCTTTGACACAGAGACTTTAAATTTGAAACAATTTTTTTCTACTAAGTAGAAAATCTTTGGTTTAAATTTCAAGTCTCTGGGTCAAAGCGTTTTTGAAATATCGTAGTGTAAAGTTGTTTTGCAAGCGACTTGCAGCTTTACACGAACTATAGTCTGTATTTTTTTAAATAATTTCGTGTATATAGTGTTATTTCCCGATATTGAACAATTAAAAATGTGAATAATTTAATATATATGTGTACATAGTTTATGTTTATAGGTTATAAATGAATAGCGCTCGGATCGAGGTATTCATATACCGGGAACTCGCCAAAATTTGGACTTTTTGTTTTACTAAGAGGAAAAATGAAGCTTTTTTTACTAGTCTGTAGAATTTACTACAGACGAGTAAAAAAAGCACTTTTCCTCTGAGTGAAACATACTACTTTTTCTTCAAGCACCCTATACAGGGTGTATTTAAAATAGCGTAGAAAATTTTGAAAGGTGATTCTACATGATAAAATATGACAAAAAGTTCCTATAAACATATGTCTAAAAATGCGTCATAAGGGAGCTACGCCCCTTTGAAATTGGCTAAAAAAATCGGTTTTTATTTAATAACTCAGGAACCCTTTGAGATATGTTAACGAGGGGTTGCACGTGAATTAATCCTAATAAGGCCCATCTTTGTATGTCATTTTCACGTACTTATTTAAACCATGGGTGTGCGAAACGGGGGGGCCTTATCAGTTTTTTGTCCCAAACTTTTTTCTGTGTAACTTTTTTGCAATTTTATTTTTAAAATATGATTCCTCAGGTCAAAATACATAAGAAAGGTCCTCTTGTTGTAATACTGTAGGATTAACCGTTTTCGAGAAAAGTTCATTTATAGGTGAAATTTCACTGTTCGAGGACGAAAAATTAAATACTAAAATGTCTAAAACCAAAATTTTAATGATGCAATGTTATTCTACATCAAAAACTAAGAAAAAAAGTTTCCATACATGTAGGTCGAAAAAACGCTTTTAAAGCTACCATAGCCCTTTAAAAATGGTGCATATTTAGGAGACCATAGCTCCATTAGGATTGATTTTTGGAAGTAACTGTATATGAGGTTTTTTTCTTAGTTTTTAATGTACATGCCTTGCATCATTAAAATTTTGGTTTTCAACATTTTAGTATTTAATTTTTCGTCCTCGAACCGTGGAATTTCACCTTCAAATGAATTTTTCTCGAAAACGGTTAATCCTACAGTATTACAACAAGAGTACCTTTTTTATGTATTTTGACCTGAGGAATCATATTTCAAAAATAAAATTGCAAAAAAGTTACACAGAAAAAAGTTTGGGATAAAAAACTGATAAGCCCCCCCCGTTTCGCACACCCCTGGTTGAAATAAGTACATGAAAATAACACATAAAAACGGGCCTTGGTAGGATTAGTTGACGTGCAAAACCTCGTTGATATATCTTAAAGGGTTCCTGAGTTATTAAATAAAAACTGATTTTTTTAGCCAATTTCAAAGGGGCGTAGCTCCCTTATGACGCATTTTTAGACATATGTTTATAGGAACTTTTTGTCATATTTTATCATGTAGAATCATCTGTTAAAATTTTCGACGCTATTTCAAATACACCGTGTATATTTTTTTAAAATTTAATTTTTGAATTTAATTTATTCAGTAATAAAGTATGTTTTTTTTATTAAAATAGACCAATAAAACCCTTTCGAAATAAACTTAAACCTTCCTTAGCTCAAAATTAGTTTTTCTTGAAGCTTAATAAAATGTTTATATTTTAACACACTAGTTAGAAGTGATCTATATTTTTACAGTAAAAAAATGAGTTCATTGTTGTACGCCGTAAAAAAAAGTTAGTTAGCAAAACCACCACCTGGCGGCAGCATTCTTTGACTTTGATGACAGCCATACTTCAAACTTGTTTGTTTATTATGTAAACAGGTGGTTGACTCGAGATTCTGTGCAAAAACCTTGTGTAAAATTGATTAAAAATGATTCAAGAAGAATATATGGTTTATACACCTAGAAATCTCTCCGAAATTGCAAATGATACATTAGACAAGTTTACCATCGAAATCGCGAAAAGTGTACGATTTAGCCTACGAAAAAAATTAAAATGAGCTAAGGGAGGTTTAGGTTTATTTCGAAGGGCTTTTATTGGTCTATTTTAATAAAAAAAATATACTTTATTACTGAATAAATTAAATTCAGAAATTAATATTTAAAAAATATATATAGGATGCTTGAAGAAAAAAATTGTATGTCTCACTCAGAGGAAAAGTGCTTTTTTTTACTCGTCTGTAGTTTCCGAACATCGCTTCGCGTCGTCCGTAAATTCTACAGACTAGTAAAAAAAAGCTTCACTATTTTTTTTTAATTATAATTTTTGCGACCCCTGGTAAATAAATACCTCGATTTGACCAGTGTAAATAAATTTTAAATTGTTAGTCCGTCCATATTGTGATTAGACACTGTGATTAGTGAAAAAAAATATTTTAAGGACTTAAACAACAAAATATTTGGATTATTTCTAGTATCTAAAACATTGTTATAAAAAAAATTGTCTATTGATACAGCCTGTTCCAGAACTCGCGTACAGAAATTTGAGGGTATATTAAAAACCCTCTGGAAAATATGAAAAAAATCTCAAAAAAAATCCATCTTCGTTCAATTCAAAAATAAGAACGCTTTAAATGGACATACTGTTGCCGATGTTAAATTACCTTTAAAAGTTGAATTTGTAGCTATGGAAGCAAATTTAATTATTGCAGGTACAAATTCTGTAGGTTGACATGGTGATTAATGTGAAATAAATATTTATTAATGTCAAAAAAAACACCGCCGGATGGGGTAAACCTATAAAAATTGAATATTTGATAGCCTCTGACGGTTTTGTCAAAATATAATAACCTAAAAAGATTCTAAAGTTGAAAGTCTCGAACAATGCACGCGTCAACAATTAAAATGCAACCATAGTTACTAATAAGTAGGGAAAAACTAATTTGTAGGTAATTTAACATCAGCAACAGGATTGGTCAGATTAAATAGCTTCCTTTTTAATTAGTATTGAAGATGGATTTTTTTTGAAATTTTTTTCATATTTTCCAGAGGGTTTTTAATATACCCTCAAATTTCTGTACGCGAGTTCTGGAACAGGCTGTATGTGTTTAAAATTTAAGTAGGTCTATGATCAGTTCCTATAATAATAAGTGAAAAAATATGAAAAATTTCTTTTTAAAGGGTGTTATGCACTTGAAATTTGGTGCTTTTAAGCTGAGATATTTAAATTTTATATGCTGACGTTGTTTTTGTTTCATAATTTTTGAATACAAATATCTCGGATCACTGGGCATTAAATTAAAAGTGTGAGAGGTAAGTTCACGTATGTTAAACTATGGGCCCCAAAATTAAGTCCATTTTAAAATTTTTGATATTATTGATTTAAAATATAAAAAAAAAATATTTTATGGTTTAGACATTTTATTGTGTTAAAAGTTTAATAATAACACCGGCCTACAAAAAATTCACTTACTATTAACCAGACTATTTTATAGCGTTGAAAACGAACTTGGCAATGATAAGCTTAAATTTTGGATATAGTTCGTATAAAAATGCAGGTCGCTTGCAAAACAACTTTACACTACGATATTTCAAGAATGCTTTGACATAGAGACTTGAAATTTAAAAGAATTTTTTTCTACTACTTAAAAAATCTTTGTTCCAAATTTCATGTCTCTGGGTCAAAGCATTCTTGAAATATCGTAGTGTATAGTATATTCTATAACTAGTATGGAATACACAATATTCCGTGCGAGCGGAAAGTTTGTCTTACGAGCCGGCAGGCGAGTATGACGGTCCCGCGAGCGCGGAATGACTATTCCATACGTGTTGTAGACTATACTTTTTCTTCGACTGCAAATATGAAACACTGTATGGCTTTAAACTGCGGACAAGGTTAAAAACGATGTTTTTTGTGACTCGACATTGTAAAAGCAAAAATATTTTTATTTAATTTTAGCACATATTTACAAATTATAATGCAAAAATTGAAGGTTATGTCAGATTGTTGTGACAGATATCAGGTTTAAATTTAACAATAGATGGAGAAGTTTTAATTTTTTGAACTAAATTGATAAAAAACTGGTCAAATATTAAGAAAAACTAATAAACTTTATGTAATTTTAACGCAAAACATTAAATTGCATTAAATTATTCAATATTTCATGGTAAAATATATATATATATATATATATATATATATATATATATATATATATATATATTTTTGCTAATTTTGCTACAGTTTTCTTTACTTTTATAAACAAGAGATGGCACTACATGTGCTCATTCTAACACTTGATACGGAATATTCATACCGTATCTAGAGCTATAATGGATTCATTCTGTCTTTGAAAAGTGTGTGTATTTGCTTACATCGTAGAAAAAGGTTGTTTTGCAAGCGACTTTCATCTTTACAGGAACTATATGTTATAGTCATCGACATTCTATTCAAAAATGCTGATGGGCACAACTCCCAAAAAAAACAGTTTAGGTGCTAGAGCACTTTTAAGGTCTCGAGTTAGCTCGTCCAATATTTTTTGTTTAATTTTTTTTAAGTTTTGAGCTTTTTCACGAATTCGTTTTAAGCGCCCAAAAATCTGGTCAAGAGTAATTGGATTTTTTTATTTTTTCAAGGACCTGTGTTATCAATATACAATTTTAAATGATTGATATTAGAATTTAATCCTTAAAAATATGATTTTAGCAGAATCTTTTACAGTTAATTTTTTATAAAAACTGATCTAACATTTTAATATAAATTATTTTTAAACATTGGATTTAGCGATATTTGCCAAGAGAGTAAAAAAATGTTAATATCAATGGTCAAGTTCTTATAGGTCGTGTCTCACCTTGACAGTTTGACATTTCTTAACTTTTTTTAACTTTTTGAGGTTTAGTGCGGGTTTATGTTCCCACCAAGCAGAAAAACTGCTACCATTAAATTATTTTTCAATAAAAAAAAAATTAAGTTTTCGAAAAATAAAAACAAATAAAAAAAAATGTTGACAGAAATTGTTTTTACCCCTTTTACCCCACCCCGATTTTTACCAATAACATCCCAACGCAGAACTTGGCAAAAATCAACCTATGGTTCTAATTTGAAGTCTTTAGCTCAAAGCGTTCTCGAGTTATCGTGGTCACAAATTTCCCGGACGGATAGACCGACAGATAGTTTTTTTACGGAAATCATCTTTTTTGGATATAAAACGTGGAGAATCGCAAAAAAAGCAATATTTTCAATTTTTTTACGAACCGAAGACTTTCCTCGGGGAAAGTAAAAATTATTTTTTCTATTTTGCGACTCTTATAAGCTCATACTCACACGCATTTTGCGTGTTCTTATAGGCCCATAAGAGGTCTCTACTTTTTTTTCTGTTGGGTTGGCAACAAACAACAGTCTATCTCTTGACGTTTGCCGTGCAATTGTGAACGTCGGTTTAAAGTTTAATTTTCTACAAAATTTTGTGTTTAGGTTATGTTTTACCGTGTTAAAATTGTGGCTTGGTTACTTGCTGTGGAAAAGAGAAGAAATGACTATAAAATATATCAAAATAATATTCGTTCTTAGAATTTTAAACATCGCGAAAACTGTAATGCCAATTCGAAACAAAAATTCCTAAATCAGTCATCAATTTAAATGTAAGTTTTTAAAATTTTAGAGCAAAATTGAAAAAATTGTATAAAGCACTCGTTTCATAACACGTTTTTGGAGCACTAGTACTTTAAAAAACTCGCCGCAAGCGGATCGTTTTCTAAACTTGTACTCGTGTGCTAAAACCGTATGTTATGAAACTAGTACTTTAATATACTATTATTCGCACTGCCATGTTTGGTGAGTAAATTTAATCCGTAAGCATGCGCAGTGAGGTGATAATTAATTTTCTTGGGTAATTTTAACCGTAAACCGGCCATTAATGGCGCCCCTTTTAATATTTAAAAAAACATAAATGTCTGCATTAAAATGTAATAAATGTCAAATAGCTGTCACCTTGGTACGACCTATTAGAACTTTGACCTCGATATATTGTTAAATTTTATGTATTATATTTTTTTATATTATGAAATCTTTATTATAGATATTATATATTATAAATGCAAGAGGCATACTTTAGTAGTAAACCGGCCTACGCGTGTACTTATACCGTAAAATGGGGCGAATTCACGCTGGGGCAAATTCAGACCGGGGCGAATCAATTTAAATCACGGTGCACTGAAACTAGTTTTTTTTTTTCGACTTTTTGACTCATTTTTTTATTTAATAGTTTGTTTACGCTGGTCGGATTCAGACCAAAATAAAAAGGTTTCAGTCCATTTTTAAAAATATATATAATTTTTTTTTGTCAAAAACGTATGATTTTTTATTTGGGCCTTAAATGGTTCTTACAACCTAAACGAAATTATGAAATAAAAAATTGGATATCAGAAAGTAAAAAAAAGAACGTGTTCCAGCGCACCGTGAAAGGTGGGTTTACCCCATTTTAAGGTAATTTAGTTAAGTTTTAGATAGGAAAATAAATTTTATTGTTAACAATCATTAAAAAAATATTTAAAATATATATTTTTATTAAATAATTTATTTTTATTTTACCCTTTTTTTTCAGGTTAGAGGTAACACGTAACGCACTTGGGAAGAGGGGGTAGTGTTTTAGCGTTACGAGACGGGAGAGAAGACTGATGTAGCGTTATATAAGGGGCTGTCCATATATTACGTAACGCAATTTTTCAAAAAATTGACCCCCTCCCCCCCTGTGGAACAAACTGTAACATTTACCAACACCTCCCCCCTGTGTAACGCGTAACAATATAAAAGTTTGTATTTTTTTTTCTAACATATCTTGATACAGAATTCCGCATAATGCAAGACCGTGTAAAAATGATACATATTTATTATAATAATAATACATATAGCAATTAATGTACTTAAACGAAAAAATCACTCAAACTTTAAAAAAATATTCATAATCAATCACACAGGGAAAAAATACTAGGTACCTCTTTTTACACTGAGTGTCACATATAACACGTATATTGTTTATGCACAGGTACACAAAATAGTACACACACTGGTGTTCTGTGAGTACACATTCCGCGCGAAAATGTATAATCGCCGATGATTCATCGGCAAGATCACGCAAGAACAGGGCCGTAAGATTTTTTTTAATGTCAATGTTAACAGTTTTTTTACTGATTAAAATATTATTTAAATATGCATAGTTTCGTCAATTTTTGTGTGAAAAGGGGAATTATGGGCCACTAAATAGTAATTTATGTTGAAATAAAAATACATCTGTCAAGCTTAGGAAATAAACATTAAATTTATTAAATTCCGTTACGTAACGTTTACCTATGAATTTTGGTCAATTTTTGTGACGTATTTTATGGACCACCCCTAATTTAAAAATAAAATTGTTTCTTTTTGAAAAATATTGTTTTCAAAAATTTTTCGTTTTTCTCAAAAAGGAAATTAAAAAAAAATGTTTTTAAGTTTTATTTGAATTTTTTTTTGAAATTTTTTTTTCGATTTGGGAAAATGAAATATACCGTTTACTGTGAATAGTATATAATGGAATGCGTAGCATTATATATCTTTACGGCTTGTTTTTAATACGCTTTTTTCACCCAAAAAAAAATAGTAGGTCATGGCGTATTACGTATTATGTATAGAGGGGGTAAGTAGGGACACTAGATAAAGGTCTGCAAGGTCATGTTAAGACCTGGTTTAGTAACCCTAAGGGCAAGTCTCAGCCTTACAAAGCGTTACATTGGAGGAGAAGGGGGTCAAAATTGCGTTACTTGTTTTAAGTATGACCCTTTATAATAGAAAAAAAAATAGACTTAATTTTCTTCTTTGCTTACTTCACTATTTTTATCTTCCTCTAAATCAAATCTTAATCTATATGGATCGTGATACATTATCTAAAAACAGAAATAATGGGGGTCATGTTTGTGGGCGTAAATAAGGGTGACCATATGTCCCCAACAAAAATATTTGGGGGTAAAAGTTAAACCGTAAAACGTAAAAAAAACAACATTAATCATATGGTCACCCTAGGCTATATCCAAAATCAAGCTAAAAAGGATACCCTTTCTGGACTGGTGACAATATCTTTAAATCGGTATATTCGAAATCTAATGGTCCTAAAAGGGTTAAAAAATTGCTTTTATAACTGCCCTGGTAGAAAAGTACATAAATCTAACTTAACATAACATTAGATTAGTGACATTTTTATGTTTAGTCTCAAACGTTATAATATACATAAATCTAACGTTAGTTTCCCAACTAAATTCTAACCTTTTTCTAACATTATTCTAACTTTAAATATTTTTTAAATTTTCATTATTAATACGTAAGCCAATGTAGGCTCTTTAGTTGGTTTACCTACTTTACTTTAGCAATACCTTTTCTAAAATTCCATTTATTTGTAAGATTTACCGAGAATTTAAAACTTTTAGCTGATCGAATCGAGTTAATTTATTTTGATGTGGTTTACCCCCATCATGCCCAAACAGAAGGACTTTGAGTATTCTAATAACCTTCGCTTTCAATTATTTTTATTCAGTAACTCAAAAACTATAAAATATATAAAAATTATGAAATTCTAGCCGTTAGATTTTCTGTTTTTTAATATTAAACCAAAATTAATAATTAGCATTTTTAATATTTCTTATATCGCCTGTTTTGGGCTGTTGCCACGGAAAAGGGAAACACTCTGTGGCGAATGTTATAACACATTTAAATAAAGCATCTAAACACCTTCAATTTGGGCCATTAAGTTTAATCATACATGAAAAACTGACATTAAAAAAGCACAAAATTTTAACAGGTGTAAAATTTTCCTGAATTCTAAATCACCAATTTTAAAGCTCGATATCTCAAAAACTGTACATACAATTAAGCTGAAATTTTGGTCAATTACTAAGGACACGAAGGTTAATAAAATATATAATTTCCAGCAAATTTAGCGGAAGGCCAAAAACACGGGGTTTTGTGCGGGGTTCTTTGTCTCCCGCTGCCATTTTATGATGCAGGTAGAAATTTCCTAGTTGGCCCCGCCCCCTCCGAAAGTTAGAAATAAAACGTACTTATAACGTCGTTCTAACTTAAAAATCGAACGTTAGATTAACGTTTGTAACTAACGTTTGATTCTAACGTTAAAAAGCGGGGCATTTGCACATATTTTATAACGTACTTTTATACAGTTTTCTAACATTATAAAAACGTTATTCTAACGTTAAATTTCTACTAGGGTGACATTGTCGCATAGCGGCGTTTTCAACCCTGATGTAATATTTTGAAAACGCTGCTATTGACCAATGTCACTTACTTTATCAGGGCAGTGTTAGTATCCGAGAAATACGCATTTAATAAATATTGCCACTCGTCTAGAAAGGGTTTAGATTTGCTTAATACTTACATTCGTATCATTTAAAGCTGATATTATCAAATTTGGCGGATCGTCAACGGCACATAAGCCGCACTTTTTATTCTGTTTGAGAGAATTTTGGAAAAACAGCCTTTCCTTTGAGAGTGCTATTTTTTCTTCCGCCAATTTTTTCTCTCTGCTCGCCAAAGAATACATCTGCATCTGTATGTCTTTCAGTCTGTCTTTGTATTTTGACTCCGATTTTTTGCTCTCATTTAAAGAAGTTTCTGCCTCGATGATTTTTCGTTCAGATTCTTCGATAATTGCCTGCATGTCTTCTTCTTTTTCTGAAATCAAAGAACTTTTACCTCAAGAAGTAATTTCAGACCAATGTTTATGAAGGTGTCATCTTTTTGTTTGTTTATTTACTAACAGAAACGCGATACAGCTTTGGACTTTTTAAAATGTAGATGTCGCTAGTCGACTTTCGGGCTACCTAGTTGCGATGTTGCGTAGTTTCCACCTTATCATGAATTCAAATCATTAATTAATTAAATTAAAAATGTAAAAAACTTTATTGTGTATACTATAATTATGTTTAATAATATAGTATATTTAAATCTATTAAAATTAAACTACTAGTTCATATAAAACTCATACAGAACTAATGTTTCTTAAAATTTACAATAAAATATCCAAAGTATATGTTTCCAATCGGCAACACTGTACCCCTGTCAGTCATTTTACGACATTAGACTGTGAGTTTACACATTCTTTCTCTCTCTTTACGCGTACTAAGTGTAAACAATAGTCACTCCCCACCAGCCCCTCACCGTAGTTGGTTCACGCTTCAAACAAAGCATACGGTAGATTTCATCATGTTCCTTCTTAAGGTATACCTTAAGAAGGAACATGATGAAATTTGAAATGATTTATAAAAGTTCTTTGTCTGAAATAGAGATTTTTGAGCCAGTGCAGAAAAAAAATGCTGCTAAAAAAATAATGCTTTCTCTTAGTCCAAGAATAATTATATTTTTTATTATTTTAACTAACGCAAAATTGACCAAAAATATTTTTGTTGTGATAGAGTTACCCTGGTAGAAAAGTACATAAATCTAACTTAACATAACATTAGATTAGTTACATTTTTATGTTTAGTTATACGAAAACGTTATAAAATATATAAATCTAACCTTAAAAACTAACGTTTGAGAAAAACGTTATAATATACATAAATCTAACGTTAGTTTTCTAACTAAATTCTAACCTTTTACTAACCTTATTCTAACTTTAAATATTTCTTAAATTTCCATTATTAATAAGTAAGCTATAGCAGAAAATACTCATTTCAGACAGCTATGTGCCTAGATTGATAATTATCAATCAATTTATAATTATCCGTAAAAAGTTTGCAAATAAAAAGACTAAAAGATTTTATTCTCCTTGATTAAACAGACAGTAATATTACATATATGCGATATCGTTCTTGAATATAATGTATCTAACAATCAAATATTTGTCTGTCTGGCAACGCTGTACTATAATTGAAAAAATATTTTAAGATTCTGAATGTGTAAATAAATATTAACTAACTAAATATAAAGTTTTTCTGAGAGGTAAACGTATTTATCAAAGTATAACAGCATATTACACGAAAAATATTTAGGGCCACCTAAAAAGATGGCTATTTTATAAATAAATGTAACGAAATTATGTTTAAAAATATTATGATTGATAAAATATATTAAGATTTATTGATATGAATAAATTTGTCTCCAGCTGCTATTTTATGATGCAGGTAGAAATTTCCTAGTTGGCCACGCCCCCTCCGAAAGTTAGAAATTAAACGTACTTATAACGTATTTCTAACTTAAAAATCTAACGTTAGATTTACGTTTGTAACTAACGTTAGATTCTAACGTTAAAAAGCCGGACATTTGCACATATTTTACAACGTACTTTTATACAGTTTTCTAACATTAGAAAAACGTTATTCTAACGTTCAATTTCTACTAGGGTATGGACAAACAGACAGACAGACAGGCGCATTTGGTAAATATATAAGTGTGTTATTAAAAAACTTACTTATTAGTTGACGCTCCCGATCATTCAAGTTCCTTTTAATTTTTTCCACCTCGCATTTTTCCTTCCGAAGTTTTTCCCTTTCCCTGTCCGTCATTTCCGCAGCTTCTCTAGCTATTTGGATAGCAGCTTCGACTTCGGCTTTCGATTTCTGAACGTCAAAGTTCATGTTCAGCTGCGAAGCTGTTTGCACCCTGGATTTTTCAGCTGCTAAAGCTAATTTTTCTTCGGTTAATTGGAGGGTCATTTTTTCCTGTTCAGCTAGCAGGCTTTCCTTTAACGTCTAAAAATTAAGAAAAAGTAAGAAACTTTTAAATCGTTTTTTTTAACGGAATTTGAAAAAAAAAATATTTTTTTCTGAAAAATAAAAAAATATTTTTATCCAATACATACAGATAATAAGACAATTACCAGCTTTATTTTAAATAGATAAACTCAATAATAACCCCCGCGTGGCTTGGACTTTATTGAGTGGATAATTATTTATTTACCCACTCAACTGTCACTTGTCAAATTATTTTCTTGTAAATGTCATTATAATTTTTAATAAAAATATGAATTTCTAAGCTATTTATTGGATAAAACCTTGTATGGCACTCATGGGTAAACCGATATTGCCCTATCGAAAATTAACCTGCTTGGCTGACGCCTCGCAGGTTAATTTTCTCATGGCAAATATCTTACTTTACCCACTAGTACCATAAATAACTATTAAATTTTTTTTTCAAAAGTAAAAAAAAATCGAAACTTTTTTATAGCTTTTTTACGTTTCTGGATCCATAGACGTTTTATATCCAAAAAATATGATTTCCTTCAAAAAAAAACTGTCGTCGGTCTGTGTGTCCGGGAAATTTGTGACTACGATAACTCAAGAACGCTTCGGGCTAAAGACATCAAAAAACAATGTTAAAAATAGGCCGTTTTTGGTCTTTTCGTGCAAACGTATGAAACATAAAAATTCCTATAGATTTGGACATGGACACGATTCCGACCTTAAAAATTATCCAAAGTTTTAGGCTGGGATTGTTTTTGGTAAAATTTTTTTTTTCAATTTTACTTTTTGTTTTGCAAAAAAAAGAAACTTTTTTTGAAAATTTTTTTTTGTACATTTTTTTTTTGTTTTTGATTTTAATGAACTTAGGCCTATAGGGGAAAGTATTATTTTGTTGGCAGCCCCTGTGGGGGTGAGGGGGTAAATATGCCAATGTACGATTTTACGGTCGAAATTATTGTTGGCTTTAAAGCGGCCTTCGTGCGGCCAATATAGGACCAATATAGTTTTGCCAACATTGACCCGTCGTATGGGGCCTTAGGGCGGATAATGTCTCCTCAGTGGGTTTGCCAACGGGCGGCCAACGAACCAATGTTTGAAGGGTATTTTTTTTTTGTTAAGTTTTCCTAGGAACTCTTGTAGTTCATCAGTCAAATATAGTGTAAAATACCTAAAAATAGGACCGAGAAAGAATATAAACTAAACTAGATGAAACGTTGCAAGCACCCTGTCAAAACATCGGCACTATTGTACACTAGAGCCATCTAGTTTGCAAATTTCAAACTAGGTGTTTTGTTTGATTTTAAATTCTGTATCTTTAAAACATTATATTCTAGCAAAAAACTGTATATAACATTTTTTATAGGGCTTAAAAAGAGCTTTTATTTAAAATATAATTTTTTGAAATCGGGTTATAAATATGTGAGATATGCTAAAAAAACCTTTTACTGCTTTAAACGCCAATATCTCGAAAACAATGCGTTTAGGAAAACGTAGTTTATAGCATTTTTTGACCAATTTAAAATTATCTTTTATATAAGTGCTAAATTAACCAAATACAATAATAATTGCCTTAATTATAAACAAAAAACGCTAAAAATAGGAGTTTTACTCTATTTTTACCCCCTTACCCCCAATCGTTTACCCCCAAAATGTAATCAGCTCTTTGGAATACGATAAGAAACAATATGCAAAAAACCGCAAGTCGATATCTCATGTAGAAATGGAGTTAGAGTTTACACCCAGACAGACAGACGAACGGACGCAAATTTGTTTTACTGATTTCGACTCGAATGGTCTAAAATGTCGAGAAATGTGAAAAAAACGTGGTCAGAGATTTTGACTTTTCGGCGAAGATTTCAATACATCGGCACCCTTAGTAGCACTAAGTGCCGATATAATAAATAAAATAAAAAATTGGAAAAATGTATTGCTTTTTTATTCAATAATATTAATATTGTTTTTTTTTTGCTAACAGTATTACAATTACCTTTATTTGTTCCCTCTCCCGCTCGAGCGACATCTTATTAAACTCGAATTCTCTATCCAACGCTGCAGTTCTGGCGCTCAGCTGCATCGCAGCTTGCTGCAGCGCCCACCGTTCCTCTTTCGCGGAAACGTTTTGTTCCGCCATCTTCGTTTCTAAACTTCGAACTAACCCCATCAGTTCCGATCTTTCTGTTTCGGCAGCTTCTCTGCATTTTTCAAGGTTTTCACGCATCACTAGAAATTTTCACAAAATACACACATCAGATTAACTTTCAGCAACCTAAAAAACCTCAATACACCAATTTTTACGAAAACTACCTCCTACCTCTCAGGGGGTGGATTTAGACAAAAATATTTTAAGATTCGGTTTTAGCGACCTCGAAAACCTCAATATATCAATTTTCAAGAAAACTACCCCCGCCCCTGAGGGGGTGGAGTTAGAAATTTTTTTTTATCCAATACATACAGATAATAAGACAATTACCAGCTTTATTTTAAATAGATAAACTCAATAATAACCCCCGCGTGGCTTTTACTTTATTGAGTGGATAATTATTTATTTTACCCACTCAACTGTCACTTGTCAAATTATTTTCTTGTAAATGTCATTAAAATTTTTAATAAAAATATGAATTCCTAAGCTATTTATTGGATAAAACCTTGTATGGCACTCATGGGTAAACCGATATTGCCCTCTCGAAAATTAACCTGCGAGGCGTCAGCCAATCTTACTTTACCCACTAGTACCATAAATAACTATTAGGATTCAGTTTCAGCGACCTCGAAAACCTCAATATATCAATTTTCAAGAAAACTACCCCTCAGGGGGTGGAGTTAGCTTTTTTATTATCAGATTAACTTTCAGCAACCTCAAAAACCCCAATAAACCAATTTATACGAAAATTACCCCCCGCCCCTCAGGGGGTAGGGGTTATTGAGTTTTCTGAAATTGAATCTGACAATAAAAAAAATCTAACTCCACCCCCACGGGGGTAAATATTTTTAAATGTCAATATTTTAGTCAAAATTGATATATAGGGGGTTTTGGGGTCGACGAATCTGAATCTGATAATTTATTTTCAAATTTCACCCCCTGAAAATTGATATATTGGGGTTTTTGAGGTCGCTAAAACTGAATCTTAAGATTATTTTTTTTTCCAAATTCACTCCCTGAGGGCTATTTTAGTGAAAATTGGTATAGTGGGGTTTTTGAGGTTGCTGAAAGTGAATCTGATAATAAAAAAATCCATTTCACGCGCGGAGGTGAAAAATGGGAAAGCTCTTTTACTGGGCAGTGCATTTTACCATGAAATTATGCCAAGGATAACTTGAGAACGCCTTGAGATAAAGAATTCAAAGGACCATAGGTTCCTTATCCAAAGTTGTCGGCTGGGGCTGTTTTTGGTACAAATCGGGGTGAAAGGGGATAAAAACTATATATCTCAAAAAGGGTTTTCCTTTCAAAAATAGAAAAAAAAATCTTAAAAACGAAAAATTTGTTATTTTTTATTTCAGAATATTTTTAGGAATCCTAATAATTCGCGTGTAAGTCGAAGGCGCATGGTCCATGCGGCATGGGTTCTTTTCTTGGACAAAAGGTAAGTCCCCAAGTAGAAATTTAAGGTTAGAATAACGTTTTTCTAATGTTAGAAAACTGTATAAAAGTACGTTATAAAATATGCAAATGTCCCGCTTTTTAACGTTAGAATGAAACTTTAGTTACAAACGTTAATCTAACGTTAGATTTTTAAGTTAGAAATACGTTATAAGTACGTTTAATTTCTAACTTTCAGAGGGGGCGTGACCAACTAGAAAATTTCTACCTGCATCATAAAATGGCAGCTGGAGACAAATTTATTCATATAAATAAATCTTAATATATTTTAGCAATCATAATATTTTTAAACATAATTTCGTTACATTTATTTATAAGATAGCCATCTTTTTAGGTGGCTCTAAATATTTTTCGTGTAATATGCTGTTATACTTCGATAAATACGTTTACCTCTCAGAAAAACTTTATATTTAGTTAGTTAATATTTATTTATACATTTAGAATCTTAAAATGTTTTTTCAATTGTAATACAGTGTTGCCAGACTTACTATAATTTTGACTTTTGGGGGATACTATTTTTTTAAACTTATTATGGAAATAATAAATAATTATCAAACCTAGGCACATAGCTGTCTGAAATGAGTATTTTCTAGTATAGCTTACGTATTAATAACGGGAATTTAAAAAATATTTAAAGTTAGAATAAGGTTTGAAAAAAGTTAGAATTTGGATTGGAAACTAACGTTAGATTTATGTATTTTATAACGTTTTTGTCAAACGTTTGAGACTAAACATAAAAATGTAACTAATCTAATGTTATGTTAAGTTAGATTTATGTACTTTTCTACCAGGGTCTACTTACATGCAATCTCTTTTTCTTTGGCAACCAATGAATTTTCTCTGGCTTGACTTAAAACGTTATATTTCCCAACTAAATCTTCTTGAAGATTGTGAATTGTACTTGCGTTTTCACTAAATATTTCCACGCTTTGACTAATTTTCTCGGTAAACTTTCCGCTGTCCTTTACAGTGATATTTTCAATGCTGCTTACCTAAAAAAATAACATTTTACAAAATTACATTTGGATCCCAACCAAAGAACTTTTACCTGAAGAAGTAATTTCAGACCAAAGTTAATGAATGTGTCATCTTTTTGTTTGTTTATTTACTAACAGAAACGCGATACAGCTTTGTGGTGTAAAATGTAGATGTCGCTAGTCGACTTTCAGGCTACCTAGTAGCGATGTTGCGTAGTTTCCACCTTATCATGAATTCAAATCATTATACTTAAATTAAAAATGTAAAAAACTTTATTGTGTATACTATAATTATGTTTAATAATATAGTATATTTAAATCTATTAAAATTAAACTACTAGTTCATATAAAAATCATACAGAACTAATGTTTCTTAAAATTTACAATAAAAAGTCCAAAGTATATGTTTCCAATCGGCAACACTGTACCCCTGTCAGTCATTTTACGACATTAGACTGTGAGTTTACACATTCTTTCTCTCTCTTTACGCGTACTAAGTGTAAACAATAGTCACTCCCCACCAGCCCCTCACCGTAGTTGGTTCACGCTTCAAACAAAGCATACGGTAGATTTCATCATGCTCCCTCCTTCTTGAGGTAAAAGTTCTTTGATCCCAACCCAGATTTTGACCAAAAAACTTTTTAAATCATTTTTTCTTTGATTTTTTTTTATTTTATTTTGTTTTTGAAAAAAAGAATCTGATTTTTTTTTCGTTATTTTGTTTACTTACATCTTTAATCATCTGGATTTTTCTAATATGTTCTTTCCTTATTTCTTCCATTTCTCTGGAATAATTTTCCCGAATTTTCTCAATTTCCAGTCTATATTGCTCCTCCAAATCTGCGTTTTTTTGTCTTAATTTTTCGATTTCTTCCTGCTTATCTCGGACGGTTTCTTTAATTTTTTCCTCGTAATTTTCTCGGGTCAAAGTTACTTCTAATTTCAGGCGATCTTCTAAGTTTTTCATCGATTCTTCTAATATTGACATTTGTTTTCTGTAAATATATCTCGGTATTTATAAATATATATTATAATATTATAATCAAGGTTAGTAAATAGTTAGATAATAAGACAATTACCAGCTTTATTTTAAATAGATAAACTCAATAATAACCCCCGCGTGGCTTTTACTTTATTGAGTGGATAATTATTTATTTTACCTACTGTCACTTGTCAAATTATTTTCTTGTAAATGTCATTAAAATTTTTAATAAAAATATGAATTCCAAAGCTATTTATTGGATAAAACCTTGTATGGCACTCGTGGGTAAACCGATATTGCCCTCTCGAAAATTAACCTGCTTGGCTAACGCCTCGCAGGTTAATTTTCTCATATCTTACTTTACCCACTAGTACCATAAATAACTATTTAACGTTTCTCGACGTTTGATATTCAAAAAACCCGATAACTCGAGAACGCTTTAAGCTAAAGACTTCAAATTTGAACCATACCCTGGTAGAACAGTACATAAATCTAACTTAACATAACATTAGATTAGTGAAATTATTATGTTTAGTGTCAAACGTTATACAAAAACGTTATAAAATATATAAATCTAACCTTAAAAACTAACGTTTGACAAAACGTTATAAAATATATAAATCTAACCGTAAAAACTAACGTTTGACAAAAACATTATAAAATACATAAATCTAACGTTAGTTTCCCAACTAAATTCTAACCTTTTTCTAACCTTATTCTAACTTTAAATATTTTTTTAATTTCCATTATTAATACGTAAGCTATAGTAGAAAATACTCATTTCAGACAGCTATGTGCCTAGGTTTGATAATTATGTATTATTTCTATAATAAGTTTAAAAAAATATCCCCCAAAAGTCAAAATTATAGTATGTCTGGCAACCCTGTACTATAATTGAATAATATTTTAAGATTCTGAATGTGTAAATAAATATTAAGTCACTAAATATAAAGTTTTTCTGAGAGGTAAACGTATTTATCGAAGTATAACAGCATATTACACGAAATATAGTTAGGGCCACCTAACAAGATGTCTATTTTATAAATAAATGAAATTATGGTTAAAAAATATTATGATTGCTAAAATACATTAAGATTTATTTATATGAATAAATTTGTCTCCAGCTGCCATTTTATGATGCAGGTAGAAATTTCCTAGTTGGCCACGCCCTCTCCGAAAGTTAGAAATTAAACGTACTTATAACGTATTTCTAACTTAAAAATCTAACGTTAGATTAACGTTTTTAACTAACGTTTGATTCTAACGTTAAAAAGCGGGACATTTGCACATATTTTATAACGTACTTTTATACAGTTTTCTAACGTTAGAAAAACGTTATTCTAACGTTAAATTTCTACCAGGGTAGGTTCCTTATGCCAAGTTCTAGGCTGGGATTGTTTTTGATAAAAATTGTTTTTATAATATGTATACATTTTTGGATTTAAATATCTCGGTAGTGAACATCAAATTTGACAAGTTTGAGAAATCGGAATTTTGTGTTTTACCTTCCTCAAGAAAAGTTTTGCGTTTATAAAAACTCGTTGAAAAATGTTTGTTGTTTTTTAATATATACAAAAAAATCATTTCTGCGAAAAAAGAATCTGTCTGTTGGTCAGGAAAATTTGTGAATGTGTGAACTTGAGAACGCTTTGAGCTAAAGACTTCAAATTTAAACCATAGGTTGCTTATCCAAAGTTCTCGACTTTTTTTTTTGGTCTTTAAAAATCTTAAACAACAAAACTAAAATTTTTCATTTTACGAAAAAAAAAATAATAGTTATTTATGGTACTAGTGGGTAAAGTAAGATATTGCCCATGAGAAATTTAACCTGCGAGGCGTCAGCCAAGCAGGTTAATTTTCTCATGGGCAATATCTTACTTTACCCACTAGTACCATAAATAACTATTTTTTCGAAAAAAATTAAAAAAAAAATCTTACCCATAAGCAACTGCGATTCCTGCTGCTGCAAACTGATAAACGTATTTTGAGTTTCCAAATCGGATCTGGTCAGTTTCTGTTCCTGCAAAAAAGCACCCAAATCGGTGCCGACAGAGGGAAGAACATCCACAACTCCAGGTTCAAGTCTACTTTCTGCTTTTGGCACCACATGCGAGGAAACTGCAGTTTGATCGATAACTGCAGTTTTCGGAGTTACATGACTAAATGAGCTTTCAGTTTTTGAGGATTTTTCCGTAGCAAGCCAATCAGGTAAGTCTAAAAAAATACTGCTGCTAAAAAAGAATACTTTCCCCTATACACAGTGGGCTGGAACAATTTAAAAAAAAATATTTTTATTTTGCAAAAGACGAAAAGTTAAAAAAGTCAAAAAAAATTATTTATTTTCTTTCTTCGAAAAACTAAACAAAAAAAATTTGAAAAAAAAAATAAATTCGTTCTGGAGTTATCGTTAACAAAAATCGTGACAACAGACGGACGGACGGACAGACAGACAGACGGACGGACGGACGGACGGATCTTCTTCTTCTTCTTCTATTTGTTTTGGCCTTGATTATTAACCATATCGGCCAGGGGTCCGTCGTGTCAAATCCGGGGTGAAAATTTGGCTTTTTTTATTTATTTTTTTTTTCTTCTATTTTTCTGTCTTATTTTCTGCAAGGAGAGAGGATTGAGGTTAGGTTAAGGAAGGCGGAGGTGTACCACAACCATGTGGGGTTTGGACGGACGGGTGGACAGACAGACGGATATTTTCAAAGTTTCTTATTTTTTCATGAAATACTTTGTATCCAAAAATTTTTTGTCTGGGATGTTTTTTGGCGATTTTGGGAAATTCTTGCGCTTTATACAGCCTGTTCCAGAACTCGCGTACCGAAATTTAAGAGGTGATTCTACATCCAAAAATATGAAAAAAAGTTTCTATAAAGGTTGGTCCGGAAATGAGCCCTAAGGGAGCTACGGCCCTTCGAAGATGACGTATTGAATGGGGAACAAAAAAAAGCACCAATAAAATTTTAATGTTGCAGGGTGATTCTTCATTTAAAACTGAGCAAAAAAGTATTATACACCAAAACACCTAAATTTAATATTAAAGGAGTAATAGCCTTTTAAAAAGTAACGTTTTTGGTGGCACAAAATGTTACTTCCTCTTAATTGCATTTTTTTTTGATAACGGTTGCTCCTACAGTGTTACACTATATGATATTTTATATATATTTTTACTCTAGAAATCTATATTTTTTACAACAAATCAAAAAAACATACACATAGAAAAGTTTGGGGCAAAAATGTTTTAAGCCTCATATATTTTGTCCGTCTGGGCACGCCTCTGGATAAATTAAAAAAATAAATTAACATAAACTTATTGCCCTTATTAATACTAGTATACATGCAAAAGCTCGCCGCTCTAGCTTAAACGGTTCCCGAGTTATTAATTAAAAACCTTATTTTTATTACAATTTTAAAGGGCCCTAGATCCCTTAGGGCTCATTTCCGGACCAACCTTTATAGGAACTTTTTTTTATATTTTTGGATCTAGAATCACCTCTTAAATTTTGGCATGCCAGTTATGGATCACCCTGTATAGTATAACATCAAAATCTGAAAAACTTTTTTTCGCCATAATACTCCGAGACGGCTCGAAACTAAAAAAATCGCTCGGTTCGGTACCAAGTGCAAAAATTACGAGATATTAAAAACCTAATTTTTAGAATATTACTCACAACAAAAAGTATATAAAAAAAATGGAGTTGGCAAGAACTATTAAACTAAAAGTTTGTTCCGGTCCACCGTGTATTATAACTATGATAGTTATAAACAATTTTTTGTTTTTTTTTTTCAAAAAATATAAAATAAACAAGGATTTTTTAATTTTTGTTTTTTCAAAAACAAATTCTGTGTTTACCAGGTCCTGAGTCAGTTTTTGAGGTCGACTGGACCGGGTGCAGAGTTTCAATCTCAAAAGTGTCACTTGATTTTGTATTAACTGCAGTTTCGGACTCGAACAATCCTAGAGGATCGTCCAATCCCGGCCTTCGTCCACGTCTTCCCGGACCTCTAGACGCAGTGGTCGATAAACTAAATGCCTACGAAATATAATAAAAAATCAATAAATCCACTTAAGTCAAATTTCAGCAAAAACTACTAATTTTCGCGAATAATATTTTTTTTTTGAAAAACAAAAAAAAAATAAAAATCGTTTTTACCCCTTTACCCCCAACTCGATTTTAACAAAAAACAATCCCAGCCTACAACTTTGGATAAAGAACCTGTTTTAAATTTGAAGTCTTTAGCTCAAGTCGTCCTCGAGTTAGGGGCTGTCCATATATTACGTAACGCAAATTGTACTAAAATTAATTCACTTCATACCCTGTTTCTCGCGTTATTAAAGGCTGTAGAGATTTCATATTTTGGCTACCCCCCCCCCCAAATAGGGAGGCGTTAGGGGGGTAACCAAAATATAAAATCTCTATAACGTACCTTTATTAACGCGAGAATTGGGGTATGAAGTGTATGAATATCCGTTTCGACGATGTATATTCAAAAAACATTATAAAAAAAATATATCTGTCGGCCAGTTTGACTGTCCGGGAAATTTGTGACTACGATAACTCGAGAACGCTTTGTGCTAAAGACTTCAAATTTGGACCGTAGGTTCATTATCCAAAGTTCAAGGATGGGATAGTTTCTGGTAAAAGTCGGGGTGGGGTAAGAGAGTAAAATTGGGTAAAAACCTCGGTAAAACAATTTTTCTCAAAAAAAGATCAATGTTCACAAAATTTTTGGTTATCGAAAAAACAAACTTTTTTTCATTTTTTTTTTAGAATTTTTATTATTTTTTTTTTGAGAAAATTTGCATTATGGTTGATAGCTTCTTACACTGCTTTCAGTCATTGGCTTTGTTGGTTGACTCTCTTTTAAAATATCCTTCAGAGAGGGGTTCTTCTTTTGTTCAGGAAGCTTGCTGGATTTAGTCCCTAATAAGTCTTCGAATATGTCAGTCTTACTGGAGTCTTTTTTGTTTTCTTGAGGTTTTTTGGACAACCCCAAGTTGCCTAAAATATCTTCGTCATCTTCGAACGATATTTTTTTAGTTTTTTTCTCTGTCTGAAAAATACAATTTTTTTGTAGAATGGGCCACAAAAATTTTTGAAAAAAAAAACATTGCCAAAAGAAAGGGAATGTTCAAGTATTACGTAACGCTCCTAGGGGGGGTGGGGGTCATTTTGGATTGTTACGCCCATGTTAATTAACATTAATGGTATAGGAAAATAGCGTTACAGGGTGGGTGGGGGTCCAAAATGATCTAAATTTGCGTTACGTAATACTTGAACGTTCCAAAAACGAAAAAAAAAATTGTTGGATAATATTTATCTAACAATTTTTTAAATTTTTTTTGGCAAAAATTTAGGTAGGAGTAGCCCTTGTGAAAAATAACTTTAGAACAACTTGCCCTAACGTTAGATGAATGTGGTTTGAATGTTAAATGCCTAACGTTAGGAACTAACGTCAGAATAACGTTTATCTAACGTTAGATAAACGTTGTTCTAACGTTAGGCAACTATATATATATAACACAAAAGAATCTGTCAGTTAACCTCTTCAATACCAAGTTTGCCATACGTGGTAAAAAGGATTTTTCAAAAAAAAAAAAAAAACTATATATATAAAACTATGCATATATGCATAGTACATAGTACAGAGAAAATTTTTATTATCAGATTTAGTTTCATCGACCCCAAAAACCCCTATATACCAATTTTCACGAAAATAATGTGAACAATTACCCCCCGCCCCCGGGGGTGGAGTTAGATTTTTTTTATTATCAGAAGCGACCTCAAAAACCCCTAAAGGGTTTATAAAAAAACTATTTCCCGCCAGCCCCCTCCCTTAGGGATGGAGAGAATTTTTTTAATATCAGATTCAGATTTAGCGACCTCAAAAACCCCTTTATACCAACTTTCAGGGAAATATTGAAAACATTTTAAAATTATTTCAGTACCTTAAAGTCTTCAAAATTCCTACGCTACTGTTATTTTTGTTAAATATTTATTTAAGAAAAATATGTTTGATAAACAGTAGTCGGCGTAAACTCAGTTATGACTCATCAACGTTGAAAATAAACACAGAAACATAGGCTTACGGAATAATTTTGCCGAATTATGAGGGAAATTTTTATAAATCAAAACATTTGACGACTAATTTGTTACCCACAACAATATTAACTATACATATTAACTATATATCGGTGTTTTTCAAAGAAAAAAACGACATTCGATTTTTATCTTTTAAGAATACGAAAGTTTTTAATTTTTATTTATCAATAACTTTTTTTCCCACCTTACTCGTTTAAATGGAATCATCAAATAAATCAAAATAAAAAGAAATAAAAATGTAAATATTTAAAACCTCGCCTCAAGGCTAGAGTCGACGCGGCGCCTATGCGAGTACTGGAAATTCGCCGACTACTGTTGATAAAGTTCTAAAATATGACGAAAAAAAAAACTAACTTAATAGGTTTGTTTTGGTTCTCTAAAATAGCAGTTCTGAACTGATTTGGAATCGGCGCAGTTGTGACTGAGCATTGCGCAGTTGCGATTTCGAATGAGTTCAGAACTGCGATTTTCAAGAACCAAAACAAACCTATAAAAACTTTTTTTTTGGACAGACCTGGAACTGAAGTGGTTAAACTGTCCGTGCCGGATGTATATTTTACTTTTTTCTAACTTTTTCTTTATTTTCGACATACCGTTTTTTCATTTGTGCTCGTTTTTGGATCCAAAATGTCCAGCGGATTGTCCTCTTCATTTTTATCCGGTTTTTCGGAAGGTTTTCCGGACAAACTGAATAAATCGGATATGAAATTTTTATCCGCCGGTTTACTGAAACTCGAACGTTTTGTTGTAGCTTTTGGCTCGTCGAAAAAACTGTCATTATCGTCCGATAAATCCAAATCAATCATTTTGATCCACACGCTTTTTCAAACAATGGTAACTCCATTATTTTAAATGTTTGTACTGGTTACCATGGTTACAAGTTGCAACTACAACACAGTGTTGTCATGTTGCAGCAGCGGGTAAAATATGACAAGGAGCTTATATCTCCAAACTAGATCCAACCACTGAGTGGCTTCGCAATGTATTTAAAACTCTAAAACACTAATTTTCTTTGCACTTATTTTGTTGAAAGCCTTGTTTGGCAACATTTCTATATTGGAAAAGTCTCATTTGGCAAAGAGATAGTCTCTGCTTTAACAAGCGCCTAATTGCAGCTCTCTATGCAGGAGTTTGTTTTGGTTTTTTCTTGGTTTGGATTTTTTTTTTTTTAATGAGGGGGCCATGGTTTACGTTAACGTTGGTTTGGCGTCTGTTTGGTGTTTTTTTTTTGTAAAAAAAATTATTTATAACATTGAAAAACGGTCAGCGCATGCGCAGTTTATCAAAACGCTGCATAAAGAGCTGCCAAAGAACTTTTACCTCAAGAAGTTATTTCAGACCAATGTTTATGAAGGTGTCATCTTTTTGTTTGTTTGTTTACATAAACGTACGCGATACTGCTTCTGGTGTAAACATAAGTATCGCTAGTTTTGACCTTCTGGTGACCAGAGCGATGTTGCGTAATTTTCACTTTATCATTATGATAAATCTTTATACCTGCATTAAAATTTTAAAAAACTACTATACTACGACACTATAATTATGTTTGATAATGTAATATAATTAAATTTATTAAAATTAAACTACTAGTTCATATAAAACTCAAATAAAACTAATATTTCTTAAAATTTACAATAAAATATCTAAAGCAGGTGTTGCAACCGGCAACACTGTACCGATGTCAATTTAGTTTGTCAAACAAATTGACCATATAAGAAATACACTATAAGAGAAAGTCAAATACGTGACCGTGAAAAGTATTCAGGACCCGAACCTGTGTTTTGGCTTCTAGGTACGACTGAGCGATGGCGCCAGCTGTATATGAACTTGATTGTTTAGTGGGAGTGGGGTGAGGGGTAGTATATCTGTCAAAACAATTGAAATTTTACTCGTGAAATTTTACTCGTGATTTGCAATTTATTGTGCTTTTATACCGAACTTTTATTGTGATGTCTAATACAAAATGTGTATTGTACCGTTTTGCAAGGATCAGTTAAGTAAACGTCACCGTTTTCCTAGCCAAGTTAAATAAAATGACTAAAGTCAGGGACTGACCCTGTCTTGAAAAGCTTCTTATTATTTTGACTGAGCTATTTAGGGCAGGGACAGCCCCTACAGAAAAAAACTTATTGATTTGACTGAGCTGTTTAGGGCTGGGACAAATGCCCTAAAAAGCTTCTTACCATTTTTACTGATATGTTTAGGGCAGGGATGGCCCCTATCGAAAAGAGCTTATTAGTTTGACTGAGCTAGCCTTAAACAGCTGTTTAGGGCTGGAATAGCCCCTGGCCAGAGAAGCTTATCGGTTTAACTGATTCATATTGTTTATCTGTTAAATGTAGGAATACTAATTATAAAAACTTTGCAAATGTGCTCTGCCCTTAGGCAGTATATTGTGTATGACACTCAATAATATATGAAGGCAAATGTTTACTCCTCATATATATTTATTTATAATAAAAAGTTAACTGTTAAAAGTACGACATAATTGTTTTAATTTCCTATTTACGTTTAAAATAAAATATATAAAAATCAAAGCCAAGTGTTTTTTTTTTAATTATATAGGTTTATTTAGCTAAAGATAAAATTTCATATTTTTAAAGTTTAACAAATTTTACATTTAATTAAAATTTCGATTCATATATTGTTATTTTTAATTAATGTGCGGGTTAGATAACCCACTTGTTAGACTTTAAAAATTTGTTTTATCTTTTGGTGAATAAACTTAAAGTTTTAAATAAAAATACAGAGCTTTTCCCCATTTTTACAAAATTGATTTGGGAAAGCAATAGTAATCTTTATTACCGACTTCCGTAGGTTATCTGTATTATCGGCTGTCGTTGACCGTGAATTTAGTGAATTTTAAAAAACAACCACTAATGGCGGTACAATAGTTTTCTATCTCTATCATTTGACTTTCTCTTATAGTGTATTTCTTATATGAAATTGACGTTGATAGTTATAAATATTTCTTGATAATGTTATATATATAAATTAGTGTTTTATAGATTTTTTATAGAAATGAGAAAGTGTTATTTATGTGGAGTTTCCCAATTTGAGGGAGACAATTTAATTTTTCACAAGTAAGTATTGCAGGTTTATATTTTTATCCGTTTTACCATGAATTAGTTACATATTGCAATAACAATCATAAAATTACTTGTACAGTTGATTTCAACAAAACTGGAAAAGTGGGGTTAAGTAAAATTTCATGTTTTCCATAAAATTTAGATGTGTGAATGTGGATTATTTAAATGGGGTTATGCCTGTTTGAAAAATAAGGTTAGTTTAACCATGTCAAAAATCATGTTATTCTATGCATTTGTGTTTAGTAAATACTATTTGGATTTTGAAGCATATCTCTATTGTTAATTACTGTATTTCTGCTCTAAAATATCCCTATTCTAAAATTCTATTATTAAATCCCCTTATTAATATATTTTGTATCTAATAAACTTGTTTTAAATACCTTTATTTTTAAAAAACACTAGTATATTGGTCTCCTACAACTAGGTATTCCTCATAGTTCCTTAATTTAAAAATTATAATTATGGTTTTTACACCAGTATTCTTCGAGTATTCTTGTTTTTCTGCTTTATCTCTCCCAGTTTTAAAAAAATACACCAACATTTTTTGACTTTGACATTGATGTGGAAATAACTTATTAACAAGTAAACAAATATTTATTAAATGAAACATATGCCGATTTTTTGTGGTAACACCGGTTAGTAACCGCTGCTCCACAAAAAATCGGCTATAGTTCACAATGTATTTTTTTTATAACCCCACTTTTCCAGTTTTGTTGAAATTAACTATATAATGGCTAAACATTTATTGTAGATAATTATAGTAATTTAAATTACTCATAGGTATGTTGGAATTTTAATCTAATGAGGAATTTACACTTAGTGTTAACACCAGATTAGTACTTAGTGTGCCTATTTATCTGTTGAGGGCCTGAAATTACCAAAGACAATATTGCTAATATGTATCGTTTATCAAATATAGTATTATTCACAAAAATAGTCATAAAAGACTCTTGCATTAGAAAAATCCTATTTGCTATTAGCCTAAAAGTAATAAGCCAATTTTTTGTCGGGTCACCGGAACTAACCAGGTTACTGAAACTCGTTTTTGTGAGAATCGGTTACATACAGTAAGTGAGGGGAAGCGATGACGTCACTAACCGGCAGTAACCGCGTCTAACACAGGTTTGGAGGTGAGTTAGATACGGTTAACCATAAAAACTTAATCTATAAATTGTTTTATTATTTAATTATAACCATAATTTATAGGCCTGTGGGAATTTTTCTCGATTTGTATGCAAAATGTAAAAAATAGAGTAGGCAACTTTTATTTTCTAACTTCTAAGTGTTAGCTTATGTGGTTTAAAATTAAATTCTTATATAAAAAACTATTTAAACTTATCATTGTTGTTTATTACCTTCCCCATGACCAAATAAACTTGGAAATGTAGTTTAAGTGCTTTTTCATCATATCTTATCCAAAGGAAATTTAAAAAATATATACCTTATCAGTTTTTTGGGAGAAGTTAGGTTAGGTACTTTTCAAAACCTCAAGAAAATAACCAATGCGTTTTTGTGAGAACTGTCGGTTATACGAATTTAGTGGTGGGGATAAAAACCGTACGGTTAACCGGTGTTTCCACAAAAAATTGGCTATAGTATTAGGTGCATATGTACAGGGTTATTCTTTAAAATGGGATGAGAATGAAAAGTCTATATTTGTATATCCAGGGCTTTAGCTATGGGGGGGAGCTTACCCTTGATATTTAAAAAAGTTGCATATTTCATGGGTTGAATATATAAAAGTTTTAATTTTATTAGTAGTAAAAACATTTTTATTTTAGTCAATAACTTTCGAAAACTTGTTTGTCAAGGGAATAAAAGTTGTGTGTTAAAGTATAACCCTGTATAATACATTATATATTTATTTTTTTTACTATTTTCTATTTAACCCTAGTAGAAATTTAACGTTAGAATAACGTTTTTCTAATGTTAGAAAACTGTAAAGTACGTTATAAAATATTACGTTAGAATCTAACGTTAGTTACAAACGTTAATCTGACGTTAGATTTTTAAGTTAGAAATACGTTATAAGTACGTTTAATTTCTAACTTTCGGAGGGGGCGTGGCCAACTAGGAAATTTCTACCTGCATCATAAAATGGCAGCTGGAGACAATTTTTTTCATATTATATGATTCATATAAATAAATCTTAATATATTTTAACAATCATATTTTTAAACATAATTTCGTTACATTTATTTATAAAAAAGCCATCTATTTAGGTGGCCCTAAATATTTTTCGTGTAATATCCTGTTATACTTCGATAAATACGTTTACCTCTCAGAAAAACTTTATATTTAGTTAGTTAATATTTATTTATACATTCAGAATCTTAAAATATTTTTTCAATTATAGTACAGCGTTGCCAGAATTAGTATAATTTTGACTTTTGGGGGATATTTTTTTAAACTTATTATAGAAATAATAAATAATTATCAAACCTAGGCACATAGCTGTCTGAAATGAGTATTTTCTACTATAGCTTACGTATTACTAATGGAAATTTAAAAAATATTTAAATTTAGAATAAGGTTAGAAAAGGGTTAGAATTTGGTTAGCAAACTAACGTTAGATTTATGTATTTTATAACGTTTTTGTCAAACGTTAGTTTTTAAGGTTAGATTTATATATTTTATAACGTTCTCGTCAAACGTTAGTTTTTAAGGTTAGCTTTATATATTTTATAACGTTTTTGTATAACGTTTGGGACTAAACATAAAAATGTCACTAATCTAATGTTATGTTAAGTTAGATTAATGTACTTTTCTACCAGGGAATGTTCTAATTTCAGGTTTCCTAATAATGAAAACACCAGGAGAAAGTGGTTTTTCTTTTGTTCTAAATATATGTATGTTGATGAAAATGTAAAAGTAAGCTTTTTTTTGTGCTCCAACCACTTTAAAGACAATGATTATTTTCCAGGGGGAAAATTAAAAAGAGGGACTGTTCCTTCATTTGGAATACAGGATGAAGACAAAAGGTACAAAAAAAGTTGATTATTGCATGTATTTTATATGTCAAGTATTGCTATTTTTTAATTTTGTTTGTTTGTTTTTGAAATTTCCTGCAGAACTAATAAAAAATAATATAGCTTTATTATTGGTTTGGATGTTCGATCCAAGGACCAATATCATTTTTTCTTGCATTTTTCAAGTTTCTATTATAACCTACTTTTATTACATCGGCACTTAGTACTAGTAAGAGTAGTACTTAGTAGTACTACTAAGGGCTTTTTGCACCAACGATGGTTTAACTTTAAACTTGGATTAAATTGACGGTCAACCAATCAGAACGCAGCATTTTTAACTTAAACTCGGTTTAGTCAAGATAATCCCAGAACAAAAGTTGGTGCAAGTGGCCCTAAGAGTGCCGATGTATTGAAATCTTCGGCGAAAAGTCAAATCTTTGACCACGTTTTTTTCACATTTCTCGACGTTTTAGACCATTCTGAGTCGAAATCAGTAAAAAAAATTTTTGCGTTCGTCTGTCTGTCTGTCTGGGTGTAAACTCTCTAACTCCATTTCTACATGAGATATCGGGTTTTTGCATATTGTTTTTTATCGTATTCCGAAGAGCTGATTAGATTTTGGGGGTAAACGATTGGGGGTAAGGGGGTAAAAATAGGGTAATAGCGTTTTCTGTTTATAATTAAGGCAATTATTATTGTATTTGGTTAATTTAGCACTTATATAAAAGATTCATTTTAAATTGGTCAAAAAATGTTATAAACAACGTTTTCCTAAAACGCATTGTTTTCGAGATATTGGCGTTTAAAGCAGTAAAAGGTTTTTTTAGCATATCTCACATATTTATAACTCGATTTCAAAAAATTATATTTTAAATAAAAGCTCTTTTTAAACCCCATAAAAAATGTTATATACAGTTTTTTGCTAGAATATAATCTTTTAAAGATACAGAATTTAAAATCAAACAAAACACCTAGTTTGAAATTTGCAAACTAGATGGCTCTAGTGTACAATAGTGCCGATGTTTTGACAGGGTGCTTGCAACGTTTCATCTAGTTATAATAACAATTTTTAATATTTTTTTATTATTATTTTAGATCTTACACAAGTACAGCATTAACAGCTTCATCTGTGGAAATTTGTGACAGGTAAAGAATATTTTTTATGAATATTAATTTAAGATAACCAAACAATTTTTTGAAATTTCCTGCAGAACTAATAAAAAATAATATAGCTTTATTATTGGTTTGGATGTTCGATCCAAGGACCAATATTATTTTTTCTTGCATTTTTCAAGCTTCTATTATAACCTACTTTTATTACATCGGCACTTAGTACTAGTAAGAGTAGTACTTAGTAGTACTACTAAGGGCTTTTTGCACCAACGATGGTTTAACTTTAAACTTGGATTAAATTGACGGTCAACCAATCAGAACGCAGCATTTTTAACTTAAACTCGGTTTAGTCAAGATAATCCCAGAACAAAAGTTGGTGCAAGTGGCCCTAAGAGTGCCGATGTATTGAAATCTTCGGCGAAAAGTCAAATCTTTGACCACGTTTTTTTCACATTTCTCGACGTTTTAGACCATTCTGAGTCGAAATCAGTAAAAAAAAATTTGCGTCCGTCTGTCTGTCTGGGTGTAAACTCTCTAACTCCATTTCTACATGAGATATCGGGTTTTTGCATATTGTTTTTTATCGTTATCCAAAGAGCTGATTAGATTTTGGGGGTAAACGATTGGGGGTAAGGGGGTAAAAATAGGGTAATAGCGTTTTCTGTTTATAATTAAGGCAATTATTATTGTATTTGGTTAATTTAGCACTTATATAAAAGATCATTTTAAATTGGTCAAAAAATGTTATAAACAACGTTTTCCTAAAACGCATTGTTTTCGAGATATTGGCGTTTAAAGCAGTAAAAGGTTTTTTTAGCATATCTCACATATTTATAACCCGATTTCAAAAAATTATATTTTAAATAAAAGCTCTTTTTAAACCCCATAAAAAATGTTATATACAGTTTTTTGCTAGAATATAATGTTTTAAAGATACAGAATTTAAAATCAAACAAAACACCTAGTTTGAAATTTGCAAACTAGATGGCTCTAGTGTACAATAGTGCCGATGTTTTAACAGGGTGCTTGCAACGTTTCATCTAGTTATAATAACAATTTTTAATATTTTTTTATTATTATTTTAGATCTTACACAAGTACAGCATTAACAGCTTCATCTGTGGAAATTTGTGACAGGTAAAGAATATTTTTTATGAATATTAATTTAAGATAACCAAACAATTTTCTGCCAAGTGTTTTACTTGGGGAAATTTGTGACCACTATACTTTAGAATGCTTTGAGCCAAAGACCAATTTAGAACTAGGTTTTTTATTTAAACTTCTCGGCTGGGTTGTTTACACTAAAACTAGGGGATAGGTCAAAAAAACATACCATTTAAATTTTTAAGGGGCTGTCCATATATTACGTAACGCAATTTTTCAAAAAATTGTCTCCCCCCCCTGTGTAACAAACTGTCACATTTACCAACACCCTCCCCCCCTGTGTAACGCGTAACAATATAAAATTTTTGTTTCGCAATAAATTTAACTGTATTCTTATTATTGATTCGTTTGTCTCAACAAAACAAACATGAACCTAAAATATAGTATAACATAACCTTAAAAAAAATTTACACGAAAAAATCACTCAAAATTTAAAAAAATATTCATAATCAATATCACACAGGGAAAAAAATAATAGGTACCTCTTTTTACACTGAGTGTCACATATAACACGTATATTTTTTATGCACAGGTACACAAAATAGTACACACATTGGTGTTCTGTGAGTACACAATCCGCGCGAAAATGTATCATCGCCGATGATTCATCGGCAAGATCACATAAGAACAGGGCCGTAAGGTTTTTAATATCAATGTCAACAGTTTTTTTACTGATTACAATATTATTTAAATATGCATAATTTCGTCAATTTTTGTGTGAAAAAGGGAATTATGGGCCACTAAATAGTAATTTATGTTGAAATAAAAATACATCTGCCAAGCTTAGGAAATTTCAATTTTTTTCAATTTTTTCAATTTTATTTAAATATAAATATTTATACAATTATTTTACAATTGATGGTGATCCGCCTAAACTTACGTTTGTGTGCGGTATCCATGGAAATATGCGTAAATATATTTAAATATAATTTTTATAACACAAGAAAGAAAATACTAACATTATGTAAAACATTAATAATAATTTTAAGTACTCAGTATTGACAAACAAGGGGAAAGAAAGAAATTAAAGTTTATAAAACAAAATAAGAAAAAAAAACAACTGAACGTTTATAATTTAAATTAAGTTAAGGGCTCTGTCTCAAACCTTATGGTATTATTTACTATAAATTTTTTTATTTCAATTTTTAGTTTTGATTTATTTTTAATTGTTTTAATATTTCCTGGAATCAAGTTATAAAATTTTGGGCCGTAATAAAATAAATATTTTTGAGTATTTGCTTTTCTGTAGAAAGGTAAAGATATGAATTCATTATTATTATTTTTAGTTTGATATGAATGTGATGGAGTTGAGAATTTATCACGGTTTTGATGAGTCCACAAAATAAGTTGGTTAATGTAGATTTGCCTAATAGTTAATAAATCAGCTTCTTCATATAAGAGTGCTGTGGAATATCTGCGATTTTTTTTCAACATAATTTTTATAAGTGTGTTTTGTGTTACCTGCAGACAATCAAGGACGTTGTCTAGAGCACTACCCCAGATACATATACAATAACGTAGTAAAGATTCAGCCAAGGCGTTATATACTATTTTTAATAATGTTTTACCTAAAATATCTCTAAGTTCGTAAAATTTGTATATAAGCCCCCTTAGTCTCGTTTTCAGTAGATTAATGTGGTTATTCCATCTTAGATACTGATCAACCGTAACTCCCAGATATTTAATATTTTCCACTCGTTTAATTGAGGCGCATGTACAGTTATTTTCACAATTCATTTCGTGTATTTTTATACCATCTGAAGTAGGTTGACCAGCAGCAGCAAGAGAAAAAGTCAAAAATTTACTTTTTTCTGTATTGAGGCTAAGAAGGCTCATATCCAACCATTCTTTTATTTTCTTTAAACCATCTTCTGCTTCTTGGTAAACGATCTCCCATGTATCACCTATAAAAACTATCGCAGTGTCATCTGCATATGAAAAAATTTCCCCTTTGAAATTTTTAATCAAATATATACTGTTGATATATATCAAAAACAATATTGGGCCCAAGACTGTCCCCTGAGGTACACCCCTGGTGACAGTCATTGGATCACTTAAAGTACTATTAACTTTAACTTTTTGATGGCGCTGCGATAAATAATTTTTAAATAGGTTCAATGCCAGACCACGAATACCAAGGCTTTCTAACTTTTTTAATAATAAAAGATGGTCTACTGTATCGAACGCCTTGGCTAAATCTAGAAATATTGACAGGCATTTGTTAGAAGAATCCAATCCCTCAACAATAACTCTGGTAAACTCGATGATAGCATGTTCGGTACTTAAATTTTTCCTAAATCCAAATTGTCTTTCACTTAGTATCTTTAGCTTTTCCAAGTATTTCATAAGGCGTGTTTTTATACATTGCTCCATGATTTTACCAAAGTTATTGATGACGGAAATTGGCCTAAAATTAGTTGCAGTATTTTTACTGCCTGTTTTGTGTACCGGGGTAATGATAGACTCCTTCATAGCCGCTGGGATAACACCACTCTGAAAAATAACATTAATAATATGACATAATGGTTTAGTAATATGTTTATGCACTGTTTTGATCAACCTCGCAGATATTCCGTCAGCTCCAGAAGCTGATTTATTATTAAGGTTAAATATGTGGCCAATTATTTCATTTTCATTTGTAGGACTAAAAAACAACGAATGAGCGATATTTTGGTTTAAATTTTCATGTTTACGTGGACGGTTAGCATAAGGATTATTTTTTATCATATTTTCACCAATATTACAAAAAAAATTATTAAAATAATTCGCCTTATTTTTTTCTCCAATAATATCTTCTCCTTTAACATTTTTTATTTCATATTTTTCTTCCACCCTATTTTTCTCTTTATTAGAAATTTGGTTGATTACTTTCCAGGTTTTTTTAAAGTCATTTTTTGTATTTGATAATTCATTTTTATAATAATTATTTTTTGTATTTGTAATAAGTTTATTTAACAAATTTCGATATTGTTTAAATTGTAGTTTAAGCTCAGGTTTGTAGGTTTTTATAAGTTGCTTTTTTAAGTAGTCCCTATGTCTAATGGAATTTATAATTCCAATAGATATCCACGGCTTAAGTTTGGTTTCTTTGTTATTTTTAATTACAATGTGTTTTTTGTTTTTATCTATATACGTGTTTAATGTACTAATGAACGAATTATAACATATTTCTGAATCGTTATTCAGGAGAGTAGCCAACCATTTTTCTTTTTTTAGTTCTTTTTCCAAGTTAATAAAATCAATTTTTGTAAAAGATTTTTGTTTGTGTTCCCCTGTAATATTTTGATAATTATGACAATTTATATTTAAAAATATTGTGTCATGATCTGTGATGTTGGTTTCAAATAAATAGGGTGAAATATTTATACGTTTTTTAATACTTGCATTTTTTAGTCCTACAAAGAAATGATCAATTATACTTGGTACTTGATTAATTTGTGTCCTAGTGGGAACTGTAACGTATGAAAACATGCCCTGTTGGTTAAGTATATCCAAATATTCGTTAACATCTTTATCATCATCTTCGCATAAGTTTATGTTTATATCACCACATAAAATCTCAACGTCACAATTAATTAAATCTTGAAAATATTTATCAATATCAGCAATAAATTTTTGTTTGTTAGAGCCATATGGCCGGTAACAAGCAGTTACACCAAATAATATATTATTTAATTTAAATTTTAACCTAAACAAATTTATTTCACTAATTTTTACTAATTCTACGTTAGCATTTATATTATTACGAATATAAACAACAGTACCATCATTCTGGTTGTATTTTGACTCGTTATAAAAAATTTGAAAATTATTTATTTTAAAATTATTAATATCATTTACCACACGCGTTTCAGATAGTATAATAACATCTAGATTAGTATGAGACAGAGAATTTAAGTATGAAACCAATTCATGAAAATTTTTATTTAAAGATCTAATATTAAAATGTATAATATTTAATATTCTATCATTTTTTATTACTTTACTGCAATTATTAATATCAGATATAACGGCCGTTTCGATTTTCTTTCCTTCCTCCAATTCATCCCCAAAAACCAACATATAAAAGCAAATATTATATTTAAAAACTATACTATAACTATTGAATTAAGATACACCCCACAATTTATTTAGAATATTATAATATATACATATAAAAACAGTTCATTCAGCTAAATGTTCAATTTGTTCCACACTATTTATTTTTACATTCTTCCCAGCAATTTTAGTAAAGATGCTTCCGTGAAATGGCCATACATTTTTTGCACCAAATTTAGTTTGGGCTTCATATAATATATTTTTATTAAGTTTAGTTAGCTCTTCAGTTATGAAAATGTTAGTTCCTTTAAACAACTTGCAATTTTTCAAAACAGTATTTTTTATATTTATGTTGCTAAATTGGACTATTATTGGTCTAGGTTTATTATTCTTTGATTTTCCTATCCTGTATGTACTTTCGAAATAATTTTCATCAATATTTAATTTCATAACATTATTCAACTTAGAGCTTACCATTTTTTTTAGATTTTCCTCATTTTCCTCTTTAAAACCATAAATACAAATGTTTTTTTCTTTTTCCTTTTTCTCCAGCCTATTTATTTTATTTTCAAACAGTTGCATTTTGTCCTGTAGTGTATTTATTTCTTCGTTCATTGCCTTCAGTTTTTTGTCAATGTTTACACACACCTTATCTACAATCGTTGAAATAAAATGTTCGTTCGTTAATAATTCAGTTACTACTTCGGAAACAATTTGTTTTAAGTCCTTTTCTGCAGTCCTTTTGGTCATTTTTATAAAGTTTAGTTTTAGAATTTTGTAAATTCACTTTTCACTAAAAAAAACTGATTTTATACTTTTAAATTTATAGCGTTTATAGTACTTTTCTGCGGAGCGATCTGAATGTCAACTATACTCTTTGCGCCATCTAGTACCATCAAATAAACATTAAATTTATTAAATTCCGTTACGTAACGTTTACCTACACAATTGAGACAATTACCAGCTTTATTTTAAATAGATAAACTCAATAATAACTCCCGCGTGGCTTTTACTTTATTGAGTGGATAATTATTTATTTTACCCACTCAACTGTCACTTGTCAAATTATTTTCTTGTAAATTTCATTAAAATTTTTAATAAAAATATGAATTTCTAAGCTATTTATTGGATAAAACCTTGTATGGCACTCATGGGTAAACCGATATTGCCCTATCGAAAATTAACCTCTCGCAGGTTAATTTTCTTATGGGCAATATCTTACTTTACCCACTAGTACCATAAATATCTATTATTTACTATATTTTATTTACACATACCCATGCATTTATTAGAAATTATTGGGGTTTTTAATTTTAGTGATAATCCATAAGCTTTTTCTTTCTACAAGTTCTACCGTTGTTTGAACCAATAGCATAATTTTTAAAATGGGTTCTCTGAATATTATGGCCCTGGAAGTAGGTTCGTTCTTGTATAATGTTCCAAAAATTTGTTTTTTGGGTCTGCAACTCAATACTCTATCAAAAATGACTCCCTTTACTTTGCACAGTATCTGTTCCTTAAAACAATATTCTTATTCAAATAAATTGTATTCTTTCTCATACACAAATGAAATTTTGAAGACACGGTGCTTTTTATTCTTAGATACTGTTTTTTTTTCATAGGTGTATCCACTCGAAACTTGTTTTTATGACAGTAATGTCATTATAGACTTATACTACATTCTGATTTATTAATTTTACTGCTTGTTTAAACAAACCATATTTCCATTAGCATTTATTTATTAGCACTTTAATAAAAACATATTCTGTACATATTATTTATGAATAAAATTGAGGTTATGTATTGCTTGACAAAGTTTACATTAGACTGTGAGTTTACAGGAGCGCCTGTGTGTAGCCCTTTATGCGGCGTTTTGATAAACTGCGCATGCTCTGACCGTTTTTCAATATGTATTTTAAATAAAAAACATTTTTTTACAAAAAAAAAACACCAAATAGACGCCAAACCAACGTTAACGAAAACCAAGGCCCCCTCATTAAAAAAAAGACCAAACCAAGAAAAAAACAAAACTAACTCTTGCACAGAGCTGCATTTAGGCGCTTGTTTACACATTCTTTCTCTCTTTACGCGTACTAAGTGTAAACAATAGTCACTCCCCACCAGACCCTCACCATAGTCGGTTCACGCTTCAAACAAAGCATACGGTAGATTTCACCATGTTCATTCTTGAGGTAAAAGTTCTTTGATCATGACGTTTACGGTGTGATTTTGTTTTAAGGTTATTCAACAATTTTAATACTATTTTTCTATTCATTTTAAAATCAACTGTACAATGAGGATTTGTTTTCTTTGCAAACAATACAAAAATGAAAACATATCCCTTCATAGGTAAGTACTGAAGTATTCTATCTAATTAATAACCTCTAATTAATAACCTCTAATAATAATAATCAAAATGTATGAATAATAAATGAAAAATTTTTTTTTAGATTTCCCCAAGATCCTGCTATAAGGCAGAAATGGTATGAGTTTTGTGGCCAAACTGAAACAAATTTTATAAAAAATAGAGGTTTGTGTTCAAAGCATTTTATTGAAGAAGATTTTGAATGCAAACCAAGTGGCATTAAGTATGTAAAACCGGGCACTGTTCCTTCTGTACGAAACTTAATTGGGTATGTGTACATAAATTGTTAAATTAACACCTTCGAGATTCAATATTTAGCCAAACTAAATTGATATCAAAGGACTAAATATCTTTAGCATCTATTTATATATAAAATTGTTTAACAAGAAGCCATTATCCAGTTCCATAATTAAGAAATAAAAGGATTTTTTTGTACTTACTGGATACAATTTTAATTTTATAATCTACTCTACATGTTTCGCCTCACTAGACATCATCAGGAGTTACTAAAAGATAAATAGAAAATAAATTGTCTGAAACAAATTTGAACCTATTTTCCCTTAGACAATACAAATTTACCTACTCGTCATTAGTAATGACTCATTACAGAGGTAATGATAAAATTTTTATTCACCTCTGTAATGACTACTCATGGAAATTTTGAAACACTATAGATTTGTTGAACGTAAACAAACTAGCATTACTAGTCTATTCATCCTTCTTTTGTCCGAGACGAAATTTAATATTCCGAAGAAGAAGAAGAAAAAAGTTTTTTGTGTATTTGTCGCAGCCATTTTTTTGGCTTTGGTGGGTATTCTGTGGTTTTTCTTAAAGAGGCAAATGCTGTTCTTTGGTTTTCTTCAGAATAATGCACTCTTGTTTCTTTTGTAAATTGCGCAAAAGCGAAAATGTATCCCTTCACAGGTAAGTAAAGTATTAATTAATTATTAACCTCTAAAAATTTATAAATCGAAATTAAAAAAACTTTTTAGATTTCCCAAAGATGCTGCTTTAAGAAAAAAATGGTATCAGTTTTGTGAAAAAACTGATACAAATTTTGTCGCAAATAGACACTTGTGTTCAACGCATTTTACTGAAGAAGATTTTGATGTCAAACCAAGTGGTATAAAGTATATAAAACCTGGACGTATTCCTAGTATACGAAGCTTAATTGGGTATGTATTTAAAAGGGGGTAAAGTGCACTTTACAGACACACAAATTTTCAAAAATTTTAATTATCAATAAAATTACTTTTATCCTATATACAGGGTGTTCCATAACTGGAATGCCAAAATTTAAGAGGTGATTCTAGATCCAAAAATATAAAAAAAGTTCCTATAAAGGTTGGTCCGGAAATGAGCCCTAAGGGATCTAGGGCCCTTCAAAATTGTAATAAAAATAAGGTTTTTTATTAATAACTCGGGTACCGTTTAAGCTAGAGCGGCGAGATTTTGCATGTAAACTAGTATTAATAAGGGCAATAAGTTTATGTTAATTTATTTTTTTAATTTATCCAGAGGCGTGCCCAGACGGACAAAATATATGAGGCTTAAAACATTTTTGCCCCAAACTTTTCTATGTGTATGTTTTTTGGATTTGTTGTAAAAAATATAGATTTCTAGAGTAAAAATACATATAAAATATCATATAGTGTAACACTGTAGGAGCAACCGTTATCAAAAAAAATGCAATTAAGAGGAAGTAACATTTTGTGCCACGAAAAACGTTACTTTTTAAAAGGCTATTACTCCTTTAATATTAAATTTAGGTGTTTTGGTGTATAATACTTTTTTGCTCAGTTTTAAATGAAGAATCACCCTGTAGCATTAAAATTTTATTGGTGCTTTTTTTTGTTCCCCATTCAATACGTCATCTTCGAAGGGCCGTAGCTCCCTTAGGGCTCATTTCCGGACCAACCTTTATAGAAACTTTTTTTCATATTTTTGGATGTAGAATCACCTCTTAAATTTCGGTACGCGAGTTCTGGAACAGGCTGTATATAGCTCATAGTAACAATTTTTATCAAGTCTTGAGCAAGTCTGGTTCAAGATTCTTGATCAAGTAACTGCAACCAGTTTTTGACAATTCTGGCACAAGATACTGTTGACAGATTCTTGTTCAAGAATTGTCAAAGAATGGAGCTCTCTACAACTAGAATTATGAAACAAAAGACGTCTACCCTATCTTTATCTCATTTGTGCTACACTTTTCAGCCAACCAAATAAATACTGTATTTGTTTTTCATACAACAAATACTGTATTTATTTGGTTGGCCGGAAAGTGTAGCACTGAGCGGCACGAACGAACATAGCTAATGTGAATCTGTAGAATAAGATAATTCTACTAAAATTTAGATGGTGCCAGTAATTTCTTTAATAAAAATAACACTTCGCCCGGCCAAGTAAATATTGTATTTGTTCAACAAAGAACTAATACAGAATTTGTTTGGTTGGGTGGAAGTGGGAGTGTATGTATGTCTTCTATCTTTTTTGGGTAGAACTTTTGTCCCTGTCTAATCTAACGGGAGAAATCGCCATTGCTACAGATACTTTGTCAAGATTCATGGACAAGTCTTGAGCAAGAATGTAGCAAAAAAATTGACAAGAAATTGAAAAGCAATCTCTATCATGATCAAATTGTACTTGTTAGAGTAGGTCAAGATTTTTGACCAAGAATCTTGTCAAATTGACAGATGACAAACAGACTTGACAAAATGTTGCTAAATGCTTGATTAATTTTCTTGCTTAATATTTGGCAATTGGACAATTATTAATTGTCCAATTCTTTTCAAAGAACTTTGTCAAGTACTCTGGTCAAGAAACTTGTCCAAGTTCAATGTTACTAGGGTAGTAGTACTTCTGTAAAAATTACGGATTACTCACAAATTAGCAAGAAATTAATTAAAACATCACAAAATTAGAAAGAAACTCTTTCTAATTTTGTGAACCTAACGCATTTTTAACACAAAGTTAGGGATTTTAACCACATTTTATGTTAAGTTGGTACAGTTTTAAGTAAATTAATAAACAGCGCTGTCAGGTTGTACATATATTGAGAATTTTTGTGATGTATGGTGTTGTACTAGTATTAGTAGGTACATGAGCTAAATATTGAGTCCACATGGTGTAAATGTAGCCAGTATTTTCTTTAAATGGCCTAAAAGTTACTGATTAATACTCCCGTTGAATAAAATTGTGACTTATTTTGATATGAACACAATTTTTCTTATTTCCAAATTAAATAATAATATTGTACATTTATTACAAGGATGGAGCTATGTGTAGCAATGGAAGAAGATAATAGTTATTTATGGTACTAGTGGGTAAAGTAAGATATTGCCCAAGAGAAAATTAACCTGCGAGGCGTCAGCCAAGCAGGTTAATTTTCGAGAGGTCAATATCGGTTTACCCATGAGTGCCATACAAGGTTTTATCCAATAAATTGCTTAGAAATTCATATTTTTATTAAAAATTTTAATGACATTTACAAGAAAATAATTTGACAAGTGACAGTTGAGTGGGTAAAATAAATAATTATCCACTCAATAAAGTAAAAGCCACACGGGGGTTATTAATGAGTTTATCTATTTAAAATAAAGCTGGTAATTGTCTCATTATCTGTATGTATTGGATAAAATAATAAACTTGGAGTTAAAATTATTGTAAACAACACAAACGATTTGGAATATATTTATCAAAATTAATGGAGAGTCCCTAGCACAAGCCAAAAGCTTATTTGGGGCTCTCCATGACCCTGTAGTAAGTTATAAATAAATAAATAAATTTAATTCGGAATTAGGAAAATTCGTGTTCATGTTAGCGAGCTTGCACTGTAATTGAGTAAGTGCATAACATGAAGAATTTTACATTTTAAGCTTAATAAGCTGGTATAATATCCCATGAATCTTCACCCTGCCCCATAGGTGTTTTTTTTTTTAATTTGAAAATCCAAATGATGCGTATATTTTATTGCTCCGAAAAAAATAAAAAAAATTGTGGGCAAATGGAGAATTTTAAAAGCTTTATAATAATAATAATCTTCATCCAATACATACAGATAATGAGACAATTAACAGCTTTATTTTAAATAGATAAACTCAATAATAACCCCCGCGTGGCTTTTACTTTATTGAGTGGATAATTATTTATTTTATCCACTCAACTGTCACTTGTCAATGTCATTAAAATTTTTAATAAAAATATGAATTTCTAAGCTATTTATTGGACAAAACCTTGTATGGCACTCATAAGTAAACCGATATTGCCCTCTCGAAAATTAACCTGCTTGGCTGACGCCTCGCAGGTTAATTTTCTCATGGGCAATATCTTACTTTACCCACTAGTACCATAAATAACTATTATTAATCTCATAAATAAGAATTAATTAAAACAAGTTGTAAAGTAATACGAATACACGAGACCTGTCTTTTAAAATAATAAATAATATTAACGACTACAATTATACAGGGTGTATTTGAAATAGGGTCGGAAATTTTAACAGGTGATTCTACATGATAAAATATGACAAAAAGTTCCTATAAACATATGTCTAAAAATGCGCCATAAGGGAGCTACGCCCCTTTGAAATTGGCTAAAAAAATCGGTTTTTATTTAATAACTCAGGAACCCTTTGAGATATATTAACGAGGTTTTGCACGTGAATTAATCCTAATAAGGCCCATATTTGTATGTCATTTTAACGTACTTATTTAAACCAGGGGTGTGCGAAACGGGGGGGCCTTATCAGTTTTTTGTCCCAAACTTTTTTCTGTGTAACTTTTTTACAACTTTATTTTTGAAATATGATTCCTCAGGTCAAAATACATAAAAAAGGTACTCTTGTTGTAATACTGTAGGATTAACCGTTTTCGAGAAAAGTTAATTTGAAGGTTAAATTTCACGGTTCGGGGACGAAAAATTAAATACTAAAATGTCGAAAACCAAAATTTTAATGATGCAATGTTATTCTACATCAAAAACTAAGAAAAAAAGTTTCCATACATGTAGGTCGAAAAAACGCTTTTAAAGCAACCATAGCCCTTTAAAAATGGTGCATATTTAGGAGACCATAGCTCCATTAGGATTTATTTTTGGAAGTACCTGTATAAGAGGTTTTTTTCTTAGTTTTTAATGTACATTCGCCCTACATCATCAAAATTTTGGTTTTCAACATTTTAGTATTTAATTTTTCGTCCTCGAACCGTGGAATTTCACCTTCAAATGAATTTTTCTCGAAAACGGTTAATCCTACAGTATTACAACAAGAGTACCTTTTTTATGTATTTTGACCTGGGGAATCAGTTTCAAAAATAAAATTGCAAAAACGTTACACAGAAAAAAGTTTGGGACAAAAAACTGATAAGCCCTCCCCGTTTCGCACACCCCTGGTTGAAATAAGTACATGAAAATAACACATAAAAACGGGCCTTGGTAGGATTAGTTGACGTACAAAACCTCGTTGATATATCTCAAAGGGTTCCTGAGTTATTAAATAAAAAACGATTTTTTTAGCCACTTTCAAAGGGGCGTAGCTCCCTTATGACGCATTTTTAGACATATGTTTATAGGAACTTTTTGTCATATTTTATGATGTAGAATCATCTGTTAAAATTTCCGACCCTATTTCAAATACACCGTGTACACATTTTTACAAAATGTTCATTAGCCATTGTCGTCTTCAAATTCCTTTGTAGAATAATATGCTTTCGATAAGAGTTTGGTCTTGGTTAGTTTTTTTAAATTAAGTAAAGGAGTAAGCTTTATTATATTTTCTAATCTATTGTATAATTTCATACCCTTAACGAGGGGACCATTTTGTGATAGAGTTAGCCTATATTTTGGAACCAATATATTTTCCTTGTTCCTAGTGTTATGATAATGCAAATCTTTATTCTTAGTTAACGAATTTTTATTTTTATGTATGTATACTAATAAATTAAAAATGTAAAGGCAAGGAACTGTAAGTATTTGAAGTTCAATAAAGTTTTTTTCTACAACTTTCTCTGCGTTTTAAGTTTGAATAACCCTTAAACACTTCTTTTGCAGCACAAAAGTATTATCTACCTCAGTCCCCATTCCCCAAAACTCAATTCCATAGCTAATTGATGATTGTACAAGACCAAAATACAGCATTTTCAAGACGTCCACTGAGACCGTAACTGCCTATTTTTGAATTTAGATGTTCAATATGAGTGTCCCACTTTAATTTGGAATCTAAATAAATCACACGACCCCCCTGTTCTGTTAAAAAAAAATCCCCCCTTGTCCCCTCTCTCCATCATGCCCCCTAAGCATACCACATGTATACCAAAAAAATATTTGGGTTATGTTATTTATGTGTTCCAAATTTCAAGTTGATATCTTAAGCCGTTCAAAAGTTAAAGGGGGGGAAGGCGGACTTTTCCCAGTCCGCACATATATGGATGCAACATGGTAAAGAAAGATTTTTTAGGTAACATGTGCCATATTACATGAGACATAACATACATATGTATGCTACATAACATGCCCTATAACAGAAAGATTTTTTACGTTACATGTGCCATATTGCATAAGATGTAACATACATATGTATGGTACATAACATGCAATATTGCATGTTATGTATCATATATATGGTACGAGAACATACACGATACATAAAATGTTATGAATTCAATACTAAATATGGCGTCTATATTATTTTAGTTTTTATAGGTTAGAATCACTAATATTCTTAAAATTGTTGTTAATAATAAAAGTTTTACCCTTAAGTAGTAGAAACGCATGTATTTTTAGACAACTAAACCGATTTTAGATAATTTTAGACAAAAAATTAAAATATATATATTTTTTTAAAATGATTATTTGCTATTTTTTCTCTAAAAATTGGCTTTTTATGTGGCCCATGATTTTTAAGCCTGGTAGAAAGTTTGCTTTCACAGTAAAAATGCACATCGTATAAGAATTTTGCCTGATGGATGCTACATATAAAGATATTTATATACTTTAACTATTAGGTTTATCAAAAAGACGTAAAAATGTTCACCATGTCTAAATCTATGATGCACTCCATAACAAGCAAAATTCGGAAACGCCTACTTTTATTGTTATGTACCTAGTATGTATCTGATATGTAGCATGTTATGTAGCTGATACATAACTTGAGGCGGAATTGTTAAAGTCCAAGGACTATACATGGGCTATAAAAATTACATGTCTGCAACATCACATAGAACAGTGGTTATGTACCTGCTATGTTCCTGCCATGTATTTGTGTTGACTGGGTTGACACGCTGTGTATACATTACAAATCTGAAGAAATACGATATTTTTATTAATATTAAAGGCTTTGTAAGGGCTCAAGATGACCTTTAATCTGATTCTGCTTTTGCACACACATTAGACATATTAGAAGGCATATTTTGCGTTTTGAAACTGCAGATTTCAATTTTTCGGCCCACCCTAGTGCCCCATCTTAAAAACATCCTTTTTATTACAATTTAATGATTAAGGCACCATATGCGCCGACTTTTCACAATCCCATGGGGGGGGGGAATTTTTTTTGAAGTAAAAAAATGCATATATTGAATTAAATAAAAGACTAAAACTATATTTAAGAATTGTGAAGCTTTTATAATATATTAAAGTATAATCCAAGGAGGGCCCGCCCCCTATGTCCAGGGGGGAGTCGGCGCCTATATTCCATATATGGAAGGCACTAAATTTCAATAATAACAAAACAGTATTTCTAAGATGGGGCAGGGTGAAGTTATGTTAATGCCCACTAAAGGCTGAATGTTTATGAGACATTCCATCAGTTTCACTTGACTTATTTTGTTTGTTTTTGTGTCCAAAGCCCTGCATAAATATTTTTTTGCACGACCAAGACTAAAACCTAATTTTACGCTTTCATTTTCGGGACTAAACTTGCCGTTTTTCTCCCTAGGGAATAAAAATCACGGCAACCTTGATAATATTAAAATATTATACTTACTATGTGTTTTGCTGGTTCAAAAATTAGGTTTGGTGGTGTTTTGTAATAAATTAGCGATTCAAACCAATTTATTTGATTTTAACAAAGAAAACCTTTAAAAATAACATTGTTATAACAATTTATACATAACTTAAAATTTATCATCTTCGTCCATTTTTTTGACGTTTGTGTCAACCATATTAAAAAACAATTGAAATCGCGATAGCCATGAAACTGACTTTTCGCAATTTACAGGCATCTTGATTAAATTACGAAAATAAAACAACCGATTTTAGACGCGTGGTTTTTAATTTTAATTTTAACTATTATGGTTTTTAATATTTTAGATCTGAAAGCCCTATATCCATTGGATCTCCAGTATCAGAACCTGATGCTATTCCTGTTGATTGTTTATTAAATTTGGAATCACCAAAAGAGAATATACAAAGGTATGTGAAAACTTGCAAAACCTACAAAATTTAATTTTGCCCCATTAAAATTTGTTAATCCATATGGATATTTAATATATAGTATATTCAACTTCAAAATGCAGTGAGCGTAAACAAACGCACGTGACAACAACGGATTTAGTGACAGGGTAGGACTCGAAACAAAATATTTCTATATAACGGTCCATTGCAATGCATTGCACGCTTTTTCGCAAGTACTCACGTACTGACCTGTTTGATTTTCTATATCCCTACTCTCGCAACATTGGAGTGTTCTAACCAATGAAACCACGCGCCAGCTGCCGCGTGCGCGATTCTTTTATATACTTCTACTACATATTGAAGTTGAATATACTATAGATATTATTAATATATTTTAATCATTTTAAATTTAACACCGCACCCCGAGGGTGAAGCTAGAATATTTTTATTACCAAATTCAGTTTCAGCGACCTCAAAAACCCCTATATACCAATTTTCACGAAAATACTGTAAACATTAAAAAAATGAACATTTTAAAATTATTTTTTAAAATTCTAATTTTTGCGAGCCCCCTGTAAATAAATATGTACCTCGATCCGAGCTCTAATGATATGTATATTTTAGTTGTCCAAGTAAGAGTATGCACCAACCGGTACCCAACCTGATAGGGGAAGATTTATTGTCAATAATTAGGTAAATATATAGATGGTGGATTTGAAATAGGGAATACAATTTTATCTAAATTGTCCAGAACTGACGCACCTTATTTTAAGGGGTGTTTTTACATAAAAAATGTAACGAGTTTCTATGTTCAAAAACGGGTTGAAAGGAAGTTAGGGGCCGTCCATAAAAGACGTCCGCAGTTGGGGGGCCGGGGGGTTACCAAAATCGGACAGAAGCGGAGAAGGAGCCCAGGTAGCAAGGGATGTTATATTACAAGAAATTAACATCACTTTTGGGTGTATTTTTAAACTAAATTATAACATCACATAATATTGAAAAATAACATGTATTTAACATCACATTTGCAACGTAACACGCGAGACATGTCCAAACCTAGCGAAATGTGCATATATCGCATGTCACATATTAACGTGGCCTTCACGTGAATGTCATGTTATTTTGCTTCTCACCGACGTTCGAAGCAAAAAAATCGATATAAGATGATGTTGATAGAGTAAATTATTATAAGGAAATTGTATACACATTATACGATTTCCAATGGATAGGGGACTGCCGGGCTTCTCAAGACCACGGACACGGATTAAAGGATATATTCTCCGCTTAATCTGCAATTTCGTATTTAGAATCTATCTGTTTCAATCTGTGATTGTTTCAATTACTGATTGATTTTAAATCCGATTTTTTTATAGGGTTATAGCGTTTTTAATGGTTTTAATTTAGAAAAAGCTAATATCCTAAAATATTATTTAAATATTAAAGTACCAGTAACGGCATCCATAAGATATTAGATATGTGGATTTATGATGTCACAAACACGTTATTTTCGGGATGTCATTGTGTGATGTTATTAGGGGCGGACTTAGGACATCCCCACCATGCTACATTTTTGTTAAATGAGACTACAATCTTAACATCACATGTCACATATTAACGTGACTTTCACGTGAATTTCATGTTATTTTGCTACCTGGGAGGGGGGGGGGGAGTCAAGCCATTTTCGGACGTACAGTTTTCCAAATTCAATAATGATAAAAAAAGTGAAAATCTGAAAAAAAGGGGGTACTGCGTTTTGGACGTACTTTAGAGGGGAGGGCGTCTGGAAATCGGACAAGCAGGGGGGAGGTGTCCGAAATTTCGGAATTTTCGCGGACGTCTTTTATGGACAGCACCTTCGACCCTTTAAATGTGGCTTCGAAAATTCAGTTTTTATTTAATAACTCACGAACCCTTTTTTTTAAATTGCATATTTCGAGAGCCCCTGGTAAATGATCACCACGTTTCGACCTCTTTTCATTAAAGACAATTTTAGGACGAAGAAAACATGTGTAATTTGCCGAGAAAAACGTGCCGAAATGTTCGAGTAAGTATTTTTTTACAAAACATTTTTAATTTTCCCAAACTTTAAGCTTAACTCATTTTTTATACAATTTAAAAGAAGTATATTTCAAAAAAAAGCTCTTTATCCAACACCTTCACAGAAACACTTGTTTTGAGCACTATTTTAAATGCGTTTTTTTCCACTAGTGACTAAAACCCACTCTTTTACGTACAGCTTTTGATCTCACCCAAAATTAGTTACATACCCTATTAATTAAGTATTATAACTATTCTATAAATAGAAGCACGTTAACTAAACCATAAAAATTAAAGAAAACCCCAAATTATTCTTTAGTTTTTGAATAAAATACTGTTTTTATTAAAAATTCTGTCATCACCGCCTCCATTTTGACGTTTGTAAGAAATGTAAAACTAGCAATTGTTTTTTTTTTAATAGGCATACTTAGGCCATGGCTACCTATTATTTTAGTATTAAGAAAACTTAATATATTTGACATAATTTTTCGCAAAATTATAAATTTTTATTTAAAAATAAAAGGTGTTGGATAAAATTAAATTCTCAACTCGTGCATTAAGTGATTTTATCCACTTAATACACTAGTTAAGAAAATAACTATTTTAAGCCCGATAAAAAATTATATACCGGGTGTTTCAGAAAGGTGGTTCACCCCCCTTAACTTTTTTATTTTTTTTAGGTAGCGTCGTGAATTTTACAGGCGCTACATTTTGTATAATTTAATGTTTTTGACAATGTCAGAAATTTTTTGGCACTTTCGGAGTAAGCGGGGTCCCAGAACCGGTGAGAAGTACCCGGGACCTCCGGCTACTTCTCACTGGTCCCCGCTTACTCTACAACTAGTGCCGATGTTTTGATGTTTATTTGGTTTTTAATTAAATTTTTGTTAGATTTCCAGAGGACGAGTCTACGAGGAAGCAATGGTTAACCGTTTGTAAACTGGAACCGGAAACTAACGCGAGTGGTTTGTTGATTTGCGTGTTGCATTTCACCGCGAACGACTTTATTTACATCAATGCGAATAGGAGGATTTTGCGTAAAGGATTCATCCCCAGCATAAACGTGCCAAATCCGCAACCGACGATTTTGGCACTGCTAGATATGGCAGATGATGATGAACGCACTCTTTCGGCCAATGGTAAGTCTACACGGTGTTCTAGAAGAACTATTAAATGACATGACAACTTCCATTTTTTTTCTTTTTGGAATTTGTTATATGAACTCTAAATAAAAAATAAGACCAAAATTTTAAAACTTTTGGACTTTTTTGAGACATATGGTAACTTTTGTACATCCTTGACGAGACTACCTATTTTAAATAAAAGTCAATATACGCAGTGACACTGTATATTATACAGTTTGTATATCATACAAAAAATTACCGTTCTGAACCAATAGAGGTAGACATGGGCGTGCCCCAGGGATCTATCCTGGGGCCCATCCTTTTTATCTTATTTATAAATGATCTCCCACATTTCATAAAACAAAAAATTATCATGTATGCAGACGATGCCTCTATCCTCCTATCGTTTAAGTCTGAGGAGGAATGGAAACATCATCTACCAATAATCTGTCAAAAATTAACGCAATGGTTTAATGCCAACTCGTTATACTTAAATGCTTCTAAAACAAAATACCTAAGATTTCACACCAATAAAAAGAGGAATCTAAATAATATTAACTTAGAAATTAATGACAAAAACATTGAAAGAGTTGATCAAGTACCTTTTCTGGGTGTAACAATAGATGAAACCTTAGCATGGAACGCCCAATGCGATAAACTAATCAAACAAATCAATTAGTCATGTTTTACCACGCCAATATAGAATCACGGTTATCTTATGGGATCTTAACGTGGGGTCTCTCAACAAACTTTGAATATGTTTTCCGGGCACAAAAACGTGTTTTACGCTGCCTAGCTGGGGCTTCATATGATCACCCATGTAAACCTCTATTTCTAAACATGAACATTCTCTCACTACCGTGTATCCTAATTCTTGAACTGCTAACAAATGCCTATAAAAATAAAACTACTTATGTCACAAACAACCAAGTTCATGATTATTTCACTAGAAATGCTAATAACTTTCATATGCATTATCGAAGATTATATAAAACTTATGACAAATCTCCCATACATGTTGGCTTAAAACTATTCAATTTGTTACCTTGTGACATAAAAAACATTAAAAACGTACACCTGTTTAGAAAAACAGTAAAGAAAACTCTATTAAAAGAATGTTTCTATAAAGTAAATGATTTTAAATGGCCATTGGTTGAGTGATAGTATACTGTAAAACACATGTATATACTCATTCTATAATTTTATATCTGTGACGTACCTATTTTTGTGCTTATGATAAGCTTTTAATCTGTAAGTTAACAATTATGTAATTTAACATATCTAACATTTTTATGTAATTCTCTTTGACATGTTCAAAAAACTTGTTTCTACGAACGAAATAAATGATTTGATTTGATTTGATTTGTGTCATGAATTTCTTTACTTACTGGTTTTCATGTTTTTGTCTTTTTTTTTAGTATCAAATGTTGATGACATCGAAATGTTAGGTAAGTTACATATGTATGTAAGACTGGGGACTGCCGACAGAAGTGAAAACTTAAAACTACGAAATAACAGTGTTTTTTTTAATTTTCAAAGTAATTGTTGTATCAAAAACATTCAAATCTATTTTTTTTATGTTGGGCAAAGACTTTAGGGGCGAATGTCGGCGCTTCCTTTCAAGATTTCACCTTTTTTTTTTTTTTCAATATAGTTACCAAATCCTCTTACACCAAATTCCATGTTCACGCGACTTTCCATTAAAAAAATGTCATTTTGACTGGTCGGCCATATTGTTTTTTGGTTTCGTCAATTTTCAATTGTCATTATGTCCTTACGTACCACTTTTCAAATCCCTACGATGATCCATTCAATATTTATAAGAATAAGCGTTTTTTCAAAAAAAATGGGACATCACGGATAGTATTTTTTAGGTAGAATCTGTTTAAATAGTCACCATAATCTTATATTTTAAATTTGAAGTCCCTAAATCAATCCAGTCAAAAGTTATTATGAAAACAAAATAAAATCATGATGTGCCTATTTTAGACTTCATTTGGACTTTTTCAATAGTCACCAAAAGCCTATATTTTACATTTCAAGTCTCTAAGTCAATCCTATAAAAATTTATTAAAACAACAACAAAAATCATGTCGGTATAACGCGCATCAAGAAGTTTTCACTTCAAAAACGATTCGCTCACCGCAGTAATGAGAAGAATCTATCACATGCGTACTGGTTTGCTTATTTTTGTTTTGACGGATGTCAAAAGTGGCTTCCGTTTAGGCAGTTGTAGTTTTATGAAGTAGTTTTGTTTGAGTGGGGTTACGGTGCGCATCAGGTCCACAAAAATGAACTATATTTTTGCACTGATTTCTGGTTTTATTACTAAAACTTACTGTCTTGAATATAATTAGGTGCGGAAAATCCAGTTTTTTTGTTAGAATATATAGCAAAAGATTGTTAAAATACTCACGAATTACTGTTTGATTTTTTTAATGGGGGCGTTGGTTTACGTTAACAATGGTTTGGTTTGGTAGTTTGCTGGTTTGGTGTTCTTTTTTTAATGGGAGGCGTTGGTTTACGTTAATAATGGTTTGGTTTGGTAGTTTGCTGGTTTGGTGTTTTTTTTAATGGGAGGCATTTTTCAGATACGATATTTCAGAATTTAGAAGGCGATATATTTTAAGAATCAAATGTTTATTAATGAATATTCGGCAATTTTTTTTTAAGAAAATACCATTAAAAGCGACTACTTTTAGCCAATTAAAAAAAAAACTGTTAGCTCGCAAAGAAAAAAGTAGATATTTTTGTAAAATTCTGCAAAAGAATGTTACATAACCTTAAAATAATTTTTGGCATACGTCAAAACAAAAATAAGTAAATCAGTGCGCATGCGCTGGATTCTTCTCATTACTGCGGTGAGTAAATCGTCTTCAAAAATAAAAAAGCTCTTTCCAGTGCTCAATGAAATCTTAAGTAATGATTTTTAGATTGCTTTGATGTCGAAGATCCGCTTAAATGTGAAAATATTGTAGATGAAGTACATGTAATAGAAAATTCGGACCATGACGACCCGCTTAAATGTGAAAATAATGTAGAAGTACATACAATAGAAAATTCGGACCATGATACATTAACGGACGAGGGTAAGTAGAATAGATAGATTTTTTTTTAGTTTTTGATGTACAGTTGAATCCGAAAAAAATTGAAAATTTAGTTGCGTAAATTCAATAATTACAATACAAACAAAGCCGTTGTCATGTTGACAATATTTGTCAAAATTACTTATAATAATTATAAAGTAATTAGAAATGCATTAAGAAATGTTAAGAAATCTCAAACTATTAGTATATTGGAAGCAGGATGTACGGTAGTGATTGTGGCTAGTGATCTCTATAGAGACCTTTAATTGTGGCAAGGTTATTTAGTGTTTCGGAGAGTTGTGTTAAGATCATAGAAAAAAGAATAATGGTAAAGATTGAAGAAAAAATAGATGGGGGAGGAAAGGGCGTGCAGACTCGGAAAGAAAGAAGATATCAAATGAAATACAGGATGAAAATTTACTTAATTATTTGAGAGAATACCATTTACAAGAAGCGGTGCATGCTATAAACAATACAAATTTTCCTGGGTCAAAAACCATCGCCCGCCGCCGCATCGATATTTCCAAGATTAATAAAGCGAAAAAAAAAACTCCGGAAAAACTTTTTTTTAAACGAAAATCATAAATTATATGTTTGGTTAGTAGAGTTCAAATTTTTATCTTTTCATATGATTTACCAAATATTGTGTTTTAATGTTTGATTTGATTAAATATTCTAAATGTTTTTTCAGTTTATTATTTATTATTATTATTTTTTTAATATTCGACATTATTCGCATGCATTTTCTGTAATAAACTTTAAAAAAACTGACAATTAATTGTCAAACTAATCTAACCTATTTCTGAGAACCTTACTTAAACTATAAAATAATTAGTAAAATTTACATTTAAGCATATTTAAATCTTGCGTTTTTTTGTGGGTCCAACTGTACATTGAAACTTAGGTTTAGTGTTTTTGGTTCTCGAAAGCATTTTTCTCAAAAACGGTTAATCCTACGGTATTACAACAAGAGTACCCTTTTATGTATTTTTATCTGAGGTATCATGTTTTAATAATAAAACCAAACTAAATAAAACTAAAAATTGATTGATTGGTGCAAAAAATTGATGGAGTCCTCCCGTTTCGCACGCCGCTGGTGAAAATACAACAAAAATCCCATCGAATTCAAGTGTTCACGACAGCGGGGATAAACATAAAGAGTTAATTCATGGGTTATATAAAATGGTTGACATGTTTGTGTAGCTTAAAGTATTTATTCTGTTATACAGTACAGGTAAAATGGTATTATTTAATTAGGAATTAAAAAAAATCGTGTTCACGTTAGCGAGCGTGCACTGAAACCAACGAACTCTCTCTAGAATACGCATACCGTTAATATAAAGTATCGCCAACATCTGGGTTTGTTTGTAAACAAATAGTAGGTATATTCAGGCCTGAACAATAACAATTACCAGTAACTGTTATTGTTGTCTCTGTTAGAACAAAGCTGTGCGAGTAAGACTGACAAATGTATATGTTGGCTACGTTTTTTTCAGTTTTTACAAATGAAATGCCTATTCTAGAGAGAAGAGTTATTAGTTCATTGACTGAAACAGTAAGATGATGGGCCTTATTGAGGTTAGAACACATGAAAAACTTGTTGCTATAACTCAAAGAGTTTCTAAGTCATTAAATAAAAACCAAATTATTATAGCCCCTTTAACACGTTGGCTGCAGCCGGAGCTGCACCGGCAGCGAAATTTTTACAGAGGCGTAGCTCCATTACGACCCGTTAATGTTTATAGGAACTTTAGTCATATTTTTGTTATGTAAAAACACCCTTTAAAATGAACGATTTTAAGAATCATCTGGGTGGCCACACATTTTTTCTTTTCATTTTCCCTGATATTGTAAATATTTTCAGTATTTTTTGTGTAATTTTTTAATGGTATTTTTAATATTTTTTAATAACTTTTCATAAAAAATGCTTGCCGAGATGTCGCAACGAGCAATCTTTTTTTTTGAAAAACGCTTATTATAAATCTTGAATGGATCATCGTAGGGATTTGAAAATTGGTATGTAAGGACATAATGACAATTGAAAATCGAAAAAACCAAAAAACAAGATGGCCGACCTGTCAAAATGACATTTTTTAATGGAAAGTCACAGAAACATGGAATTTGGTATAAGAGAACTTGGTAACAACTAAAAATCGACAAAATGAAAAAAAAAGATGAAAAGAGGCGCGCAGGGCCGACGTTCACCGCTAAAGTCTTTGCCCAACATAAAAAAATTACATTTGGATGTTTTTGATAATACAATTAATTTGAAAATGAAAAAAAACAATGTTATTCAGGGTTCCCACCAATCCTGGAAAACCTTGAAAACCTGGAAAACGCATGGAATTTAGATTCCCACCTGGAATACCTGGAATTCAACATTTTTTTCTTAAAAAAACACGTTTTTTTTACCTGGAATTTTGTAATAACACCTGGAATTTAACATACAAAAATATAATTTGTTTAAGATAAATTAAATACCCTTAGCACAAAAATTAAAGGATATAAAAAACATCCTAAATTTTTAGGTGATTTTAAAAGCCTGTAACTTGGCGAAAAATGGTTGTAGAGCAATGGTAAAATAGTATACTATTACCGAGTACGCGAACCTAGTTTTTAGTACACGAGAGTGTTTTTTTCTTACGAGGCACAGCCGAGTAAACAAAGTACTTTGTTTTTTTTCGACCTGAAAGTATCCCAAAGAAACCCTCAAATGTTCAAACCAATTTTATTTGTTCATTGTGACCCAAATGATGGAAATTGTCACTTTTGCTAAGAATCAGTTAAAGGATAAATTTTTCATGTTTTTTTATTAATTTTTAGTAAATGTGACAGTTTGTTACACAGGGAGGAGGGGGGTCAATTTTTTTGAAAAATTGCGTTACGTAATATATGGACAGCCCCTTATATCGCGTAAACTATCGACACAGCACAGCTGATCTCTATAACAACTACCATATTAGATCATTAAAGAGCATCTATGAACATCAAGTCATGCTATTCATTCACCAGGTTAAAAATGGCGAAAGGCATTCATGCCTGCAGTTCAAACAAAGAAGTGATGTTCATGGATACACAACTAGAGGGTGTGAGAGTGTGGATGTACCTAAGATAAAATCGCTTATGGGTCAAAACTCAATATATTGCAGAGGCGTTGCAACATACAATGAGCTACCAAGAGAAATAAAAATTGAAAAAAACACAAAAAAAGTAAAACTAATTTCAAGCTTGGTGGCTCATTGCATATTGTAACATAATACCTGAAAAGGAAAGGAAATAAGAAGGCTTGTTTAAAATTCAAAATTTAATTAACTAACACCTAAGTTAACACAAGTCAATTGATTGTCTAAGCAACATTTCAGAGTAAAATTTAAATATACTGGAAAAAAGAAAGTTAAAAAAAAAAAAAAACTGTGATTAAATTAGATGTTAAAAATGAAAATTAAGTACAATTTAGATTAAAATAGTAAAAAAGTTAAAAAAAAAAAAACAACTTTATCTGTGATTAAATTAAATTAATTATGTAAATTAAAATGTAATATATTAAGAAATTAAGAAAATCAAACCTAATGTGAAATATTTAAGCTATTAATTAGAGGTGTCCCTCCATAAACTGTATTTAGTTTCTTGTGGACGAATAAATATTATTTTATTATTAAAAAAAAAAAAAAAAAAAAACGAATGCATAAAGGATTACGTTATCGGTCAATCTCCGATGAACAACAATGGGCCCAGAAGATTCATCACTGAGGAAAAAGCATGTAATTAGTTCTTTTGCACCCCGTATCAAAAGGTTCTTCGAAACTCGCCCCAGCGGTTCATCAAACGTAACGTAATAAATTAATTTAAGCAAATATACAGGGTTATTAAAAAATAGGTTCGAGAATTTTAAGGGGTGAATCAGCATTAAAAGATATGAAAAAAAGTTCCTATAAACATGAGAGAAAATAAATGAAAATGTTTACCAGCTATATTTTCTTATATTTTTAGAACTGGACAAAAACGTGTCGTCTTCAAATATTAAAAGGAGTTCTATAATAATTAACCAAAAGGTTAAGGGTCAAAAAACAGTGTATTTATCACCTGAACCAGAAAACCCCTTGAAAGAGCAGCCAACTAAGGAAAGAATAAAAAGATTTCGTTATTGGGGTGATATCAATGTGGAAGACTTTAAAGACCCCAGAAATGCGGTGCAAATATACAGTACCGTTCAAAGGATACAAAAAAAATACCAAAGCAAATTTAAAGGAATACACGAGCACAATGGACGTATGAAAAACAAAATCACCGAACTGAAACGTGAAATAGATCAGCTCAAAGAAAAAAACGCCTGCCTCCAGTTGGAAAAATTTGGATGTTGAGCCAAGTAATCTAAACAAATATGGCTGCGCCAGCAGTTAGTTTAAATGCGACAACGTCGTATTTGATCACATATGACAATGATGTGGAAAACAACCTGATAATATGGCTTGCCATACGTCCGTATTTTTGATGCTCTGTCCGTACAAAAATGTATGTCCGTAAAAAAAGTCCGTATTCAACACGGTTCTCCGTATTTAAAGTTAAAAACAAACCTAACGTAATAAATTAACAAGAAAATATACAGGGTTATTTAGAAATAAGTTGAAGAATTTTAAGGGGTGAATCTACATTAAAAAATATGAAAAAGAAAATCCTATAAACACGAGACAAAATAAATGAAAATGTTGACCAGCTCTCAGAATCACAGGTGATTAAGAAATAAGGTACAAAATTATGAGGGGGTGATTCTAGGTCCAAAAATATAAAAAATAGTTCATATAAAGGTTGGTCCGAAAATGAGCCCTAAGGGAGCTACGACTAGTTTTTATTTAATATCTTTGGTTTGGACTTTTTATTTGCTTGTATTCCAAAGTGATATTTTTCGGTTAGAAATGTTAAGTTAAAAGTGACACTTTTGTTTAGAGTTTGTCTTATGTTTTATTTTGGCGGGCTGCAGCCCACCAAAGTATTTTTTTTTTCACCATCAGCCTAAAACCACATCTTTATTACTGTTATTTTCATTGGTAGAAATATTATTTCTCTACCTATGACGCCAGAGGTTCTAAAAATAATAAAATTGCACCATGGTTAATAATGAATTTTTATTCAGCTGTTTTGGCATCTGACGTTTCACTTAATTATTAAATCACATTGCTATTTACAAATTTATTTATTGCATGATAAATTAAAAAATATTAACTAAATTAGTACCTATAAAACATGTTTTACAAAAAACACTTTGAAAAGTGAAAATCATTGGTCCATCATATTCAACCATAGATTATACAACCCACATATTACCGTAAGGATCATATATTACTAGAGGTATAACCCCCATATATTGATTTTTGAGGCAATAGATTCTCCCTCACAGTTTTCGCCTGTCCCCTTATTTCTGGGGGGTACCAGAATCATCACTTTGCATTTCACTTTCCATTTTTATATATTTTATCACACTTAACACGGAAACACTTTCTAATTTAATAATTTTAGCAGATCACCAGAAATGTCAAGATATTCATTTGTTTTTTTAATGGCCGCGAACTGCCAGCGTGATATTTTAAATTTATAAGCTTTTTCATTAAATTTTAGTAATATAAATAAATAAATAGCTAATTAATTGTACTGGTAGTGAAAAAAATACTATATTTTCCACGTGAGTGAAGATTTAACATTTGACGCAGGTCAAAAATGTTCTCTCACTTGGTAAATAATATACTATTGGTGTCCCTTATCGAAAAATGCATAGCGGTTGTGTTTGTCTTTTGTTTTATTTTGACGGGCTGCAGCTCTTATGGAAAATTGTCGGATAACTGACATAACCAAATTAATAGTTATTTTCTCAACTAGTGTATTAAGTAGCATTTTATCCACGCAACGAATATCACTTAATACACGAGTTGAGAATTTAATTTTATCCAGTTTAACGTCGAGAAATGTGAAAAAAACGTGGTCAAAGATTTTGACTTTTGGCGAAGATTTCAATACATCGGCACTCTTAGTAGCACTAAGTGCCGATGTAATTATATAAAAAGGTACTCTTTTTTATGTAACACTGTAGGAACAAGCGTTTTCGAGAAAGTTGCAATTAAAAAGACATTTTCAAGTTCTGAGTATAAAAAATAGGAACTTAAAAATGTACCAATAAAACTTTAAGTTCTTCAGGGTTATTCTAAATTAAAAACTATGAAATAAGTTCCCATATAAAAATATTCACAAATCGCTTTTAAGGGAATTACGGTCCCTTAAAAAGTGTTAGTCTTTAAGCCGCCGTAGTATTCTTGAAAGTTTTTTTCATACTTTTGAATCTAGAAAAAACCATTTTGTATCCCATTTCTGAACACCCTGTATTTTCTTATATTTTTAGAATTAGACAAAAACGTGTTATCTTCAAATATTAATAGGAGTTCTATAATGGTTAACCAAAAGATTATTGGTCAACAAACAGTGTATTTAACACCTAAACTAGAAAACCCCTTGGAAGAGCAGTCGACTAAGAAAAAAACGAGGAAAAAAATATTCCGTTATTGGGGTGATATCCATGTGGAAGACTTAAAAGACCCCAGAAATGCGGAGGAAATATACAATACCGTTCAACGGATATTTAAAAAATATGAAACCAAATTTAAAACAATACACCAGCATAATGGACGTATGAAAAACAAAATCTCTGACTTGAAACGTGAGATACAACGGCTTAAAGAAGAAAATGCCAGCCTCCAATTGGAAAATTTTGGGTATTGAGTAACCATTCCTTGGTCGAAAATAACGTTAGAAAAAATTGACCTAACGTTAGATGAATGTGGTTTGAATGTTAGATGCCTAACGTTAGAATAACGTTTATTTAACGTCAGGAGTTTTACCAAACGTTAGATAATAGTTATTTTCTTAACTAGTGTATTAAGTGGATAAAATCACTTAATACACGAGTTTAGAATTTAATTTTATCCAACACCTTTTATTTTTAAATAAAAATCTACAATTTTGCGAAAAATTATGTCAAAAATATTAAGATTTAGTTTTCTTAATACTAAAATAATAGGTAGCCATGGCCTAAGTATGCCTATTAAAAATAAACAATTGCTAGTTTTACATTTCTTACAAACGTCAAGATGGATGCGGTGATGACAGAATTTTTAATAAAAACAGTATTTTATTCAAAAACTAAAAAATTATTTGGGGTTTTCTTAAATTTTTATGGTATAGTTAACGTGCTTCTATTAATAGGGTATGTAACTAATTTTGGGTGAGATCAAAAGCTGTACATAAAAGAGTGGGTGAAAAATTTTTCAGTCACTAGTGGAAAAAAACTCTCTTTTGACATTTAAAGTAGTGCTCAAAACAAGTGTTTCTGTGAAGGTGTTGGATAAACATTATTCTAAAGTGAGACATCTAACATTAGCAATTCTAATGTTAGAAAGTTTTACAACATTTTCATCTAAATTGGTAATTATAGGTTTTTGGGGTTGCTGAAAAAAATCCGTTAATAAAAAAAAATCCAACGCCACACCAGGATCCCCTTGCAAGAAGGCGGAACACTCAAATTTTTAAATATTTTATTTTGAAAATTGTTTTGGCGTTTTTGTCGCCGACACCAAATCTGATAATAACTATTGTAAATCCACTCCCAGTGCTGTGAGTTTTAATTCTTATATTTTCATAGGGGTAAAATAGGGTGAAAAAGTCCAAACACATTTTTTTTTAATTTTTTTTGTTTCTGTAAAAAAAATTGTAATTTTTTTGATCACCTTATTTTTTGAAATTATTTCTTTTTTCAAAATTTGTCCGTTTTCCAAAAAAAAAAAAAATGTTACAGGAAAAGTATTGTTTTGTTGGCAGCTGTATTTTTTATTTTCTCTTTAGACTGTATTATTGGGAGGATTGGTGTAGTGGACTACGGCGTCGTACTTGAGTTTACTACCCAAATAGCGTGAGTTCAATTCTCACCGGCGCCGATTTGCCTTTTTCAGATAATTAATAATAAAAATTTGGCGAAGGCGTAAGTGAAGCGGACACTCCCTATAAATTGGTTCGAAAGTCAATTAAAGCCGGTGGTTCCCTCTACTACTAGCCCACACAAGTCCTGGACTTAGGGGATGCTTAATTAAGTAGAATAGTACGAGGTTAAACAAAATGTAATGTAATTATTGTGATCGACCTAATATTTTTATATTTGTCTTATTTTTGCATAAATGTTTGAGAAATGCAAAAATACTGCTGAAAAAATTCTTTCCTCTCTAGTTCTCTCTAGTAAAAAGACAAAAAAAAAAACAATTCAAGCCAAGAACTTTGAACAATGAAGTTATAGACCACATTTAAAGTAGGTAGCTCAAATCGTTCGCGAGTTATCGTGGCCACAAACTTTCCTAGACGGACTGAACGATTTTTTTTCACGGATTTTTTTATGTAAATTTAACCCACTTTACCTTTTATTAAATAACCAGAACTGAAACAAAAATGTAATATATTATGAAGTAATTGAATATAATTCTTGTAAATAAAATTTTATAATATACTAAACATTTTTTGTTTTTTTACTTTATCTTGATTATCTCTTACAGTACCTACAGTACAAATTTCAGGAAAAAATATCCTTAAAGAACCTTTTTGTTTTTGAAAAAAAAAACGTAAGTTATATGAGGTGGGTGCAAAGTTTAGAAACATAAAAATAAAAGGAAAATTCGAATAAGCAATACTTATTTATGGTACTAGTGGGTAAAGTAAGATATTGCCCATGAGAAAATTAACCTGCGAGGTGTCAGCCAAGCAGGTTAATTTTCGAGAGGGCAATATCGGTTTACCCATGAGTGACATACAAAGTTTTATCCAATAAATAGCTTAGAAATTCATATATTTTTTTTAATTTTAATGACATTTACAAGAAAATAATTTGACAAGTGACAGTTGAGTGGGTAAAATAAATAATTATCCACTGAATAAAGTAAAAGCCACGCGGTTATTATTGAGTTTATCTATTTAAAATAAAGCTGGTAATTGTCTCATTATCTGTATGTATTGGATAAAAAATATTCTAAGTAAAGTATAGTTTAAAATTATTTGACAAGTCAATTTGACTTAGAATATTTGACATTAAAATCAAAACTGACATGTTTTAATTATCCAATTTAAGGGGCTGTCCATATATTACGTAACGCGCCTAGGGGGGGTCAGAGAAATTGTGACAGGGGGAGGGGGGGCCAGGTAAACGTTACGTAACGGAATTTAATAAATTTAATGTTTATTTCCTAAGCTTGGCAGATGTATTTTTATTTCAACATAAATTACTATTTAGTGGCCCATAAATCCCTTTTTCACACAAAAATTGACGAAACTATGCATATTTAAATAATATTGTAATCAGTAAAAAAACTGTTGACATTGATATTAAAAAAAAATCTTACGGCCCTGTTCTTGCGTGACCTGCCTTGCCGATGAATCATCGGCGATGATACATTTTCGCGCGGAATGTGTATCACAGAACACCAGTGTGTGTACTATTTTGTGAACCTGTGCATAAACAATATATGTGTTATATGTGACACTCAGTGTAAAAAGAGGTACCTAGTATTTTTCCCTGTGTGATATTGATTATGAATATTTTTTTAAAGTTTGAGTGATTTTTTCATGTAAATTTTTTTTAAGGTTATGTTATACTATATTTTAGGTTCATGTTTGTTTTGTCGAGAAAAACGAATCAATAGTGAGAATACAGTTAAATTTATTGCAAAACAATTTTTATATTACGCGTTACACAGGGAGAGGGGTGTTGATAAATGTGACAGTTTGTTACACAGGGGGGAGGGGGGGGGTCAATTTTTTTAAAAAATTGCGTTACGTAATATATGGACAGCCCCTAAACAATACAATTTTAAGTGTTGCACTTTTTCCTGATGGAACTGTAGCATTATATTTTACTTTAGAGTTTAGAATTTTTTTATTTATTTATGTATTTATATATAAACTTAAAAAGAACATTATTTACTGAAGAAAAGTAGATGGTTACTCCATTTCATCATCCCTCTTTCTTTTTAATCCATTTTCAAAATCCATCATATTAATCCCATTTGACGATGTCATCTGCATTTGTGGCAATTGAACCTTTTGTTTTAGTACTGCAGTTGGTTGCTGGATTGTTGTTTTGGGTGCTGATTTGGCCATCGTAATAGTTTGTTTATTTGGAGTCCCTGAATTAGTTTTTTTAATATAACTGATGTTCGGTTTAGCTGTAATTTTGATTCCATTGCCAGAATTTGCCCATGAATAGCAGGTTTTCTTCTTTTGGCTGCTTTTTAATGTGTAATTACATGAGGAAAGACAGTAGCGATCAGGCGGTAGCCTTAAACCAACATGTGGCTTGACCAATGGTAGAGGAGTGTAATTTTTTTGATTTGCACATTCGAGAATGACTTCTCTAGGTGGTGGAGTGGTAAATGTAGACTCACTTGTTAACTGCAAAGCTAAAGAAACATCTTCTACATCTAAAATCTTCTTCTTTGAGTTATTAGCATACATTCTAGCTTCTTCTAATATAGAAGTAGCATATCGGTACACAAATTCGGTCAACTGTATGATGGTTTTTGGTTCATACTCTTGTATACCCATTTCTTTCATTATCGACATAATGACCTGTCCATCTTTCGGTATATTTTTTGGCTGAGGCACTTTTACTTTATCTTTATCCGACATCTTTGCAAAAAAAATATTTTAAACAAAAATAAACAATCTGTCAAATATTTTCTTCTTCTTCTTCCCTCCCAAAATACTATCGGATAATTGGCCATTACAAATATAGTGATCAACAAGGAGAGAGACTGTACGCTCCTTGCTATCTATCTTGCTATCCATCCCAAAATCGGCCCTTATATGCATATTTAACAGTGCCCCTCTCAAAATAGAGTTTTGTGAACTTTAAGTTGTACTGGCCAATTTTCCGAAAGAAAAAGACCATAAGTAGTAGAAGAAGAAGAAATTGTCAGAAATTTTGAGGTTAGATCTTCAAAAAGTGTTTTTATTTAAACTTTTTTTGATATAATTACATTAAAAATTATCAGTTTAAGATAATGGTAATAATAATTTCAATGTAAAGAATGTTATCGATATGAAGCATGTTTTATTTTTCTACATAACAAATGTCAAGTTACTTTTAGATGAGTAATGGGTAGGAATTTGATTATAAACAAAAAATGATTGTATAGTATATCAAAAATATAAATTTACATAAGTTAGATATGTAATTGAACATTTGTAAATGAAATATTGGTTCAACATCAGGATGGGAGGTTATGTGGAAGTATCGAAATTAACAAGCCTCTTTTTAAAGATGGTTTTACAAGTTTGGGCCTATTCAGGACTTGTTTTGGTATTTTGCGTCCTGTTGTATTATTTTTATGGTGGAATATCTGCTGTGGGATTATTACTATTCTCAATAATGGGTAAGTCAATAAACAAATATGTTTTTGTTCAACCCTGACTAAAAAAAAAGGTGTGACAAAATATCCTGACTAAAAATCAGGTGCGACAAAATGCCTCGACTAAAAACAGTTGCGACAACATATCCCGACGACAAAATACCCTGACTAAAAAACGGGTGCGACAAAATATTTCACCGACAAAATATCGTGACTTAAAATCAGGTGCTAAAAAACATCCCGGCAAAAAATAACAGAAGCAATAAATATTCCAGTGACAAAAAATTTTAACAAAGAAAGAAAGGTGCGCCTATATCCCGGCGACCAAATACCCTGACTACAAACATGTGCGACAAAATAACCTGTCTAAAAAAACGGACAAAACAACAACCCTGGTGACAAAATACCCTAACTAAAAAATTGGTGCGACAAAATATCCGGTGTCAAAATACCCTGACTAAAAAGCAGGTGCGTCAAAATATCCAGTGACAAAATACCCTAACTAAAAAAAGGTGCGACAAAATATCATGCCAAAACAAATACCCCAACTAAAAAACTGGTGCGACAAAATATCCGGTAACAAAATACCCTGACTAAAAAACAGGTGCGACAAAATACCATAACTAAAAAACATGTGCGAAAAAATATCCGGTGAAAAAATTACCTGGTTAAAAAACAAGTCCGATAAAATATCCGGTGACAAAATACCCTGACTAAAAAAAAAGGTGAAACAAAATACTCCTGACTAAAAAACCGGCGAGACAAAATACCCTGCCTAAAAATCTAGTGCTACAAAATATAATATCTATATTTCTAATTATATAGTATTTTTTTAAATATATTTTTTTCTTTTAGGTATTTTTTATCAACTTCAAGATAACTTACTCTATTCCCCAGAACTTCCTACCCATTCCAGAGTCTATGTGCCTGTTCCTTCCATGTTTAGTCTGCCTTTCGAAAGTATTTACACCAGAGGTTCTGATGGGGTCCAAATTCACATGTACTTTATCCCCCAACCCACCCAGCGACTACCCCATGCACCGACCATAGTTTTTTTCCATGGAAATGCTGGCAACATGGGACATCGTTTACAGAATTGTGTGGGGCTGTACCATGCATTACATTGCAATATATTGCTCGTGGAATATAGGGGTTATGGGCTCTCCGAGGGCAGTCCTTCTGAAGAGGGGCTGTATATAGATGCTAAAGCCAGCATTGATTACCTTTATACTAGAAAAGATATTAACCATTCCGAAATTATTGTATTTGGAAGGAGTTTAGGTATGTAAACCAAACCAATTTTTTTTTGGAGATATACTATTTTATCGGCGGCCATATTAAAAAGTTCACAAAATTTTTACGGGATGACACTACTGGCTGGCGGACTCCGCCCTGGTAGAAAAGTCCAAACTTAACATAACATTAGATTAGTGACATTATAAAATATATAAATCTAACCTTAAAAACTAACGTTTGACAAAAACGTTATAAAATACATAAATCTAACGTTAGTTTCCTAACTAAATTCTAACCTTTTTCTAACTTTAAATATTTCTTAAATTTTCATTATTAATACGTAAGCTAGTAGAAAATACTCATTTCAGACAGCTATGCCTAGGTTTGATAATTATTATTTCTATAAGTTAAATAAAATCCCCAAAAGTCAAAATAATAGTAAGCCTCGCAACGCTGTACTATAATTGAAAAAATATTTTAAGATTCTGAACGTATAAATAAATAATAACTAACTAAATATAAAGTTTTTCTGAGAGGTAAACGTATTTATTGAAGTATAACAGGATATTACACGAAAAATATTTAGTGCCACCTAAAAAGATGGCTATTTTATAAAAAATGTAACAAAATTATGTTTAAAAATATTATGATTGCTAAAATATATAAAGATTTATTTATATGAATAAATTTGTCCCCAGCTGCCATTTTATGATGCAGGTAGAAATTTCCTAGTTGACCACGCCCCCTCCGAAAGTTAAAAATTAAACATACTTATAACGTATTTCTAACTTAAAAATCTAACGTTAGATTAACGTTTGTAACTAACGTTTGATTCTAACGTTAAAAAGCGGGACATATTTTATAACGTACTTTTATACAGTTTTCTAACATTAGAAAAACGTTATTACTACTATAGAAATCTATTATTCGCCACAATTCTACATATGACTGGTTCCAGTCATATTTAAAATTGAGGTGATTCATAATTTATACAGTGCACGGAGTCCGTCTGCCAGTACTCTCATCTCGTAAAATGTCTGTGAACTTTTAAATAAAAATTAAATTAAAATATTTACAATTTTTGTCAAGCTGAGTTATCACAAAAAGTAATAGATTTTTTACTCCCATTGAGCAACAGTAAAAAAAAAATTTGCGTCCGTCTGTCTGTCTGTCTGGGTGTAAACTCTCTAACTCCATTTCTACATGAGATATCGACTTGCGGTTTTTTGCATATTGTTTCTTATCGTATCGCGAATAGCTGATTAGATTTTGGGGGTAATGGGGTAAAAATAGGGTAAAACTCCTATTTTTATCGTTTTTTGTTTATAATTAGGGCAATTATTATTGTATTTGGTTAATTTAGCACTTATATAAAAGATAATTTTAAATTGGTCAAAAAATGTTATAAACAACGTTTTCCTAAAACGCATTGTTTTCGAGATATTGGCGTTTAAAGCAAGCAGTAAAAGGTTTTTTTAGCATATCTCACATATTTATAACCCGATTTCAAAAAATTATATTTTAAATAAAAGCTCTTTTTAAGCCCTATAAAAAATGTTATATACAGTTTTTTGCTAGAATATAATGTTTTAAAGATACAGAATTTAAAATCAAACAAAACACCGTTTGAAATTTGCAAACTAGATGGCTCTAGTGTACAATAGTGCCGATGTTTTGACAGGGTGCTTGCAACATTTCATCTAGTTTATACTTATATTTTTTGATTTATTTTAGGTGGTGCTGTGGCTATAGACATTTCCAGTAGAGAAGAATATGCTCAAAAAATATGGTGTATGGTTGTTGAGAATACATTTACTAGTATACCAGATATGGCAAAAGTTTTGATTGGATGGAGAATTTTATATTATCTACCATTATTTTTTTATAAAAACAAAGTAAGTCTTCTTCTTCTTCTTCTTCTTCTTCCTATTATTGGCATCGGCTAATCAGGCCTATTCACACGTACCATTGATATTGAGATTTGTGGCAATATTGACGAAAATTGCAAGGTCATGTATTAAAACTGCATGGGATTGTAATTTTTGTCAATATTGAATAGATTTCAATGGTACATGTGAATAGGCCTGAATGTTTAGCCATATCTGCCAGTGGTTCATTTATTAATATTATTCGTTTCTTCTCTCTTCTTGGTATCCGGGGGGGGGGTTTCGTTGGTGGGGCTTTTTCTTTTTTACTTCCTTTTTTTCTTGTCCAATGAACCTTGAGGGTATTAAGAATTGTTTATAAAAATTTGGTATATTTTCTAACTACTGCAAGCATAGGGAAAGGCTAAAGCGAAAGGTGGACTGAATCCAGAAATTGAACTACAGCTACTACTACGGCATGCGAAGGGTGTGAAAGTATGTATGAGATGTTAATCGGAGCATCTATTTTACTTGAAAGAGTTGTGTACAGTCTATTGCTCTTGTCTGTATGCTGTGGGCATTCAAAAATTATGTGGTTTATGTCTTGAATGGGTGCTCCACATCCGCACGAAGCGGAGGACACGACTCCTATTCTATGAAGGTGTGATTTCGTCAAACAGTGGCCGCTTCTAAGTCTTAGAAAGGTGGTTATGAATCTCCTGTCAATCCTTAAGGATTGAAACCAGGGCTTAGTCAGGTCACTCGTAAGGGTATGGTAGAATCTTCCTTTAGGTATATTTTTCCATGTGTTTCTCCATTTTCTGTAAAGTTCGGTCTTCATAACCTTTACGAATTCTTCCCAATTGGTTTTGATTTGTACTGGGTTGTTAAGAGTTGTGCCTACTGCAGCTAGCTTATCTGCTTCTTCGTTGCCTGGGATTTGGGTGTGACTAGGAATCCAACAGAATTCAACATTTTCACCCCTTCTCTCAAGCTGCGCTATAAGGTTTTTGGTAGAAAAGGATAGCATATCTTTTTTGTGTGCGTTTTGTGAGTTACAAACTTTGTTGAGGGCGGATCGAGAGTCTGAAAAAATTATGTATGCTTTATTTTGAGACGCAGAAGGGCGTTCAGTGACTATTAACAAAGCTTTATAAATAGCGTACGTTTCAGCAGAGGCTATAGACATGAATTCGGGGATTTTAGCTGAGAATCTGTAATTCTGGGATGGGATAAAGATTCCTACTCCAACGCTACCGTCGTTTACGGATCCATCTGTATACACGGGGTCGTAAGTTGGCCACTTTTTTCTAAGGTAGTCTAGAAAGAGTTGGGAGTTGTTTAAATCTTTTTTTAGAGGGGAAATGTGAATGGTCTTTTTTAGTATGGAGGATTCAAAGTCAGAGTTAAAGTAGGGGATTGTTGGGGACTGGTCGATTATATCGGATTTTGTTGAGAAGAAATCAAGAGCATAAATAATAGGGGGAGGGGATTTGTTTCTCCAGTATGGAGTATCCTGATAATAGTCCGCGTATATGGAGGTGAACTTAGCCAAAATAGGACTGGGCCGAAATGAAAACTGTTTACCAACATATCTACTGGCTAGCCATTCTCTCCTGAGAGATAGTGGGTACTCGCCAGTTTCCGCAAGCATTACGTTTATGGGGGTTGACTTCATATAACCTCCTACTATTCTTAATGCTTGAGATTGGATCTTATTTAATTTTTCGAGATGGGCTTTTGTAGGTCTAAAGAACAGCTGGCTACCGAAATCTAAGAAAGGTCTAATTATGGCTTTGTATAATATGAGGAGGGTATATGGGTCCGCACCCCATTTCGTCCCGCAAAGTGATCTGAGGATGTTAATTCTTTTACTAGCTTTTTCGCACTGGGAGTCTATGTGGTGTTTCCAAGTAAGGGTGGGGTCAAGTATTGCACCTAGATATTTGAGTGTTGGGGCCCAATTTATAACTTGTCCGTCAATGAGTATGCGGCCTAAGGGGGGGTGTCGACTAGATTTCCTGAACAAAATGGCGGAACTTTTTGAGGGAGAGACTGAGAGACCGTGTTGGGCAAGCCAAGCGCAAAGTAAGTAGAAAGAAAGATAAAGCCTATGTCACTTAGGGCCACTCAATCAGTTTTTACTTTGTCTAGTGTTTTGGTGGTTACCATTTGGGTTTCTGGTAGTTTTCGCCACAACAACCAACCACCAAAACACACAAACTGGACAAAGCAACACCCGATCGAGTGACCCTATTGTCACTCGCCTGATTCTGGTTTCGAGCGTTTTTTTTTCCGCCTGATATTACGGTGAATATGGGCGGAGCTACACGATCTAGGCCAACAAATTTATCTAAGTTAGATTAAAAAAACTAAGTCTTCGATAACTCTCTAACTTAGCATATAGCGACTTTAAATTAACAAAAATGAAACAAGATATAGTGGACTGCTAATTTAGGGGTAAATAGGGATTTCACTGACCTTGGTTCCTGATGTACTTCTTCAACTGTGCACAGCACTGGTTTCTTAAAGTTGAGGTTGGAAGGATAAACATGGTACATGAAGACGATATTTGACAACCACGAACAGGAGCGCAGAGGGGGTATTTACCCCCCCAAGAATCTTTATTTGTTATATTTTTTTGTCATTTTTTTATTGTATTTTTTTTGGTTTAAAATAGAAGCAGTTTTATCACTTTGTTATTCATTTTTTTTTATTTCCATAACTAGACTTTTTTGTAAAAATGTTTTTTCAGTATTTGCAATTTTGGCGAATGCGTCAGAGATGCTGAGATTTCCAAAATCCCCTAGATTTGAATATTCAAAATAATAAATAGATTACAAAATATAATTATGTAACTTAAACACAATTAATCAGAAGAACTACTACGGGTCCAACAAACTTTGTAGAGTTTTTTTTTAATGGCGATTTCTCCCGTTAGATTAGACAGGGACAAAAGTTCTACCCAAAAAGGATAGAAGACATACATACACTCCCACTTCCACCCAACCAAACAAATTCTGTATTTGTTCTTTGTTGAACAAATACAATATTTACTTGGCCAGGCAAAAAGTGTAACTTTATTATTTTTATTAAAGAAATTACTGGCGCCATCTAAATTTTAGTAGAATTATCTTATTCTACAGATTCACATTAGCTATTTGGTTGGCTGGAAAGTGTAGCAAAATTTTTTTTGCTCATTTAATGAGATAGAGATAGGGTAGACGTCTTTTGTTTCATAATTCTAGTTGTAGAGAGCTCCATTCGAAATGACCCTTAAAACAAATTTCTTTTTTAGTTTTTGTCGTATTTCAAAGTGAAAAAAGTGAGAATACCGAGTTTGTTCATATCAGGATCAGCGGATGCTCTAGTTCCTCCTAGGATGATGGCGGACCTGCACCACCGATGTAGAAGTCTCAGGAAGCAAATTTTACAGATACCCTCAGGGACACACAACGAAACATGGCAGTTACCTGGTTATTATCACTCGTTGGCAGTGTTTCTGCAAAACTGCAGAATTAACAACGATATAAGATTGAAAATGGAAGAAAATATCACAAGCAAAGCAAAGAGCTGTGTATGGACTAATATTCAAAATATATAATTGTGATTTTTACTGTTTAAGTAGGTATGTGTTTTATAAATTGAAGTTGTTTAAATATCCAAAGATTTATATTAGTTATTTAATATAATTTTATAATAAAATATCCATTTTGTTTTTATTAGTAACAAATTATTAAATAATTAATAATAGATTTTATTAGAAACAAGCGGTAAAGATATACCGTGCGGTTCAAAATTCCGCCCCCTTTAACTTTTTAATTTGAAATTGAAACACTTAGATAACGTAACAAAAATCATTTTTTGATATATACAGGGTGATCAGTAACTGCCATGCCAAAATTTAAGAGGTGATTCTAGATCCAAAAATATGAAAAAAAGTTTCTATAAGGGTTGGTCCGGAAATGAGCCCTAAGGGAGCTACGGCCCTTCGAAGATGACGTATTGAATGGGGAACAAAAAAACCACCAATAAAATTTTAATGCTGCAGGGAGATTCTTCATTTAAAACTAAACAAAAAAATATTCATCAGGGAAACACCTAAATTTAATATTAAAGGAGTAATAGCCTTTTAAAAAGTAACGTTTTTGGTGGCACAAAATGTTACTTCCACTTAATTGCATTTTTTTTAACGGTTCTTCCTACAGTGTTACACTATATGACATTTATTATGTATTTTTACTCAAGAAATCTATATTATTTACAAAAAATCCAAAAAAAAATACACATAAAAGTTTTGGGCAAAAATGTGTTAAGCCTAATACATTTTCCCTCTAGGGACGCCTCTGGATAAATTCAAAAAAATAAATTAAAAAACTTATTGCCCTTATTAATACTAGTATACGTGAAAAAGCTCGTCGTTCTATCTTAAAGGGTACCAGAGTTAATAATTAAAACCCTTATTTTTATTACAACTTTAAAGGGCCGTAGCCCCCTTAGGGCTCATTTCCCGACCAACCTTTATAGGATTTTTTTTGATATTTTTGGATGTAGAATCACCACTTAAATTTTGGCATGCCAGTTATTGATCACCCTGTATATATATTTTTTTTGTGGGGTTAAAAAAGCGTTGAAAATGGATATTTTCGTCAAATTTTATTAAATTTTTTTTTTAAAAAATAATCAAAAGAATCGCTTTTCAACATGTTAACAAAAAACCTAAAAATAATAAAAAAAAACGTGTACAGGCCATTTCCTATTCAATATTTTCTTATTAAAAATCAATTCTATTTTAAACCATTTATTAAAATACAAATGATTATCATATGTAAAACAATACAATATATTTTTAAAATAATAAATATTTGGTATGAAGTGTAACATTGTAAAAGATAAATAATGTAAAAAGTCAATAATTAAAATTTTAAGTAAAATTACATTAACATCATAAACAATATTCTTGCTGGAGAATCTAAAAAACAGTTAAATTTAATTTTTTATACATATTATTTACATAATTTTGAAGAAAAAAACAACTTATAAGTACTTTTAAAGTTTGTAGTAATAAAGCAAGTAAGGACAGAAATTTTTAATTTTAAACAAAATATTAATTTATTATTTCATCTATTTTCTAATCATCGTACAGAGTGATATTGGTAGACTGACAGTTTCGGGCTGCTGGCCCTCTTCAGTACCAAGAGTCAACTCTGCACACTGATTAAGAAAACGTTTTTAGACTTTACTCGCAAAACGAATATAGCCATTAGATTGATGTAGACTTGTGCGCCATCTATTTCTAGATGTAGACAACTACTCATACCTCTCCTATTCTGCAGACGTTGAATGGTAGCAAGTTGAAGACTTGTGTGTCTCTACGTCTAACCACCCGTTAGTGGTACTATGTGCTTGAGACACACAAGTTTTTAACTTGCTACCATTCAACGTCTCCAGAATAGGAGAGGTATGAGTAGTTGTCTACATCTAGAAATAGATGGCGCACAAGTCTACATCAATCTAACAGCTATATTCCTTTTGCGAGTAAAGTCTAAAATCGTTTTCTTAATCAGCGTGCAGAGTTGACTCTTGGTACTGAAGAGGGCCAGCAGCCTGAAACTGTCAGTCTACCAATATCACTCAATACGATGATTAAAAAATAGATTGATGGAATAATAAACATAAAGCATTTGCAAACTTAACTGGCTTATGCGTCATCTCAAGGGCATGCCAATGCTTTATTTAGTTAACAATGAGACTTTTTGACATTTTTGTGAGGGCAGTAGTTGCAAACATACGTGAAGTTTACTTTTAAACGGTCTTACACTTAAATTTGATGCCCTGGGGACCAATATATGTATTTCGATTCAGAGGGCATTAAATATAAAGTGTGAGACGCCGTTTTAAAGGAAATGTCTCGTATTTCACTAGGGTCCCCATTATTGTTTCAATATACACATATAACTCAAATGATACATTTCCAGTAAATTATATTACTATGACTAGGTTAAAAAATAAATGCCTGCAAAAATATATACATATATAGGAAAAATATACTGGCAAGTTAATCTTAGGGAACGTTTAAGTATTACGTAACGCAAATTGTACCAAAATTCATACACTTCATACCCCGGTTCTCGCGCTATTAAAGGCTGTAGAGATTTCATGTTTTGGCTACCCCCCCAAATAGGGGGTGTGTTAGGAGGGGAGCCAAAATATAAAATCTCCACAGCCTTTAATAGCGCGGGAATCGGGGTATTAAGTGTATGAATTTTTGTACAATTTGCGGCGTTACGTAATACTTGAACGTTCCCTTACTTTAAAAAATTAAAGTGCAAAAACAAACCACTGTTAAAATGTGTTTAACCTTAAATGCAGGGCTCAGCAGAAAAAAATTCGTTCTAAAGCCCAAAGCTGGAATGACAAAACAAGACAAAAATCGCGCATTATTTTTTTTACAATTTTAGGGCAAAATTCAGATTTTTAGGATATTTGTGAAAAATAATACAATTATAGTATTTTTCGGGTATTTTAAAATTGTTTTGGAAACTGGCCAACTGTATGGCGGGTCGGAAGGAAGGTTTAGGCCAAATTTTGAGAAAAAAGTAAGAAAAATAGACTTCAAAACAATAGTTATTTTTTTAACAAGTGCTAAAAGTTCCTATTACTTTTTTGCACATAAAATTATTATTCTATTTTTGTGGACTGCAGTTGAAAAGTAAAACTTTCCACACTCAACAGCCTGCGATAATAACTACTTTGGGAACGTTCAAGTATTACGTAACGCAAATTGTACCAAAATTCATACACTTCATACCCCGGTTCCCGCGTTATTAAAGGCTGTAGAGATTTTATATTTTGGCTACCCCCCCAAATAGGGGGTGTGTTAGGTGGGGGGATAGCCAAAACATGAAATCTCTACAGCCTTAATAACGCGAAAAACGGGGTATGAAGTGTATGAATTTTGGTACAATTTGCGTTACGTTATACTTGAACGCTCCCTTTTCGCACGCCTGAAGAAAAAAATATTTTTAAAAATGACTCAATAAGTCGCACTAAATATTCGTTACGACCCCCCATGTATGTCCTCTCAAAAATAAACGCAATTTGAGAAAGATGACTTTTTCTTTTCGAGACTGAAATACAGCCTGTTCCAGAACTCGCGTACAGAAATTTGAGGGTATATTAAAAACCCTCTGGAAAATATGAAAAAAAAATCAAAAAAATCCATCTTCAATACTAATTAAAAAGGAAGCTATTTAATCTGACCAATCCTGTTGCTGATGTTAAATTACCTACAAATTAGTTTTTCCCTACTTATTAGTAACTATGGTTGCATTTTAATTGTTGACCCGTGCATTGTTTGAGACTTTCAACTTTAGAATCTTTTTAGGTTATTATATTTTGACAAAACCGACAGAGGCTATAAAATATTCTATTTTTATAGGGTCACTCCATCCGGCGGTGATTTGGACTTTTTGAGTAGAACTTTTGTCCCTTTTGACATTAATAAATATTTATGTCACATTAATCAACATGTCAACTTACAGGATAAGTACCTGCAATAATTAAATTTGCTTCCATAGCAAAAAATTCAACTTTTAAAGGTAATTTAACATCAGCAACAGTATTGGTCCACTTAAAGCGTTCTTATTTTTGAATTGAACGAAGATGTTTTTTTTTAGATTTTTTTCATATTTTCCAGAGGGTTTTTAATATACCCTCAAATTTCTGTACGCGAGTTCTGGAACAGGCTGTATTTATTCAAAAAATAAAGTGACAGAATAAAAAATATAGTTAAAAAAGAATTAAAACGCTCATTATTGCGTTTATTTCGAGGTTTATTTTGAAATCGGCACCTTTTAAAGCCCCGATATACAGGTTGATTAAGAACTAACGAAAAAAAAAAGAGGAGATTCTACATCCAAAAATATGAAATAAAGTTCCTATAAAGGTTAGTCCGGAATAGAGCCCTAAGGGAGCTACAGCCTTTCTAAGGGTGCATCTAAAAAAGAGTTTTTATTTAATATATCTGAAGCCCGATGGCCCACAGTAATATTTTTTTGCCTATGTCTTAAAATGGATAAAGGCTGATATTCGATTTTATTATTATTTAATAACTTTAACCATGTAAAATGGAGGAGCGTTGTCACTCTTTTGCCCCAAGCTTTTATGTCGGTAGGTTTTTTTTACATTTTTTCAATAGGGTCAACCGTTTTCCAGAAAATTGCAGTTAAAGAAATAATTTCACGTTTATATTTATATTTTTGGATGTACCTCTTAATTTTTTTTGTTAGTCCTGAATCACCCTATATTTATCAATAATAAAAATACTTATTTTTTCTCGATTACTTTTAATAATTCCAGTTCTTTCTTTTCTTTTTTCGAATTCCTTTCTTCAAAATCTAGCCTATTTCTGATTATCCTTTCTACAATTTTTTCCGTAGTCATACTATTTCCAGAATCGATTGCCACAAATTTATTCAGTTCTTTGGGATTTTTGTATGGGTCTTCTCCAGCCTCGTCTTCCATAACCGGCGTCTTTCCATGAACCACCACGTCCACTTTAAAATGCTCCATCAGGTCCTTTGTAACTGGATAAGGAGCCCCTATAACCACCTCTGAAACATATTTGCAAGCTAGTACGCTTAAAACTCGTTCGTGCAGATTCATAATGGGATAGTTCTTTCCTTTGTACCGGTTGACCACGGGGTCTGTGTGTAGTCCCACGATGAGGTAGTCCCCGTGTTCTTTCGCCTTTTCCAGGAAGTCCAAATGTCCCACGTGGAATAGGTCAAATGCACCGGCGACATACACGATTTTGTCGCCCGGACGTGGGGCCTGCCCGTTCGAGAACTGGATGATCTTTTGCGTGGTCGGCAGGAACTGGGAACAGCCGGTCCAGGGCGATCTGGCGGCAGAATCTTGACCCAAATTGGATGAATGCTCTTTGGCTACGTGATATTCATACTGACCTTGTCTGAAATGGTTCCTTGTTAGCAGCAGCATCCTACCTACCAAGTCTGTCGTTGACACTCCTGCCGTGCGTTGAACTTCCCTGAAATAGTTTATTACATAACAAGAGAGCAAGAGGCATAAGCCGGAAACAAAGTGAAGATATGTAATGCTACGCCGTAGCTATTTCTTGGGGGGAGGGGCAGGACAAAAATTTCCCCTGGCTAAAAAAAAAGAAGTCCTCACCTCGAAAAAAAAACCTTTACCAGTTTACATAATGTATATAAAAGAAATTTATCCAATACATACAGATAATGATACAATTACCAGCTTTATTTTAAATAGATAAACTCAATAATAACCCCCGCGTGGCTTTTACATTATTGAGTGGATAATTATTTATTTTACCCACTCAACTGTCACTTGTCAAATTATTTTCTTGTAAATGTCATTAAAATTTTTAATAAAAATATGAATTCCTAAGCTATTTATTGGATAAAACCTTGTATGGCACTCATGGGCAATATCTTACTTTACCCACTAGTACCATAAATAACTATTTTTTCTGAAAAAAATACTTCAATCTGACTTTTTTCGCGAGAAAGTAAGTCTGGTGGAGCCGCACCATTTTTAGTTGAATTACCTGTATTTTCCTGCCTTTTTTACCAAGTGGTATGTGTCGACCCCATCAGCAGTCATCGTGATATCATCTCCGTGAACGCAAAAGTCGCAGTCGAACTGGTCCAGTGTGTCGAGAGTCGTGACGTATGGAGCTCCTTCTACCACCTCGTCCACCCATTTGATACCGCGTACCTAGGGATAAATGTATTAATAATTTTTTAAATATTTTTTTTTTCGAAAAAAAAGTTTTTCTTAATTTTTTTTATTTTTTAAATATTTTTACTATTTAGTCATAAGGGGCTGTCCATATATTACGTAGCGCGCATAGGGAGGTCAGAGAAATTGTTACAGTTTGTGACAGGGGGGGCTAGGTAAACGTTACGTTACGGAATTTAATAAATTTAATGTTTATTTTCTAAGCTTGGCAGATGTATTTTTATTTCAACATAAATTACTATTTAGTGGCCCATAATTCCCCTTTTCACACAAAACTTGACGAAACTATGCATATTTAAATAATATTGTAATCAGTAAAAAAACTGTTGACATTGATATTAAAAAAAATCTTACGGCCCTGTTCTTGCGTGATCTTGCCGATGAATCATCGGCAATGATACATTTTCGCGCGGAATGTGTACTCACAGAACACCAATGTGTGTACTATTTTGTGAACCTGTGCATAAACAATATACGTGTTATATGTGACACTCAGTGTAAAAAGAGGTACCTAGTATTTTTTCCCTGTGTGATATTGATTATGAATATTTTTTAAAGTTTGAGTGATTTTTTCGTGTAATTTTTTTTTTAAGGTTATGTTATACTATATTTTAGGTTCATGTTTGTTTTGTCGAGAAAAACGAATCAATAGTGAGAATACAGTTAAATTTATTGCGAAACAAAATTTTTATATTGTTACGCGTTACACAGGGGGGGGGGTGTTGCTAAATGTGACAGTTTGTTACACAGGGGGGAGGGGGGGTCATTTTTTTTTTGAAAAATTGCGTAACGTAATATATGGACAGCCCCTCATAACTATATAGTTGTTTGCTAAGGCCGGAAAAACTTTTTTAAGAAAAAAATCTTTCAAAAATTTTAGCAAAAGTGTCGAAAATCTTGACAAGATTTCGAAGATTTTTCAGAAATTCAAGGGCTTAATTTCGGGATAATAGGGACAGAAGTTGCCGTCCCTATTTATTTTTTGCCATCCCTTTAAGCGCTAAAGCCTTCAAATTTGTAAAAGTCTTCGCCTGCGGCGCTACAGCTTACATTTTTCGAAAAAAAATGTTTTTGTGTTTTTTACAAAAACGAAATATTTATGTTTTCACTTTTTTTTAGTACATGACCTACCATTTTGTATCTTTCTTCTTGTGTAAAAACCGGGGGCCCCTTGTGTTTTGCAATTTCCTCGTCAGTGTGAATTCCTACTATCAGGTAGTCCCCCAAGGCTTTGGCCTGTCTGAGAGAGTTTGCATGACCAAAATGAACCATATCATAACTAAAAAAAATATTTTTTAATTATGGTATTTTTTTAAATTTTTAGTAACAAGTATATTTCTGCTATGCGACAAATTGAGTTACTGCTTTCTAGCATAGTAGGTATTAAATAGAGCCCTAAACTAGATGAAACGTTGCAAGCACCCTGTCAAAACATCGGCACTATTGTACACTAGAGCCATCTAGTTTGCAAATTTCAAACTAGGTGTTTTGTTTGATTTTAAATTCTGTATCTTTAAAACATTATATTCTAGCAAAAAACTGTATATAAAATTTTTTATAGGGCTTAAAACGAGCTTTTATTTAAAATATAATTTTTTGAAATCGGGTTATAAATATGAGATATGCTAAAAAAACCTTTTACTGCTTTAAATGCCAATATCTCAAAAACAATGCGTTTTGGGAAAACGTTGTTTATAACATTTTTTGACCAATTTAAAATTATCTTTTATATAAGTGCTAAATTAACCAAATACAATAATAATTGCCTTAATTATAAACAAAAAACGCTAAAAATAGTAGTTTTACCCTATTTTTACCCCCCTTACCCCCAATCGTTTACCCCCAAAATCTAATCAGCTCTTTGAAATACGATAAGAAACAATATGCAAAAAACCGCAAGTCAATATCTCATGTAGAAATGGAGTTAGAGAGTTTACACCCAGACAGACAGACGGACGCAAAAAATTTTTTTACTGATTTCGACTCGGAATGGTCCAAAACGTCGAGAAATGTGAAAAAAAAACGTGGTCAAAGATTTTGACTTTTCGGCGAAGATTTCAATACTACGGCACTCTTAGTAGCACTAAGTGCCGATGTAAAAATGTGGTTTAGGCCCAGTTTATCAGTGTACAGTTTAATCTTTATCTAAAAGATAAAGTCTCAGTTAAGAGCAAATTCTGGATTTTGGTTGGAGTTGCTATGTATGTAATTACATGTCAGCTAAATTTAGCTGCACTTTGATAAACCCAGCCTTAGGGCGCTAATTCGGCCAACAACGCAATATTTGGTCTTTTCCTAATATACATAATCTATGTCATACATAGAAAATGATAACATATAGCTGATAAGGCTATTGATAAGTATATTACAATACCATAATTATAATCATATAATACAGAATAAATATAATTTAAGCTAGAGTTTAAGTAATATTTTAACAATTTAATTTATTATTTAACATGAATCGATGAGAAAAATCAATTTAAAGACCAAAATCAATGTTGTTTACAATCTTTTCAAAAAAACGCTAAATTTTGAATACATTTCTAGGTTATGAAGTAGTAAATACGCAATTAATAAATTAAAAACTGCGTTTTATGATATGTAACCTTTGTAAACATTGAACTCGGCCAAAGGCTGAAGTTAAATTATTTATTTGATGTTGTCATCATAAATTTTCCTCATAAAATCTAGAAATTTGTTAATGAAAAAATTACGTTAACAAATAAAGAACAGGATGTTTTACGTACCATCCATCACACCACACTCTCACTTGGGATTTATGACCATTTTTTTCAGCATTTTCAGGCATTTTTTAAACTTTTTTTTATTAAACTTGTATAAATTGTATAAAACTTGACACTGACGTCGGCCTACTCGTATAAAAATTAAAGGCCATTGATACAACGCATGCTTGATATATTTATCAATAAACCACGCCCATTAATACATCACACCATTTTTTATTGGTGGTATCCAATCAAATTACTTTTTCGTGGGACATTAGACCTACTGCAAGGAATTTGATTGGTTGGGCGCTAATGGCGCCAATTCAAATTTTGAACCTTTTAATAAATTTTATTAGATTTTGTCAATTTTTTTTAAGTTTTCGAAGGGTAATCTGTGGTTTGGATTGCAAACAGATTCATTAGGATGAATTATTGAAAAAGATCCACGGACCTTTGAAATAGGGACTTTTAAGTTCTTTGTTTCGATGTGTTGGTGATCCTGTTTTAATTGTTGTGGGAGTGTTGTTTGTTGTCATTGCTGACATCCTTCCGCGAAAAAATGAAGGGGAAGTGATTTAAATAATAAAATGAGATTAATTAGTTAATTTAAACCGTTTAAAAACAATGCCAGTCATGAAGGACTCGTACATCGTTAAAATCGCGGTTGAAATGACCGACCAGGTTCCACAACTTATCGAGTTCAACCAGAAGCAGCCCCTGCATGCTATCATTCAAGATTTGTGCAGTGGATGGAGTTTATCGGAACCAGAACAGTACGCCCTACAATTCAGTGACGGTAACAATAACAACTACATAACAGAAAAGAATAGAAATGAAATAAAAAACGGTTCGGTATTACGTTTACAATACTCACCTTCAAAGACAGCTCAAGATATTTACGTTAAGTTAAACAGTGGTTCTATTGAGGAAAAAGCACTTGCCATGACTCGTCTGGCTAATTTGAGCTCAGATATGACTTTCGCTTTAGATTTTATCAATAAACAAGGGCTGACTCTTATAATAAAGCAAATCGAGACTGGTAAATATAACAGTAAAGTGGCAGTTTTAGCAAATACTTTACACTCGTTTGTGGAGCTTATGGAACATGGAGTGGTATCGTGGGATATCCTAAGTTCGGATTTTATTAGTAAAGTTGCTAATTTGGTTAATTCCACACAGGAAACTCAAGTAACTCAGGCTGCTCTGTCCATTTTGGAAAATGTGGTTTTGAATAGCACTGAAGGATATGTGCAGGTAAGGTTTTCATTTAAAATATAATTTACTAAGAAGCTCATGGTGTGAGCTATGCTGTAGACAAAATTTTAACAAAAAAAAAAAACAAATGAGAAAAAACTTAAAAAAAAATATTTTTACCAAAACAGAATACATATTTACAAAAAAGAATATTTACAAAAAAAATAGGGAAAGTCCTAGCTTAGGGCTGTAGAAAAAGAAACTTATTTCAGAAAAGTCTGGAAAACGTGTCTTTCCAAAAAAGCCTGACTTTTTCTGGGCTTTTCTGCCTTTTTGTAAAAATTTTTAAAATTAAAAAACAAAATTTTCCTAAAAAAAGTTTTTTGAGAAAAATTGTTTTTACACCATTTTACCTTCCCACCTTGTTTTTTACCAAAAACCAGGGTTGCTCCCATGGGGGGTAGGGGGGCGCTATCCCTCCCAAATGCGATTTTTTAAGTTTTTTTTTGTAAATTTTTATTTATGTCAATTAAAATTAGTTTAAAAGTATAATTTACGTTTTTTCATCGTGAAATTAGTAATTTTTAAAAAATTGTTTGATTTTTTAAAGAAATTTTGACAAAAATACCCATTTTCAACCCAATTCAACCCCAAAAAAAATGTTAAAAAAAAAATAAAAAAATATATAGTTAAATGGAGAATTTTATAAGCTTTAAAATGATGTATCACATGACCCACCTTTCCATTTAAAAAAATGTGCCCCCATGCCCCCCTGCCCACATTTCAAAAGCTAAAAGTATCAAATATTTGCCAAAAGATAGTTTAAGTTGTCTTATTTAAAATGTTTTTCTCAGAACATGATTATCTCTTTTAGTTTACGAGAAAATCGCTGGGTAAATAGAGTTGGGACACCCGGTATTACTTCTACCACTTCTATTTTTACAGGTTGAAAAAGAAATTCCAATTGGTTCCCTCGTCGGCCATCTTCAGGCAGCCCCGATCATCCAGCAGAACGCAGTGGCGCTGATAAACGCGCTTTTGCTGAAAGCCGTCGACATTTCGAAGAGGAGGGCACTTGTTTCGACTTTGGCCTCCAAACAGGCACGCACCATCATACAGGTATAAAATTTTTGTGAAAGAAAATATTAGTGACATATCGGACAGAAGAGAAAACTAGAAAAAAGTCAGGTCTCGGTCTGGATTCAAACCAGAGTCCCCACGGTTTACGGCCTGGCGTTCTACCAACTGAGCTACCGGGACTCCCGTTCGATTTTTTTGGTTGTAAAAAAGACAAAAGTCTCGAAAACGTTACGCCGCGTTACAGAGGGGGGGTGGGTGTCAGTAAAAATGTTACGTAACACTTAAAAAATTATAAACTTATAAAATGTTTATTGGATCACGTTTTTAACAATGATCTAGGCTTAAAGAGACTGATTCCTTGCAAATTTTATTGCACACGGCGTGGTTAACAGTTAACTAAATCCTCTAAACAAAAACAATTAAAGATGAAAAACCATAGCCAATAACCGGTTTTCGGTTAACCGGTTTCGGAAATTACATCAGACCGGTTTTGGGTTAAAACACGGAAGCAATAACCGGTTAAAAAACGGTTTAAACCATAAAGGAAAATATCCTTTAATTTTTTTTTACTTTTTGTAAAATGTTACGTAACAAATAGGGGGTGGGGGGTCTCGAAAATGTTACGCCGCGTTACATGGGGGGTGGGGGTCAAAAATGGCCAAATTTTGCGTTACGTAATACTTGAACGCTCCCTAACCGAGAAATTTGGAACATGGTTAGGTTTCTTATTTAAAGTTCTCATCTGGGACAATTTTCGGTAAAAATTGGGGTGGGGCAAGGGGAAAAACTTTTTTTTCTTTTTTTTTCAAAAAAATAAAAATGATTTTTAACATTTTTTCAAAAAATTAAAAATTATTTTTTTTTAGTGTTAATAATTTTCTGTTTTTTTTTTTTTTATCAGAACTACATCTTGCAAACGGGCTCCGCAGCCGGGGCTGAAATGGCCCACCAGCTGTATGTGCTGCAGACTTTGATGCTGGGCCTGCTCGAGCAACGGATGATGACAAAAATGGACCCCCAGGACCAGGATGGGCACGATAAAATCAAGGAGTTGCGGAGGATTGCGTTCGAGAGCGAGGGGAGCGGGGTCAGGGGACCCAGTGCGTTCAACAGGGATTATAAGAAACTAGGTAAAGAAAGCTGTGAAGATATATCATGCTTTGGATTCTACACTGTAGATATACCTGTTCCAGAACTCGCGTACAGAAATTTGAGGGTATATTAAAAACACTCTGGAAAATATGAAAAAATGTAAAAAACAAATCCATCTTCATTCAACTCAAAAATAAGAACGCTTTAAGTGGACCAATACTGTTGCTGATGTTAAATTACCTTTAAAATTTGAATTGGTAGCTATGGAAGCAAATTTAATTATTGCAGGTACATATTCTGTAGGTTGACATGGTGATTAATGTGACATAAATATTTATTAATGTCAAAAATCCACCGCCGGATGGGGTGACCCTATAAAAATAGAATATTTGATAGCCTCTGTCAGTTTTGTCAAAATATAATAACCTAAAAAGATTCTAAAGTTGAAAGTCTCAAACAATGCACGCGTCAACAATTAAAATGCAACCATAGTTGCTAATAACTAGGGAAAAACTAGTTTGTAGGTAATTTAACATCAGCAACAGGATTGGTCAGATTAAATAGCTTCCTTTTTAATTAGTATTGAAGATGGATTTTTTTTTACATTTTTTTCATATATTCCAGAGGGTTTTTAATATACCCTCAAATTTCTGTACGCGAGTTCTGAAACAGGCTGTATCTGTAGAATCTACGGGCTGTCCTAAAGTCACACATCCCCATTTAACTTTTGAACGCGTTGAGATATCGACTTCAAATTTTGAAAAATTAAATAAGACAACCTAAACTATCTTTTTGCATATATTGATACTTTTAACTTTGTTCTTGTTGTTGTTTGTTTTTTAAATGTGAACAGGGACGATTTCTTTTAAATAAAAAGGGGATCGTGTGATAAATCATACTCTATAATTCTCTATTTGAACATATACAGGGTTATTCAGAAATAAGTTCGAGAAATTTAAGAGTTGATTCTACGTTAAAAAATATAAAAAAAAAAGTTCCGATACAGGTTGGTCCGGAAATGCGCCCAAAGGGAGCTACGACCGGAGGGTTCATCCAAAAAGTAGTTTTTATTTAATATTTCAGTAAGGGAACGTTCAAGTATTACGTAACGCAAAATTTGTACATTTTTGACCCCCACCCCCCCATGTAACGCGGCGTAAAATTTTTGAGACCCCCCCCCCATTTGTTACGTAGCAAACAATAAAAAAATTGAAACTAAATTTTGCTTTATGGTTTAAACCGGTTTATAACCGGTTATTACTTCCGTGTTTTAACCCAAAACCGGTCTGATGTAATTTCCGCAACCGGTTAACCGAAAACCGGATATTGGCTATGGTTTTCCATCTCTAATTTGTTTTTGTTTAGAGGATTTAGTGAACTTTTAACCACGCCGTGTGCAATAAAATTTGCAAGGAATCCGTCTCTTTAGGCTTAGATCATTGTTAAAAACGTGATCCAATAAACATTTTAAAAGTTTATAATTTTTTAAGTGTTACATAACATTTTTACTGACACCCACCCCCTCTCTGTAACGCGGCGTAACGTTTTCGAGACCCCCCACCCCCCTTAGCGCGTTACGTAATAATTGAACGCTCCCCAATAATTGAACGCTCCCCAACCCTATAAACCACAGTAAAAGGGTATCATTTCATGTAATTTTTATTTGGCAATTTGAACCAGGGACGTGCGAAATGGGTGGTCTTTTTGCCTCAAACTTTTTTATTTTTTTAGATTTTTTGACATTTTTTCAATAAAATATTAATCTTGAATTAAAATAAAAATACAGAAAAAAGGTACACTGTGTAGGGCCAACCGTTTCGAGAAAATTGTTGCTAAAAGTTGCCAAACTCAAAAATTTATTTTCAACAGGTTTCAAAAGTGACATAAACCCAGCCCTGGACTTCACTGAAACGCCTCCAGGACTGTTGGCCCTAGACTGCATGGTGTATTTCGCTAGAAACCAACCAGACAACTATACAAAACTAGTTCTGGAAAACAGCTGTAGGGCTGACGAACACGAGTGCCCTTTTGGCCGCGCCAGTGTGGAACTAGTGCGAATTTTATGCGAACTGTTAAAAATAGGCGAAGCCCCTTCGGAGCAGAGCGTTTCGTTTCAACCCTTGTTTTTCACCCACGATCATCCCTTCGAAGAATGCTACTGCATTTGCATTGTTCTGTTAAACAAAACTTGGAAAGAAATGAGAGCTACTTCTGAAGATTTCGGCAAGGTTGCTAGTGTTGTAAGGGAACAAATTGTTCGTGCTCTGGAGATATCACCAGGTTCTCTGGATAAACTGAGAACGAAACTGCAGTCTTTAACGTACAGCGAAATAACTCAACTTTGGCAAGCCGAGAGGAATATCAGGGAGGAGTGGGAATCTCACGCGAAACCCGTGGTGGAACTTCGGGAACAGATAACGCCTGATATTCTGGAGCTTATAAAACAACAGCGGTTGGGATTCTTGGTTGAAGGGACCAGGTTCACCAAGTATTCAGCTAGAGGCCAGAGGATCAAAGACAAGTTTTGGTACATGAGATTGTCGCCAAACTATAAGGTAATATACAGCAAAGATAAAATGGCTTGCTCACAAAATGTGTAAAAAATACTTCCTAAACTAGATGAAACGTTGCAAGCACCCTGTTAAAACATCGGCACTATTGTACACTAGAGCCATCTAGTTTGCAAATTTCAAACTAGGTGTTTTGTTTGATTTTAAATTCTGTATCTTTAAAACATTATATTCTAGCAAAAAACTGTATATAACATTTTTTATAGGGCTTAAAAAGAGCTTTTATTTAAAATATAATTTTTTGAAATCGGGTTTATAAATATGCGAGATATGCTAAAAAAAAACTTTTACTGCTTTAAACGCCAATATCTCGAAAACAATGCGTTTTAGGAAAACGTTGTTTATAACATTTTTTGACCAATTTAAAATTATCTTCTATATGTGCTAAATTAACCAAATACAATAATAATTGCCTTAATTATAAACAAAAAACGCTAAAAATAGGAGTTTTACCCTATTTTTACCCCCTTACCCCCAATCGTTTACCCCCAAAATCTAATCAGCTCTTCGGAATACGATAAGAAACAATATGCAAAAAACCGCAAATCGATCTCATGTAGAAATGGAGTTAGAGAGTTTACACCCAGACAGGCAGATAGACAGACGCAAATTTTTTTTTACTGATTTCGACTCAAACTAAGTGCCGATGTAAAACTATATTTTTTTTGCATAATATTGGCGGAGTTATTAAATTTGTTGTTTTAAAATATCAAAAGTACTAGTAGGCATGGGGATGACTAAGCCAGTCAGACAACCACGCCCCGCCTGATGACGTCACTTCCGGTGGTGGGTGGCAAAAATTGCGGTTTCTGGCCACCCCACAAAATTGCGGGAAATTAAAAAAAAATCTACCGGTTTTTAAACAACCGCTGCATGTTTACAAAAAAAACGCTACTAGTTTTTTAAAAACAGCTTCCGGTTTTTTGAAAACCGCTACCGGTTTTTAGAAAAACCTTATACCGCTTTTCAGAAAAACCACTAAAAGTTTTCAGATAAACCGCTACCGGTTTAAAAAAAACCGCTACCGATTTTCAAAAAAACGTTACCAGTGTTCAAAATGCCGCTACCGTTTTTTACAACCGATAATGATGGTAAAAAAATCGCTACCGGTTTCTGAAAAACCTTTAAAAAACGCTAAAAACCCCTCAGAAAACCGGTATTCAAAAAACTGGTACCGGTTACCGGATTAAAAATGAACCGTTATTGGTTAAAAAAAACCGCTACCAGTTATCAAAATACCGCTACCGGTTTTCAAAATATCCGGTTTATGAAAAACGTATAAAAAACTCCTCACAAATCGGTGCCGGTTTTTTTTAAGCGATGCATTTTTTTTGAAAATCGGTGTTAGTTTCTACATGGTTTTTCAACGGTTTTTCAAAAAGCGCTTTTTGAAAACCGACAGCGGTCATTTTTCACCCCCATTACCGGAAACAGCAATTTTTATCCCCACCACCTCATCAGGGGCGTTACTGTCTCGTTATCCCAATAGTTCCCGTACCTACTTTTAAAAAATGTTTATTTTTTTACAATAAATTTAATGTCAAAAAAATTTAGCAATTTTTATTTTTTAAATATAATTTTATAAAGGTGATTCATTATGGCGACTGTGATGAAAAAAGTGCACCCACTACCGACGAGTTACCATCAAAGCTGGCCGTGGCCGATATTAAGGCGTTGCTGGTGGGCAGGGAGTGTCCGCACATGAAGGGAAGGAAAGCGTCACATCAGTTGGCTTTTTCTTTTTCTTTGGAAGGTAAATTTTCTTTTTTATTTTTCGAAAATAACAAATTTTGCTGCCAAAAAAATAATAAACTTTCTCCTGTAGGTTCATTAAAACAATAAAAAAATATTTTATTTGGAAAACGAAAAATTAAAAAAAGAAAAATATTTTTTTTTTTTCAAAAAATCTTTTTTTTTAAGTTCTTTTTTCGAGAAATAAAAAAAATAGAAACGTTGTTTCTACCCCATTTCAATTGTAAGTCTCTGTGTCAAAGCGTTCTTGAAATATAATAGTGTAAAGTTGTTTTGCAAGCGACCTGTACCATTAATAGACTTTAGCAAGGCGTCCTTGACTTTAGACGTTTTGATACTTCTATTATTTACGGGTGGAAACACTCGTTATTAAAATCGACCGAAAAATCAATTTTTACTATGACTGCTTTAGAATGTAAGCAAATACACACACTTTTCAAACACAGAATGAATCCATTCTAGCTCTAGATACGGTATGAATATTCCGTATCAAGTGTTAGAATAAGCACATGTAGTGCCATCTCTTGTTTATAAAAGTAAAGAAAACTGTAGTAAAATTAGCAAATATATATATATATATATATATATATATATATATATATATATATATATATTTTACCATGAAATACTGAATAATTTAATGCAATTTAAAGTTTTGCGTTAAAATTACACAAAGTTTATTAGTTTTTCTTAATATTTGACTAGTTTTTTATCAATTTAGTTCAAAAAAATAAAACTGCTCCATCTATTGTTAAATATTTAAACCTGATATATGTCACAACAATCTGACATAACCTTCTATTTTTGCATTATAATTTGCAAATATGTGCTAAAATTAAATAAAAATCTTTTTTAAGTACTGATTCGATAAAATTAGTAAATAACATTAATTGCTTTATTTAAAAATATGTTTTGTTGCATTTACAATGTTGAGTCACAAAAAAACATTGTTTTTAACCTTGTCCGAAGTTTAAAGCCATACAGTGTTTCAGACTTGCAGTCGAAGAAAAAGTATAGTCTACAACACGTATGGAATAGTCATTCCGCGCTCGCGGGACCGTCAAACTCGCCTGCCGGCTCGTATGACAAACTTTCCGCTCGCGCGGAATATTGTCTATTCCATACTAGTTATAGAATATACTATTCTTTTAATAAATTTCTGATAATGGTGCGGCCAGAAAAACAATTCGATAAAGCTACAAAGAAAAAATAAAAGCAAATGGTCCAGGAAAAGTGAAGTCAATTTAATATGTTATAAACTTCCTCATTATGGGACAAACTAAAGTCCAAGAAAATAGAAACAAAAAAAGGGTGTCTTTGATTTTTTTTTTCGTATTTTTTTTAGGTGTCGACCTACAGTCGTTAGATTTTGTCGCTCCAGACGAAATGGCGTTAGCCTATTGGACGGACGGCATCAACGCCCTTTTGGGCAACAAAATGCAAAGCAAAGAGACAGAAAAAGATCTGGACATTCTGTTGAGTATGGAAATAAAATTGAGACTGCTGGATGCCGAGGGCGTAACTATTCCTCAGGAACCACCCGTGGTGCCCCCAGAACCACCACATTACCATTTCTGTTACAATTTAAAATGACGCGGAAGCAGTTACGTCACATTAATGACGTAACGGTAATAACGTCACAGTAATGAACCAAAGCCGGACTTTTAATATTCATTTTTCTATTTTGCGACTCTTATAAGCTCATAATCACACTCATTTTGCGTGTTCTTATAGGCCCATAAGAGGTCTGTACTTTTTGTTCTTTTGGGTTGGCAACAGACCTGGCCTATCGCTTGACGTTTTCCGTGCAAAGGTCAATGTCGCTTTAAAGTTGAATTTTCTACAAAATTTTGTGTTTAGGTTATTTTTACCATGTTAAAATTGGCTTGGTTAATTGCAGTAAAAAAGAAAAGAGATGACTAAAATATATCAAAATATCATTTGTTCTTAGAATTTTAAACATGTGTAAACTGTAATGCCAATCCAAAACAAAAATCCCTAAAGCAGTCATCAATTTAAATGTAAGTTTTTTTTTTTAATTTTAGAGCAACATAGAAAAAATTGTATAAACCACTCGTTTCATAACACGTTTTTAGCGCACGAGTACAAGTTTAGAAAACGAGCCGCAAGCGGATCGTTTTCTAAACTTGTACTCGTGCGATAAAAACGTATGTTATGAAACTAGTACTTTAATGTACTATTATTCTATTATTATATAATATAATTTTAAAAATTATAATTTTTTCGAGCCCCCGGTAAATGAATACAAAAAGTCCGGTTCTGGTAATGGCGTGTTTTCGTTTGTTTGCAGATATGTTTGTTTAGTGTTTTTAATTTTTTTTTTAAATACATACCGATTTTTGCAATAAAAAAAATCGGAAACGCTAGGCTTACAAAATAGAAACAAGTAATTTTTAGTAAAAGTGGCTTAAATTACCAAAAAAAAAACAACAAATCGGCAATGAAACTCAAATTTTCGATTTTTTTTTTGCTAAAATCTATTATCCATGACTATTTTTAATAATTTTTTTATCGAATATTTTAATTGGCTTATAATTTTGAATAATAAATACTGAAAAAAATTATTTCACAAGAAGCAAAACTAAAATTATTATTAAATAGTCATAGATCAAATTATTTTAACTATTTTTGTTTCATCTTTTTTTGCAATCATCAAAGCCAAATATTTTGGCTGTTAAAACTGGTAATATATTTTTGAAAATTATATTTTAACTCAAAATTGTAGCTATATCATATTTTAAATTAATTAGTATTATTTTCACGGTTCGCCGTTATTTACTTTTAGTTCCACTTAAAAAAATATTAACTTTTTTGTCTAATTTGTTTACTTATGATCAGTTTCAATTGACAGATGTCGCTGAATCATTCCTCATCAACGTTTTGAGATGATTAGTTTTGATTGATTTTATAAAAGCGTGGGAATGTACCAAAGAACTTTTACCTCAAGAAGTAATTTCAGACCAATGTTTATGAAGGTGTCATCTTTTTGTTTGTGTATTTACTAACAGAAACGCGATACAGCTTTGTGGTGTAAAATGTAGATGTCGCTAGTCGACTTTCAGGCTACCTAGTAGCGATGTTGCGTAGTTTCCACTTTATCATGAATTCAAATCATTATACTTAAATTAAAAACGTAAAAAACTTTATTGTGTATACTATAATTATGTTTAATAATATAGTATATTTAAATCTATTAAAATTAAACTACTAGTTCATATAAAACTCATACAGAACTAATGTTTCTTAAAATTTACAATAAAATATCCAAAGTATATGTTTCCAATCGGCAACACTGTACCCCTGTCAGTCATTTTACGACATTAGACTGTGAGTTTACACATTCTTTCTCTCTCTTTACGCGTACTAAGTGTAAACAATAGTCACTCCCCACCAGCCCCTCACCGTAGTTGGTTCTCGCTTCAAACAAAGCATACGGTAGATTTCATCATGTTCCTTCTTGAGGTAAAAGTTCTTTGAAGTAAACAAATTGTACAAGACTGGGTGTTTTTTAAAGTCAAACTAAAAGTTGACGGCGAAGCGTGTTTTATGAATCTCTATTTTTACATATTTTTTTTATATTTATATTAGACTTTTAAGAAACTCATTTGAAGTAATTGCTTGAAAATTTATTGAATTTTTTTAAATTTTCTTGTTATTGCAATATTTTAGCCAAATAATAACCTAAAATATGGGTTTGTTTATATTTACTTTTTAATCGCATTTTTGCACCTTGTACTGACAGCAAAAAATAAACTTTTAATATAATATACTTTTATTAATTTTATTAAATACATTTAAATAAAAAATAATAAAACGTTTTTACTGGTGAAATTTTTCTGTTCTGTTTTTTTTTACAAAAATTATATATTTTCGTCTTACTCCAGAGGTCGGGTAGTTTTACCTAGAAATAATTCAGGGAGTTTTGATTTTGGGTTTGTTAAATGAAAAAACAATTTTGTGACCTTGAACTCGATTTGGAACTGTCGTATTTTTACAAAAAACGGATTAGGAGTAAATTTTATAAACAATTGATTTCTGTCACTAGATGTTTCAGTTCTTTGTACAATTTTTACTAATTAAACCCCAGAAAATAGCTTAAAATAACTTTTTATTTATTAAATATAATTAATTATAATTATTACCAATTAATACAATCAATAATTAATAATTAATTAAAAAAAAAAAACTAAAATTTTAAACGTCAAAAAGTGTTTATTTGAGCAAATGTCATTGATCAAGGCTACTTGATTTTTATGAAAATTTCAAGAAATATCATTTCTGTTAATAATTTATTTTTTGCACGACCAAGACTAAACCCTAATTTTACGCTTTCATTTTCGGGACTAAACTTGCCGTTTTTCTCCCTAGGGAATACAAATCACGGCAACCTTGATAATATTAAAATATTATACTTACTATGTGATTTGCTTGTTCAAAAATTAGGTTTGGTGCTGTTTTGTAATAAATTAGCGATTCAAACCAATTTATTTGATTTTAACAAAGAAAATCTTTAAAAATAACATCGTTATAACAATTTATACATAACTTAAAATTTATCATCTTCGTCCATTTTTTTGACGTTTGTGTTAACCATATTAAAAAACAATTGAAATCGCGATAGCCATGAAACTGACTTTTAATTTACAGGCATCTTGATTAAATTACGAAAATAAAACAACCGATTTTAGACGCGTGGTTTTTAATTTTAATTTTATCTACCTACCTAAATTATGTTTGGTCCCGCAAAAAATAGTGTATAACCTCAGGACTAAACTTGGCTGTTTTAGTCCCTTGCATTTCTGTTTCCCTCGCTCGCTACGCTCGCTCACTAATGCAGCGGGACTAAAACAGCCAGTTTAGTCCCTTGGTATATAAATAACTATTATTATTTGAATAAAAATAGTGCTAGTAGTGAAAAAACTAATATATAAACTACGGTAGAGAAGACTATTATAGCCTCGCACTTAAATCCCTCGCTGATACGCAGCGACAAAAAAATGTTGGAAATTTGGTCGTCTTTATTTTCGTATAGAACGTTTTTTGTCCTAGGATGACCAATCTTGAGAAATTTTGAAAAATCCGTTTTTTCTGACAAATACGTCAAAAAAATGACAGTTCCAAATCGAGTTCAAGGTCACAAAATAGTTTTTTTTTATTTGCGGCCCTAAACCCTACCCAATAAACCCAAAATCAAAACTCCCTGAATTATTTCCAGGTAAAACCACTTTTATTGACCTGAAAACTAGATTATCTGTTTTGCCCAACAAGATGTCGGCTTAAAGCGTCTGCAATAATAAAATTATAGATGGCGCGTAAGTATTTGTCTGTCCAATACATTATTTTTTGTATATAAAAGTCCAAATCTGGTGCTAATGATCGAAATCCGAAGAAATTTTGTAGAGAGGGACGTAAAGAGGTGCAGTAGGCTTAAATTGACAGAATAATGTCAGATATCCGCTTTTTTTTGCTGAAACAACTATTTTTGCTGCATGGCGCCAAAAACTCATTTTTTTTTGTTGATTTTACCATTCAAATTTTCACATGGAATTTTCAATATTTACTCTGTATTTTCCGGGTTCAAATGTATTCCCATTGGCCCCAACATGGTACTCGAAGGACCCGCTTCTCCCAACTGACTCTTATAACTCTCCAAAATATTTTTTAAAGTGTTCACGTTGATGTCCACAGGTTTAAAGTTTTCGATATCTTCGAAGTTATCTCCAGGTTTTTTCTCGAAACTTTCCCCCATGGTGGTGGCTGCCAATTGCCGGTCCATCTCCTCCATGTATTTCTTCATTTTGCTCTGAAAAAAATAATAATAACAAGCCCTGAAGATATGTAATGCTACGCATTTCATTATACAGTGCGGTCCAAAAGTCACCCTTTTAACTTTTGAACGAGTTGAGATATCGACTTCAAATTTAGAACTCTTAAATAAGACAACTTAAACTATCTTTTAGCATATATTTGATATTTTCAGCTCTTAAAATGTGGGCAGGGGGGCATGGGGGACTTTTTTTTAAATGGAAAAGGGGGTCGTGTGATACATCATTTTAAAGCTTATAAAATTCTCTATTTAAACTAACATTTTTTAATTTTTTAAAAATGTTTATTAAGGTTTTGATTTTTCAATTTTTTGTGCTAAAACATTCGTTTTTTTAAGTTTTATTTTATAAATTTTTATTTATGTCAACTAAAATTATTTTAAAACTATAATTAACATTTTTTTATGATGAAATTAGGCATTTTTAAAAAATTATTTGTTTTTTTTTAGAGGAATTTTGACATTAATACCCATTTTCAACCCCATTTTAAACCCATTTTTATTTTAAATTTAAAAATATGGAGTTAAATGGAGAATTTTATAAGCTTTAAAATGATGTATTACACGACCCCCCTTTCCACTTAAAAAAATGTGCCCCCATGCCCCCCTGACCACATTTTAAGAGCTGGAAGTATTAAATATATGCTAAAAGATAGTTTAAGTTGTCTTATTTAAAAGTTCCAAATTTGAAGTCGATATGTCAACTGGTTCAAAAGTTAAGAGGGGGGGGGTGACTTTTGGACCGCTCTGTATACTATTCACAGTAAATGGTATATTGCATTTTCCCATTTTAACTCAAAAAGGGGCTGTTCCAGAATGACGTCACCTCCATAGTGGAAGGGGGGTTGGTAAAAGGTGACGAAAAGTGGGGGGATCTGGCTAAAAGTGACGTCACCTTAAAAAAAATAATAGTGAAAATACTTAATGATTTTTTTATAAAAACAACTACCTATGACAAAAGACTATAGTAAATTTTAATGTTAAAAATTGGTCAAAAATAGGTGACGTTTTTGAAAAAAAAAAGTTTTTTTTTTAATTTTAAATGTATTTTTTTCAAAAAAAATAATAAAAATTTTCAAAATTTTTCCTTATATTTTCTTTTTACAAAAAACGAAAAAATTTTGAAATAAAAAAACGAATATGATTTTTTTTTAACTTTAACCAACCATAATTTTTTTGTTTTTGGGGTATTACTTTTAAAATTGGTTTATAATAAAAGTAATTTTTCCTGAAAAAGTTACGTTAATCCGAATTTTCTTTCAGCTTTTTTCGATTTTTTTAAAAGTTTAACCCCCCTAACCTTTTTGTTTTTAGGGGGATTACTTTCAAAAACAATAGGGATCTTCCCCTCATAGAACTTTTTCCTTAAAATTTCAAGACGATCGGATTATTCGTTCTTGAGTTATCGTGTCTACAAAAAACGTGACATCGGACGGATGGACGGACCGACAGACAGTCGGACATTTTTATTTTTAGAAGTGATAGTTTTTTTGATATTTTTAAAAAGTTTAACCCCCAATAACTTTTTTATTTTTGGGGGATTTTTTTTTCAACAGAATAGGGATCTTCTCATAAAACTTGATTTCTCCTGAAAATTTCGATTCTATCGGATTATTCGTTCTTGAGTTATCGTGTCCACAAAAAACGTGACATCACACGGACAGACGGAATTTTTTTCTTATTTTGTCATGAAATACAATTGTATCCAAGAATTTATTGTCACAAAAAACGTGACATCACACGGACAGACGGGCATTTTTTCTTATTCTGTCATGTCACTGTATTATACTATTCTAGCGCTACACGCTGTGAATGGTATAACAAGAACATAGTTACCTTAATTTCTTCGTTCCCCTCCATGTGGTTCACGTAGTTATCGTCCTCGTATTCGCTCATCTCCGAGTCAGACTCCAGGTCCCACGTGTCGTCCTCGGGGATGACAAAATTCAGGATGTTCTGGACCGCGCACGAAAAGGAGTTCGGATCAAAATTTATTTTGTTCGACTTTTCCGGTTCGCTTTTTGTTCCCTGAGAAAATGTCACTTTTGTTTTTGGCTTTTCTTTGCTTAGATCCGTGGGAAATTCGACGCCTAAAAAAAGAGTTTTTTATCAGAATTTAACTACGTGTGAAAACTACATATTGTTTCGAAATGAATTACACAAGACAAACTTTAAGATTTTCTTTTTCAAGATTTACGTGAGACTCCCAAGTAAGTTTTGGATCTAGCATGACACCTAAAAATTTTATCGAAGTTTGGAGTAATTATTATTATTATTATTATTATTAGTACAAAAAGGCAGAGGCATTAATGCCTATTATGCCCAAGTATTATTACAAATATAAATAGATAATATGAAATATAAAAATTGAAACATTTAATATAAAATAAAAGTTTCATGTCTACCATCATAACGATTTTTAAAAGAATTTACTGATGAGGCGGAGATAGTTGATTCAGTTAGAGAGTTCCAGGAGCTAAAGACACGATTAGGTAGAAAATATTGCCTGATAGTGGTAAAAAAAAGTTCGCGTGAAAGTTTTAATGTATGACCACGTCTGGTGTTGTCCAAATTACGAGTAAAAAGTTCATTTAAATCAACTGAAAAGTCACAATTTAAGATACGGTAAGTGTAGATAAGGTCCCCACGGCTTCTTCTTTCGGAAAGACGGGGAAACCAAGCTGTAAGAGTCTTTGATCATAATCGAGGTGCCTCAATGAAGAAACCATTCTTGTGGCGCGATGCTGCACATTTTCAATTAATTTGATGTCTTTAATGTAATACGGATTCCACACTACAACTGCATACTCCATTAACGGCCGTATATATGCGGTATATAACTTCTTAAATGGCTTAATTTCAAGTGATTCAAATGCTTTCGATAGTAGGAAAATTGTAGATTCCGCACGTTTAACTATGTTCAAGATGTGTTTTGACCACTTTAAGTCTTCTGAGATCGTTATTCCTAAATCGACTTGTTTACTGACCTTAGTGATCAGGGAGTTTCCCAAAAAATAATTAACCTGAGGGTTATTATTACCGATTTGCGATACTTTAAATATGACATATATACATTGTAACACAAAATTTTGCAATTCTGCAAACTAACATGTATGAGTAGTTGTCTACATCTAGAAATAGATGGCGCACAAGTCTACATCAATCTAATGGCTATATTCCTTTTGCGAATAAAATCTAAAACCGTTTTCTTAATCAGCGTGCAGAGTTGACTCTTGGTACTGAAGAGGGCCAGCAGCCCGAAACTGCAGTCTATCAATATCACTCTGTACGATGATTAGAAAATAGATTGATGGAATAATAAATTAATATTTTTATAATTTTGTTTAAAATTAAAAATTTCTGTCCTTACTAATTTTACGTCTAACCACCCGTTAGTGGTACTATGTGCTTGAGACACACAAGTCTTCAACTTGCTACCATTCAAAGTCTCCAGATTAGGAGAGGTATGAGTAGTTGTCTACATCTAGAAATAGATGGCGCACAAGTCTACATCAATCTAATGGCTATATTCCTTTTGCGAGTAAAGTCTAAAAACGTTTTCTTAATCAGCGTGCAGAGTTGACTCTTGGTACTGAAGAGGGCCAGCAGCCCGAAACTGCAGTCTATCAATATCACTCTGTACGATGATTAGAAAATAGATTGATGGAATAATAAACTAACATGAAGAAGCAAGCTTCACTGTGCTCTAGTGAATCCCGATTTTCCCTTTAAACCCTCAATTTATAAATACTAATAACCTTATAACCCCTAACTCGTTTTGTTTTATTTATTTTATTTATCTTAGAAATTTATTGAAGGCATAGTTTTTGTTTTACGTAACGCAATTTTTCAAAAAAAAAATGCCCCCCCCCCCTGTGTAACAAACTGTCACATTTACCAACACCCCCCCCCCCCCTGTGTAACGCGTAACAATATAAAAATTTGTATTTTGATACAGAATTCCGCATAATGCAAGACGGTGTAAAAATGATACATATTTATTATAATAATACATATAGCACTTAATGCACTTAAACGAAAAAATCACTCAAAATTTAAAAAAATATTCATAATCAATATCACACAGGGAAAAAAATACTAGGTACCTCTTTTTACACTAAGTGTCACATATAACACGTATATTGTTTATGCACAAGTACACAAAATAGTACACACATTGGTGTTCTGTGAGTACACATTCCGCGCGAAAATGTATCATCGCCGATGATTCATGGGCAAGATCCCGCAAGAACAGGGCCGTAAGATTTTTTTTTAATATCAATGTCAACAGTTTTTTTACTGATTACAATATTATTTAAATATGCATAGTTTCGTCAAATTTTGTGTGAAAAAGGGAATTATGGGCCACTAAATAGTAATTTATGTTGAAATAAAAATACATCTGCCAAGCTTAGGAAATAAACTTTAAATTTATTAAATTCTGTTACGTAACGTTTACCTAGACCCCCCCCCCTCCCCCTTGTCACAAACTGTCACAAACTCTGACCCCCCCCTAGGCGCGTTATGTAATATATGGACAGCCCCTTATCTAACTTAGACGAAACTATTGTTTTGTACTTACCTTCAATATCAGATTGATGGTTCAAAAACGACGTCATTTTATCGGCCAATTCGTTCGGACTCGAATTGATGTTAATGTTGGCGTAATTTTTTTGGCCGTATTTTTCCTGCAGCATTTTGTCCAGTTCTTCAGGACTTATGTTGAGCCAGCTATCATCATCATCAGGCTGTACACTGGACTCCCTGCAGAAAACAGTCATTAACTCATTTGCAGTAATCGGAATAAACTCAGTTATGAGTCATCAACGTTGAAAATAAACACAGAAACATAATAATAATAATAATAATAATAATAATAATATTTATTTTAGGGAATCTCAAACATTTAAAATAATACAAAATACTATAAAAGTGAAATTAAATAAAATATCGTCAAAAATAATTTAGCTCTAATGTATGTTTTTTATTTCATCCATGTATTCATTTATGCTGTATGGTTCAATCTCCAGTAGAAGCGTATAGATGGCGTACTTAAAAGCTTTTATTGGCAACTTTCTGATGTCATTGGGAAGCGAGTTATACAATTTTATACAGCTGTAGTAGGCCCCTTTTTCCATCATTGTTAGTCGGTGTTTTGGATAGCTGTAGTCATCATAGGCTTACGGAATAATTTTGCCGAATTATGAGGGAAATTTTTATAAGGGTCACTAAATCGAAACATTTGACGACTAATTTGTTACACACAACAATATTGACTATACATATTCACTATAAATATGTATATATATCGGTGTTTTTCGAAGAAAAAAACGATATTCTATTTTTATCTTTTAAGAATACGAAAGTTTTTAATTTTTATTTATCGATAACTTTTTTCCCACCTGACTCGTTTAAATGAAATCATTAAAAAAAATCAAGATAAAAAGAAATAAAAACGTTAATCGACGCGACGCCTATGCGAGCACTGGAAAATCGCCGATGACTGCTCATTTGTTACAATTTTCAAAAAACAAAAAAATACACTGCCCAGTAATAAAGCTTTCCCATTTTTCACCTGAAATGGATTTTTATTTTCAGTTTCAGAAACCTCAAAACCCCCAATATAGCAATTATCACGAAAACTCCGCCCCTCAGTGGGTGGATTTAGAAAAAAATTATCAGATTCAGTTTTAACGACCTTAAACACCACTATATACCAATTTTCAAGAAAACTACCCCCCGTTCCCCAGGGGGTGGAGAGGTTTTTTAATTATCAGATTTAGTTTTAGCTACCTCAAAAACCCCTAAGATTTTTCAGAAATCTTGTGAAAAAGCTCAAAAATCTTAATTAAAATCATTTTTTATGTCGAAAATCTCGAAAAAAGGCCGTGTAAAAATAATTTGTTGTGGTTGACCCCTCAAAAAATCGATTTATTTTTTTTTTTTATATGAAAAGTATTTTTTTGTTGGTAAGTTTTTTTACTTGCCTCTTTTTCAGTTCTTCGGCATTATAATCGACGGATTTGGTGAGATCCAATATTTCCTGGCCTATGATTGGCGAATACTGCATAGAATCCCGGAAGTTGCTGTAGTATTCTTTCGCTTTGTTCAGCAGGTGATTGTGTTCTTTGGAATGTTCTAGTAAACCTGGAAAAAAAAACAAATAAAAACTTATAAATTTACATATTACCGAAAAATAAAATCTAAAAAAAAAACTATACAACAAGACGATGTCGAGGAGATTTAATACTGTTACGAAATTATAAATGTGACCTACAGTTTTGCGAAAACAAAGGTTTTGCGAAGGCTCTGAAACAGCGCTTTGGGCGAAGGTTCTAGAACAACCCAGCGGCGCGAAAACTCTAGAAGGTTCCATGATGTGCATATAAATAAGCAGTCAGTAGAGTTAATTAAGTCAGTAATGAGTCAGTACAGGGGCGGATTTATTTTATTTTAGGGGAGGGGGCCATCCATAAGGAAAAAAATTGCGCTTTTACCAAAAATATAATTTTGAAGGTATTTCTATGCTAATATATCTCGCTGGGGGGGGGGCATGGCCCCTCCCCTAAATCCGCCCATGAGTCAGTAGAAGTTTAGTCGGTAACTGAGTCAGCCAAGTAGAAGTGTTTAGAAAGTAGTGAAAAGTGTTATTTAAGTAGTGTTATTGTTAGATAAGTGTTTCTAAATATATTTTTCTACGACTGCTTTAGAATGTAAGCAAATACACACACTTTTCAAACACAGAATGAATCCATTCTAGCTCTAGATATGGTATGAATATTCCGTATCAAGTGTTAGAATGAGCACATGTAGTGCCATCTCTTGTTTATAAAAGTAAAGAAAACTGTAGGAAAATTAGCAAAAATATTTATATATTTTACTATGAAATATTGAATAATTTAATGCAATTTAAAGTTTTGCGTTAAAATTACATAAAGTTTATTAGTTTTTCTTAATATTTGACCAGTTTTTTATCAATTTAGTTCAAAAAATTAAAACTGCTACATCTATTGTTAAATATTTAAACCTGATATATGTCACAACAATCTGACATAACCTTCAATTTTTTGCATTATAATACGTAAATATGTGCTAAAATTAAATAAAAATCTTTTTCAACTAATGATTTGATAAAATTATTAAATAACATTAATTGCTTTATTTAAAAATATGTGTTTTGTTGCATTTACAATGTCGAGTCACAAAAAAACATTGTTTTTAACCTTTCTAAAAGAGTTTTGTAGAGAAAAAGTAACATTCACTAATATTAGTTACTTTAAAAATAGAGAACTAGAACGCACAAAGGAAAAAAGGCAACAGTGGCTTACCTTTAAAATACCCTTTGTCATTCAAACTCTTCAAGTAACCAATCCATCCTTTGTCATTCTCAATATCCAGTGTGGGTTTGGCTTGAGCAATCAAAATTTCAAACCCACAGGCAATTTTCACACCTAAACTGTGAGCGTTATATTGTGGACTAGAAACCTCTGGCAAGTTCCAACCTAAAAAAAAATATGAGGAGGTGAGAAGCCAAGGGGTACAAGTGACATTTTTAACGAAATTGAGTTAGGCATGGGAATAGGTTGTACTAAGCCTAAAGAAACCTACTCCTAAATTTCGTTTAAAATGTTTTTAAAAAAACCTGTAAACAATTTTTAAATACTTTTTATAGCAAAAGTAGATTATAACTATAGTTAGAACATATTAATACTTCAGAAAAATATTATTTATATAAAAAAAGTTATTAAGGATAAACCAGTTAACCCCCGCTGGACCAGTTAACCCCATAGGGCAGGGTTAACTGGACCACTACTAAGGGTTAAGTGGTCCACTTACAAAAATGTATTGTATTGTAATTATTGTGAATAAAAACGATTTGAAATCAAATAAAATTTAATTCTAACATAAAAATAGACAACATAATATGTTAAATATTAGATATATCTGAGGGTTAACTGGTCCGGGGTTAACTGGACATGGCCCAGTAAACCCCGAACTAATTAATATTGACATAAGTGGTCCAGTTAACCCCAAACCAGTTAACCCTGAGTGACACCACTGAATAAAATCATAAAATTTTATTACTTAATAAGATATTAGAAGGCGGAAATTATGCAGAATAATTAATAAAATAGTCAGTATATTAGGTAAAATATTAGTCTAGATCCTCCTATTAATAAAAAAGTATTAATTAAAAAATAAAAGTTAAGGTAAATACCCACTTTTCATCGAAAAAAATTAACTTTCTTTACTACAACTTACACGTGGACAACACGGTCCGTCATAATACATTAAACAATACTACTAACTAAATATCACTAGAATTTGCCCTAAGGCGCCAATACTAATAAAAAAAGTTGATAAAATCCAGGTGGACCAGTTAACCCTGTGGCCCAGTTAACCCTGGCTTCCCCTACATATTTTTTTTGACTGAGGATTTTTTTATTGACTGTCCGCAATTTAGAAATTCCGGTTTAACAATTAAAAAGTGACGTCACTTTTTACGTAATACCGAATCCCCCCTACAGCGATGACATAATTTTTGAAAATCCCCTGTTAATACATAGTATATTAAAGTACTAGTTTCATAACATACGTTTACAAACGAGTACAAGTTTAGAAAACGAGCCGCTTGCGGCGAGTTTTCTAAAGTACTAGTGCTCTAAAAACGTGTTATGAAACGAGTGCTTTATACAACTTTTTCTATTTTGCTCTAAAATTTAAAAAACTTACATTTAAATTGATGACTGATTTAGGGATTTTTGTTTTGGGTTGGCATTACAGTTTACACTATGTTTAAAATTCTAAGAACAAATGATATTTTGATATATTTTAAAGTCATCTCTTCTTATTTTAGATTTTAAGCTTTCACGGCCATTAAGATATAAACAACTTTCACTTTCGGGTTTAGACCGTGTTAATGGATTTTCACTTTCCGACGTTTCGTCTCTTACTACTAGAGACATCTTCAGGGATTAATCTGAAACTAAGTTTCGAATCAACTTGTGTCACTATTTATGACGAGTTGTGGTTATTCACCCGTGACGACCTTTTTCCTATCAAAGACTTCCATATTGCAGGTAAGTGGTAACCAGTGTCCCGATTGATATTGTTAGGATGCTTGATGATTTCTATCGATTCCCGTATCTTCCTTGGCATTTTTCTGTTTTCTGTTAATATTTGTTTTGTTTCAGACAAATTGATTTTATGACCTGTTTCATGTACATGTTCGGCTACTGCCGATAAGGAAATTTGTTTCTTTCTTATATTGCGCTCATGCTCTTGAAGTCTTGTAGAAATTTTTCTCTTAGTTTCACCTATGTAAAAAAAAATACCCTGCTCCTGTGGTACGGTTTACATAGGTGAAACTAAGAGAAAAATTTCTACAAGACTTCAAGAGCATGAGCGCAATATAAGAAAGAAACAAATTTCCTTATCGGCAGTAGCCGAACATGTACATGAAACAGGTCATAAAATCAATTTGTCTGAAACAAAACAAATATTAACAGAAAACAGAAAAATGCCAAGGAAGATACGGGAATCGATAGAAATCATCAAGCATCCTAACAATATCAATCGGGACACTGGTTACCACTTACCTGCAATATGGAAGTCTTTGATAGGAAAAAAGGTCGTCACGGGTGAATAACCACAACTCGTCATAAATAGTGACACAAGTTGATTCGAAACTTAGTTTCAGATTAATCCCTGAAGATGTCTCTAGTAGTAAGAGACGAAACGTCGGAAAGTGAAAATCCATTAACACGGTCTAAACCCGAAAGTGAAAGTTTTTCATCTCTTCTTTTTTCACTGCAATTAACCAGTCCACAATTTTAACACGGTAAAAAATAACCCAAACACAAAATTTTGTAAAAAATTAAACTTTAAATCGAAATTGACATTTGCACGCAAAACGTCAAGAGATAGGCTTTTGTATGTTGCCAACCCAACAGAAAAAAAAGTAGAGACCTCTTATGGGCCTATAAGAACACGCAAAATGCATGTGATTATGAGCTTATAAGAGTCGCAAAATAGAAAAAATAAATTACCTGTTCTTCTGTCAGGCACATATTTACTATGCCTCAACATGGCGTACAGGCATTTCGTGAACCTGACGCCAGTTTTGACCCTGTTCTCTGGCGGAAAAAATCGCATAGCTCGACAGGCTTTCAAGTCCACGGTGTCCCGATTGCAAAAAGCCTGGACTACGGGCGCTATGAGGCTAGGTTTGTGGTTCAAAATGGCGGCTACGCCCACGGGCACGTAAACGGTAGCGTTGTGGAAGTTTTCTCTAATTTTTTCGGGATAATCGCCGAGTTTTGAGTTGAGCGAGTCCTGAATTGGTTGCGATGCGACGGTTTCGGACGAGTTATTGTTGATTTGAGCTAGCGCTTGAGTTACTGTGATTTCGGTGGTTACCTGAGGTATGATATGTACGTTTCCTTCATATAAATATACCTGAAACATGGTTATTATTAAGCACAACACGAAAAAAATACTGCCGCCAACAACGAATATGTACTAAAAAAAAACGAGACAAATAGTTTAAAACATTTCTCTTTTCATAGGAACTCAAATTTGTATAAATTTTCGTGAAACTCATAAATTAAATTGAAATTTTTCGAATTATTCATCAAAAACTATTTAAATTAGTAAGCATTGAAGTGCGACGATGAATATCTTTTAAACGCTTAATTTAATCGACAAATCATATAAGACCATTTTTGTAGAGCAGTTAATTTCCTACAAAACTATGAATTGCGCAATTCATAACAATTTTTTTTAGCGAGTTATAAAATTCAAAAGCAAAACAGAAATGTCTCCTAAAATAATCAAACTTTAACCTTTGATATCTTTTAAACGGTGAGGTTTACGAAAAAATTGTAAGAGACCTTTTTTGTAGAGCGTTCGAATACAAAAATATGAGGAGAGGTACATTTTAACGAACAGTTGTCAAAGAGATATGAATTTTTGTTTCTAATACTGAGGAAAAAATGGAAAATTGTAAAGCAGAGAACCTTTTTATCAAAATTAAGAGCTCATATTTGGTGAGAATTTTCTAGAGGTGTCTAGCAACCGATTTTTCAGAGTATAAAGTAAAAAAAAAATAGTCGGTTTTTTTGACCCACCCTAATATATACTATTACAAAAAAGAAGACTTACTCTATTTTGGCATGATTCTGGATTGGCCCAAGCCGGCAAATGGTCCGCTGCTTCGATCAAAATAAATTCACCATCGATATCTGACACTCTGGCTATCAAGCCATTTATTTCCCTGGTCAACAATTGCAACAAAAATACGATAAACCACTCGTCTTCTATATTATCTCCATAATGGGTGACTCCGTATAGATGTGGTGGTAGATTTTCTGAAAAAAAAATTAGAATGTTTAATTTAATTTTATTCTGAAAAAATTATATAATTTTTTTTGTGTAAACTTATTTTAGGTGGTTTTTAAATCTTTTAATACTTTTCTTCTGTTGGGAATACTAAAAAAGTTATGTACATAAACAAGTTATTACATTTTAGGAAAATGGAGGGGGGTCATGGAAAAAAATGATAATAACATTTTTATGTAGGTATTTTTATTTTACCTTCAAGGTAATTTTCAAATGTTTCTTCTATTTTTAATAATAAAGAAGTTATTCAAGAAAAAAATGATAACATTTTTTGTGTAGTTTTATTTAACGTTTTATGTGGTTTATAATTTTTTTTCTATTGTACATAATAAAAAAATTACGACCAAAAGAAAAATTTAACCCCCTTCCCCCCAACCGATTTTGCTCAAATATGAACTTGTCCAAGATAATATAAAAATACATCTGCATACCAAATTTCAAGTCGCTAGCTTAAAGCGTTCTTAAGTTATCATGGATCCAGACAGACAGACCGACCGACAGACATCATTTTTTTTTGTTGCTTATTTTGATTTTTCTCGACGTTTTAGGAAAAAATAAGATGATTTAAGCAAAAAAAAATTGATTTTTTTTCTATCACAATTTTTTCTTTTATGAGAAAGTAAAAAGGAACTCTGGCTACATGTACATTGTACATTTCTGGGAAAAACACACATTTACAGACTATAAATAATAATAGATGATTTACCCTTATTCATATGAGTCACTATCCATGACTCATGGATAATTTCATTACATCGGCACTTAGTGCTACTAAGAGTGCCGATGTATTGAAATCTTCGCCGAAAAGTCAAAATCTTTGACCACGTTTTTTTCACATTTCTCGACGTTTTAGTCGAAATCAGTAAAAAAAAATAATTTTGCGTCCCTCTGTGTCTGTCTGACTGGGTGTAAACTCTCTAACTCCATTTCTACATGAGATATTGACTTGCGGTTTTTTGCATATTGTTTCTTATCGTATTCCGAAGAGCTGATTAGATTTTGGGGGTAAACGATTGGGGGTAAGGGGTTGAAAATATGGTAAAACTCCTATTTTTAGCGTTTTTTGTTTATAATTAAGACAATTATTATTGTATTTGGTTAATTTAGCACTTATATAAAAGATAATTTTAAATTGGTCAAAAAAATTTATAAACAACGTTTTCCTAAAACGTATTGTTTTCGAGATATTGGCGTTTAAAGCAGTAAAAGGTTTTTTTAGCATATCTCACATATTTATTATTATTTCAAAAAATTATATTTTAAATAAAAGCTCTTTTTAAGCCCTATAAAAAATGTTATATACAGTTTTTTGCTACAATATAATGTTTTAAAGATACAGAATTTAAAATCAAACAAAACACCTAGTTTGAAATTTGCAAACTAGATGGCTCTAGTGTACAATAGTGCCGATGTTTTGACAGGGTGCTTGCAATGTTTCATCTAGTTTATTTTAAATCTTGAGAACAATGAAGTTTAAAACGCAATAATAATAATAGTTTGTAACAAAAATATGGTTTTGGACACAACCAAAAAAACTGCTGCCAACAAAATAATACTTTCCCCTATAGGCCTAGGTTCATGAAAATCAAAAATGAAAAATGAAAAAAAATAAGAAAAATTATAAAAAAAAGGTCAAATTTTTTTTTTCAAAGTCATTTTTTCGTAAAACAAAAAATAAATTGAAAAAAAAATTTTTTGAAAAATTTTTTTTTACCCCATTTTACCCCCTCACCAGATCCCAATTTTAACTAAAAAGAATCCTAGCCTAGAACTTTGGATAAAGTCCAAACCTATGGTTCAAATTTAAAGTCTAGCTCAAAGTATTTTTGAGTTTGGACTATTGTGGTCACAAATTTCCCGGACACACGGACAGACCGACATATATGTTTTGACGGAAATAATATTTTTTGGATATAAAACATCAAGAAACTTAAAAAAATCAATAAAAATTTTTCGATTTTTTTTTACTTTAAAGCTAGACTTTTTTTAGGGAAAGTAAATGAAATTCCAGTTTAACTATTAAAAAAGTGATGTTACCACATAATGGCTTAGTTTACACCATGAGTACTATATTTTAAGACCAGGGACTTTTTATCTGCCCATCTCTGTTTACAAAATGCTATAAACAGAGATAGGTAGATAAAAAGTACCTGGACTTAAAATATAGTACCCATGGTGTAAACTAAGCCGTTCCCTTGTTCCACTTTTTGTCACCACCTCTGACCCCCTTCCCCCTAAAGTGAGGCCATTATTGTTTAATAGAGAAATCATGGACAATCAGTAGACATTATTTTTTTAAAGTAGATCTAGATGAAAAATGGACAATTAAATTAGTCTAATAATTAGTGTGAGATTAGCTCAGCGGTCTAAGGCATCGATATAGCATTGACACTGAGCTAATGATCGTGAGTTCAAACCTCACTGGACCCGATTGCCTTTTTCAGTTAATTAATAATTGAAATTTGGCGAAGGCATACTCCCTAGATATATTGGTTCAAAAGTCAATTAAAGCCAGTGGTTCCCTCTACTACTAGCCCACACAAGTCCTGGACTTAGGGGATGCTTAATTAAGTAGAATAGTACGAGGTTAAAAATAAACATAAAGTCTTACCATCTTTGTCTTCGATATGATTCAAAGAATTGTTAATGTTAGTTTTAATCGTTAACTTGAACTCATCTTTATGCCATAAATACTGTTTTGTGTAGATTTCAATTATGTTATTACATTTTTCTAACAGATTTCTTAAAATTGTCTCTACTTCCACCTCATTTTCAGTAGTAAGCGTTGGAAATAAATAATATTCCACATGGTCCTCTTCACGAACAAATTCCAGTATTTTATTCGAATCCATGGCACTTTTTGAATTAAAACTTATACATATGGCACTGTCCTTTCACTTTTAATTGAAATAACCTTTTTTATTGACCTCAATAAGGGTGAATTAAGTGATTTTTCATTGTTATGAGCCCCACTTTTTTTTTAAGAAATTTTCTTCTTCTTCTTATATTTTTTCTTTGTGCGTACAAACAAAACGTTGTTGCCGTCTCTATAAGACCAAGATATTTTATAAGTTAACCTTTTATTGTATAATGCGAGAATTGCTTTTTATCAGTTTGTTAAAATAACACGATATTTTTAAAATGCGAATAATATTCCTTTATTTTCATTTTTTTCAGAATCGTAAATTTTGAATTCGCGCTATTTGCTCCTATCCAATCAAATTGTTCGTGGTAGTTCTAATGTCCCCTAGTTAGCAATTTGATTGGATGGCTTATAAAAATGGCGCATATCAGTTCCTGCTTTGGCAACGGTGTGGTACCAGTTCAATGAATTCTTCGGGCGGTTAAATTTTTCTTGTTTATATTTTCAACAACTAATTCAGAGTGAAAAAAGGTAAAATAATAGGCGAAAAACAACAAAAACCTAAAATAAAATGTTTGTTTAACCAAGTTATTGTTTTGTGCTTGATAAAAATACGAAGTGAACAATGGCAAAAGCAAAAGTCAATGCAGACTGGAAGAAAAAGGTAAAAACCGAATATGTACGTTTACGGCAGCAAAAACGCTACAAAAGAGCGGACGAAGTCAAGTTGGCGTGGAACCAAAACAAAAACAAAATGACAGATACTTTAATTGAGAAACAAAAGCAATGGACATCTGGAAAAGCCTACTGGGTGAACACACCAGACCTCCCGATACATTCCACTTGCATGAAAAAAGCCGAAGTCATAGGAAACGAAGGAGATATACAAGTAGCAGCTATAAAAATAGTTAACGCTGTTACTCCTATACCTACGATGTACACCTGGGCACCCATTCAGCAGAATTTTATGGTTGAAGATGAAACCGTTCTTCATAATATACCTTATATGGGTGATGAGATTCTAGATCAGGATGGTACATTTATAGAAGAGTTAATTAAGAACTACGATGGCAAGGTACATGGAGATAGAGAATCTGGGTTCATAGACGATGAGTTATTTGTGGAGTTAGTACATGCTTTGATGCAATACCAGGATAAGTCTGATAAAGTCATCAAAAAAGATGTTGTAGATGAAACTGTGAAGAAAATCAAGGAAGAGAAAGAAGTAAAGGAAGAGAAAGATAAAAGTATCAAGGAAGAGAAGGATAAAACAGTAAAAGAAGAAAAGGAGAAGAAAGAAAATTTGGAGTTTCCTTCTTGTGTTATTTTTCAAGCTATTTCAATGCAGTTTCCTGATAAAGGGGGTCCTGAAGAATTAAGAGACAAGTAAGAATTTAAAACAATTTAAAAAATAAATAAAAAAAACTTTTTTTTATAAAAAAATTCAATAAATCTTATAATTTAAAATTGTAAATATTAGGATTTCTAAATAAATAAACATTATTATTATATTATTATAAATAATAATAATAAAGTTCTTTATTGCACAACATACAAATGGCCATTGACCGTAGTCCTTCAGCCTAATTAAATTTCCCATATTTTTTAAGAAAATCAGATTTTTTTGGATATAAAACGTCGAAAAACGTAAAAAAAGCAATATTTTTTTATTTTTACTGACAAGATTCCTTGGAATCCAAGGAATGCTTGGAGAAAGTAAAAACATCTTCTTTTCTTAAAAAAATGATTACAAGGATTTTTATTTTTGTGTGATTATTCAGGTACATCGAACTAACTGAGAGAGTTGACCCGAACGCCCCACCGGAGTGCACGCCAAACATTGACGGCCCCATTGCTGCGTCCGTACCCAGAGAGCAAACCATGCATTCCTTCCATACTCTGTTCTGCCGAAGGTGCTTCAAATACGACTGCTTCTTACACCGTAAGTATATTTTGCGTTCACAATTAAATATGTTTAGTTTTCATCCTGTATATAGTAGATTTTGATAAGTCCCTTATGTGAACAAATATAAGGTTTCACGCGCATGACGTACTACCTGGAGGAGCTGGCTACAGGCGATATTTTAGTGTGTAGTTTGAAAACAGCACGGTTCGGACAATACGTTAAATTCGTCAGGGGCGCGATACTCACGCCACTATCGCTTCCAAAGAACAAAAATAACAATAGTTATTCGTAATGAATCACGCTATGTAAAATACATCCAATAAATAACATTTCGCGTAAAACGAGTTGCAAATAAAATAAAATAAAAAGTCCAAATCTAGCGAGATGTTGGCGATATCTACTTACTTACGATATTAACGGTATGCGTATTCTAGAGAGTAGAGTTGTTAGTTCGTTTGGGAAAACGGAAAGTTTTTCGGGAACAATGTATAGTACTTGAAAAGACCTTTCAAATGAGCATTTATAGAAGTTTCTAGCATTTATAAATAAAAAGCAATCTTGTTTTTTTTATGAGCTTTATCTTTGTTTACATATCACAATTTGTTAAAACTTAAGGTTTTCTAGTTATTCGTGAAAAAAGTTCATGCATTTTTTCTATGAAAACTGAACATTTAATGTATAACTCAAAAAGTATTGACTTATCAATATAACTTTATGGGAAACTTTTTGCTTGGAATTCATCCCTCTATCGATTCCTGTGGTTGTTTTGAGTATAATAATTCCCACCCCCCAGAAGGGGTGACATTCACCTCCAGGGTAAAAGCACGCATTGGCACTAGGGCACATTTGTTCCTTAAGCCATCCTCTAAGGACTTTTCAAATTTGGAGCAGAAAACCGCCATTCACATAACTTGTGACTAAGTCCTAATTAAGTTATGACTTATTGTGTTTCATCAATATTTATACTTTTTGTTTTATTTTTAACCGCTCTACATAGGACAGCAAGGTATCATTTATATTATTAATTCATATTTAAATCATTTATTCATCCCAAAAAACATTTCATAGAATAGTGTATTCTATAACTAGTATGGAATAGACAATATTCCGCGCGATCGGAAAGTTTGTCATACGAGCCGGCAGGCGAGTATGACGGTCGCGCGAGCGCGGAATGACTATTCCATACGTGTTGTAGACTATACTTTTTCTTCAACTGCAAATATGAATCACTGTATGACTTTAAACTGCGGACAAGATTAAAAACAATGTTTTTTGTGACTCGACATTGTAAATGCAACAAAACACATATTTTTAAATAAAGCAATTAATGTTATTTAATAATTTTATCAAATCAGTACTTAAAAAAGATTTTATTTAATTTTAGCACATATTTACAAATTCTAATGCAAAAATTGAAGGTTATGTCAGATTGTTGTGACAGATATCAGGTTTAAATATTTAACAATAGATGGAGCAGTTTTAATATTTTGAACTAAATTGATAAAAAACTGGTCAATTATTAAGAAAAACTAATAAACTTTATGTAATATTAACGCAAAACTTTAAATTGCATTAAATTATTCAATATTTCATGGTAAAAAATATATATTTTTGCTAATTTTGCTAGTTTTCTTTACTTCTATAAACAAGAGATGGATGGCACTACATGTGCTCATTCTAACACTTGATACGGAATATTCATACCGTATCTAGAGCTAGAATGGATTCATTCTGTGTTTGAAAAGTGTGTGTATTTGCTTACATTCTAAAGCAGTCGTAGAAAAAAACATTTTTAGAAAAATTTTAAAAGGCATAAAAACCCAATTTTTTAACTTCACTTCCCCATTCCCCATAACTTTTGAACGGCTTAAGATATCAACTTGAATTTTGGAACACGCAATTTTTGATTAATGATAAACAATCGCAAATTATACTTTTTAACTACCTAATTTTAAATGATAAAAATGAAAATTTCAACAAAAAAAATCCAAAAAAATCGCAATTTTTAACCAAAAAAATTAAAATTCAACACCGAAAATAAATGCGGACTTTTTAATAAATGCGGTGGAACCGTACCATTTTCAGTTTATTTTTCACTCATTACAATAACTTATTGTATCTAGAGACATGAAATTTGGTATACATTATATATTTTTTGTTTACAATTAGGTTTGCAAGCCTGCCATCCAGGACCAAATTTGCAAAAAAGACGTGGGCCAGATTTGAAGCCTTTCGAGGCCCCTTGTGGGGCCGAATGTTACATGCATCTAGTAAGTAAAATAATCTGTTATGCCCTAAAAATTAAAAACATTTTTTTTTGAAAAATTAAAATTTTTGAAAAAAATTTTTTTTTTCAAAAAAATTAAAAAAATAGTGTTTATCCAATACATACAGATAATAAGACAATTATCAGCTTTATTTTAAATAGATAAACTCAATAATAACCCCCGCGTGGATTTTACTTTATTGAGTGGATAATTATTTATTTTACCCACTCAACTGTCACTTGTCAAATTATTTTCTTGTAAATGTCATTAAAATTTTTAATAAACATATGAATTCCTAAGCTATTTATTGGATAAAACCTTGTATGGCACTCATGGGTAAACCAATATTGCCCTCTCGAAGGTTAATTTTCTCATGGGCAATATCTTACTTTACCCACTAGTACCATAAATAACTATTATCTGATTTGACCTTACCCTAACCCGATTTGTACCAAAAAAAGTCCATACAAAAACTTTTAATAAGGAACCTGTGTTCCAAATTTGGAATCTAAAAAGTTTAAATATTTACTTTTTGATTTTTTTTTTGTTTCTTAAAACATATTTTTTGAATCCAGGAAAGTGTCAAAGAAACAATGGCGATGAAAATCAAAATGGAGGAAGACGAAAAGGAAAAGGAAAGCAACAAGAGCAAACCGGGGAAAGTTGTTCCCGACCTTCCCGACGTCAAACCGAATTGTCTGCTGAATCCAAGAAAAATTGTCAAACAACAATCCGTGGACTCTGGAAACGAAGCCAGTTCGGAGGACAGCAATGACAGTAATAAGTTTAAAGGTAAACTAGATGAAACGTTGCAAGCACCCTGTCAAAACGTCGGCAATATTGTACACTAGAGCCATCTAGTTTGCAAATTTCAAACTAGGTGTTTTGTTTGATTTTAAGTTCTGTATCTTTAAAACATTATATTCTAGCAAAAAACTGTATACAACATTTTTTATAGAGCTTAAAAAGAGCTTTTATTTAAAATATAATTTTTTGAAATCGGGTTATAAATATGTGAGATATGCTAAAAAAACCTTTTACTGCTTGAAACGCAATATCTCGAAAACAATGCGTTTTAGGAAAACGTTGTTTATAACATTTTTTGACCAATTTAAAATTATCTTTTATATAAGTGCTAAATTAACCAAATACAAAAATAATTGCCTTAATTTTAAACAACGCTAAAAATAGGAGTTTTACCCTATTTTTACCCCCTTACCCCCAATCGTTTACCCCCAAAATCTAATCAGCTCTTCGGAATACGATAAGAAACAATAAGCAAAAAATGGAGAGAAATGGAGTTAGAATTTACACCCAGACAGACGGACGCAATTTTTTTTTTGTTGATTTCGACCCAGAATGGTCTAAAACGTCGAGAAATGTGAAAAAAACGTGGTCAAAGATTTTGACTTTCCGGCGAAGATTTCAATACATCGACACTCTTAGTAGCACTAAGTGCCGATATCGGTGTTTTTCAAAGAAAAAAACGATATTCTATTTTTATCTTTTAAGAATACGAAAGTTTTTAATTTTTATTTATCGATAACTTTTTTCCCACCTTACTCGTTTAAATGGAATCATTAAAAAAAATCAAGATAAAAGAAATAAAAATATAAATATTTAAAACCTCGCGTCAATGCTAGAGTCGACGCGGCGCCTATGCGAGTACTGGAAATTCGCCGAGTACTGTTAATTATAACAAGATTTCAACAAATAAAAGCTCTTTTTAAGCCCTATAAAAAAAATCATACAGTTTTTTGCTAGAATATAACGTTTTGGAGATACAGACTTTCAAACTTTAATAAATTATGCAACACACAGATGTATTACTGGTTGCCTAGTGCCGATGTTTTGACAAGGTTCTTGCAACGTTTCATCTAGATTTTCGTTGAAAAATAAAATTATGTGCAATGTAGAGTTAAAATTCTTTTGAACCATTTTCAGTTTATTTCAAATCTTTTTTTTTATTTTAAAATTGTAGAAGAAGGAACAAGCGATCCAGTATCAACTACCACCTCCTTCAGCTTGCTGGGCTTGATGGGCGTAAACGACCACAAAGAGTGGACCGGGTCCGACGAAAGTCTATTTCGGGCTTTGCACAAAGTTTTTCTCAACAATTACTGCGCAGTTGCGCAAATAATGCTGACCAAAACATGCCAGCAGGTGTACCACTTTGCGCAGAAAGAGAGCAGCGATATCGCTCCGGAAGAAGCGATGAAGGACTACACGCCACCTAGGAAGAAGAAGAAGAAACATCGTCTTTGGTCCATGCACTGCAGGTAATAAAAGTTATGGAAAATAAATTTTAAAAAATTAGAAAATAGTTATTTATGGTACTAGTGGGTAAAGTAAGATATTTCACATGAGAACATTAACCTGCGAGGCGATAGCCAAGCAGGTTAATTTTCGAGAGGGCAATATCGGTTTACCCATGAGTGCCATACAAGGTTTTATCCAATAAATAGCTTAGGAATTCATATTTTTATTAAAAATTTTAATGACATTTACAAGAAAATAATTTGACAAGTGACAGTTGAGTGGGTAAAATAAATAACTATACACTCAATAAAGTAAAAGCCACGCGGGGGTTATTATTGAGTTTATCTATTTAAAATAAAGCTGGTAATTGTCTTATTATCTGTATGTATTGGATAAAATGTTTTTTTTTAGCATAACTCATTATTAAACCGATTTAAAACCCCCCTTTTTAAGTTTGAAGAGTCGAAAGTTACTGTTATTGTGTAGTAAAAAAACTGAAAAAAATTTATTGCGGTTTTTAGGTCAAAAAAAAATTGTCTCTATCCGGGAAATTTGGGACCACGATAACTCGAGAACGCTTTGAGCTAAAGACTTCAAATTTGGACCATAGGTTGATTATCTAAAGTTCTAGGCTGAGATTGTTTTTGGTAAAAACCGGGGTTGGGGCAAGAGGTTAAATAGGGTAAAAAACAATGTTTTTCAAAAACTTTGTTTTTATTTTTTTTTTTAGTTTTTCGAAAGAAAAAAAAATCGACAGTTTTTATTGAAAAGTTTTTTTTTGGTCAGTCAGAATATTTTCTCTCTTTCTTTTCTCTCAGTTTTTTCGGTAAACTTTTTTTTGCAATTTTATTTTTTTTTTGTAAAATAATTTTTTGACTACTTGATTAATAAAATATAATATATATTTACAGAAAGATTCAACTGAAAAAAGAGTCCAACAGCAATCACGTTTACAACTTTACACCCTGTGATCACCCGGGACAAAACTGTGATCACAACTGTCCGTGCATTGGTGCCCAGAACTTTTGTGAAAAGTTTTGTCAGTGTAGTTCGGATTGTAAGTATTTGGCAGTATGATGATTTTTAAGTATACTCCGTCCAGTTATGCAAGATAGTAAGGAACGCGGCCCGTTTTACACCACAGAGCGCATAAATAGCATAATTATGCATAAATCGTAGTGTATCAAAAATTTAACAGATGTCGGTACTGTTTTCCTGGAAATGGTCTATCCAAAGACTTGCATAACAAGCATGGTATATAAGAATGCGATGCCAGGATTGGCTTGATGTTTCGTCATGTATCTTGTAATGGTTGTTATGCGAGCCTCTGGATAGGCCTTAAGTTGTAATTGTAACCTAAAAATTTGACGTTTTCCTTGTGTTCAATATAATTTACGTTTGTACAATATGTAGAATATGCTAATTTAGTGTGAGTGTATGAAGAATAAACCAAAAAAGTACCTTTTTCAATACCATACAAAATAACATTAAGTATAACCATTTTTGATATAACTTTCTCTTCTTATTAGCTTTAACGACCGTCAATCATTGTCATAGACAAAAAATGTCGCAATATTTTATAAGTTAAAAGGTACAAGTTTTTAACCAATGATGTAGCTTAAAAATCGCGGGAATTTTAAACTACTGTCTTGCATAACTGGACGGACTATAGTTTCATTTCTTTTAAGGGTCGATTCTACATAAGAAAAATAATAGGAAGTTCCTATAAACATATGTCCGTCCAAAAACGGCTCCTAAGAAGCCCCATCAAAAGGTGTTTCAAACATTCAGTTTTTATTTTAAAACTCAGGGGCCCCGCCGTAATTTTAACTATTAACGGTGTATTTTTAATAGCGTCAATAATTACACAGGCCAACAATAAATTTGTGATCAGATGTTTTTCTTTTTTGTGGCTTAGTTAAGACCCGCTGACTGCCAAACAAGCTTTTTTTTGTTCCAATCAAGTATAATTTTTTTCAGCTATAAGCCTTGCTAAAAATCTGATTCTTTAACATGAAGTGCAGAATTTTTGAGTTATGGACATTGGTCTACATCAACATAATCAAAAGAAACCATTTGACGCATTTTTAGAAAGATCGAAACAAAAATTAAATTTTGGACCACCCTAATGGCGCGGATTTTTTTTTATAATTTTCGTTATTTTATTCAAAATCAGCGGTATCAAAAATAGTCGTATGCATAAATTCAGAATTTTGTGCCTGTTTTTTTTTTCGTGGCCCCCTGTGCGGTTGATCCAAAGAACTTTTACCTCAAGAAGGAACATGATGAAATCTACCGTATGCTTTGTTTGAAGCGTGAACCAACTACGGTGAGGGGCTGGTGGGGAGTGACTATTGTTTACACTTAGTACGCGTAAAGAGAGAGAAAGAATGTGTAAACTCACAGTCTAATGTCGTAAAATGACTGATAGGGGTACAGTGTTGCCGATTGGAAACATATACTTTGGATATTTTATTGTAAATTTTAAGAAACATTAGTTTTGTATGAGTTTTATATGAACTAGTAGTTTAATTTTAATAGATTTAAATATACTATATTATTAAACATAATTATAGTATACACAATAAAGTTTTTTACATTTTTAATTTAAGTATAATGATCTGAATTCATGATATGGTGGAAACTACGCAACATCGCTACTAGGTAGCCTGAAAGTCGACTAGCGACATCTACATTTTACACCACAAAGCTGTATCGCGTTTCTGTTAGTAAATAAACAAACAAAAAGATGACACCTTCATAAACATTGGTCTGAAATTACTTCTTGAGGTAAAAGTTCTTTGGGTTGATCAAAACCCTTATGTGATGGACAAAAACGGAAGTTGTATTAGAAATCAACATAACCAAATTACCCAAAATCAGCTGTCAGATTCAAATCAACTTTCAAAAGTAGAAAATTTGTTGGCCTGTGTTAATTTAAGGGGTAATTCTACATCATAAAATATAAAAAAAGTTCAGACAGATGTCTAAAAATGAGTCTTAAGGAGCTAGGCCCCTTTATAACTGGCTAAAAAATTCGGTTTTTGCCATTAATTTTGCTATACTTTTTTTTTATTTACATTTTTTTGTTAGGTCAAAATCGGTTCCCGGGATGCAGATGCAAAGCCCAGTGCAACACAAAACAATGTCCCTGTTATCTGGCAGTTAGGGAGTGTGATCCAGATTTGTGCCAGACCTGCGGGGCCGATCAGTTTGACTCGTCCAAAATCACCTGCAAGAACGTCAGTGTACAAAGGGCGCTTCGTAAGTATTACTTTTGACTGTCCCTAAAACTAGAAAAAAAACAAACAAAAATAATTATTTTATCCAATACATACAGATAATAAGACAATTACCAGCTTTATGTTAAATAGATAAACTCAATAATAATCCCCGCGTGGCTTTTACTTTATTGAGTGGATAATTATTTATTTTACCCACTCAACTGTCACTTGTACAATTATTTTCTTGTAAATGTCATTAAAATTTTTAATAAAAATATGAATTCCTAAGCTATTTATTGGATAAAACCTTGTATGGTACTCATGGGTAAACCGAAAATTAACCTGCGAGGCGTCAGCCAAGCAATAGCAATATCTTACTTTACCCACTAGTACCATAAATAACTATTAAACAATTTTTTTTTTGCTCAAAATATTTCCCATGGGTAATTTGGAAAAATAAAAAAAAAACTACCAACAAAAGAATACTTTTCTCACAGGTCCATTAAAACAAAAAATCATTATTTTTTTGCAGCAAACATTCTTTTTTTGAAGAACGAAAAAAATGTGAACTTTTTTTTTTTCGAAAAGAGTTAAAAATTAAAAAAAGCTCATTTCGCTAAGGGGTAACTTTCTCGAGTTATCGTGGTCACAAATTTCCCGGACAGACAGACAGATCGACAGATTTATTTGACGAAAATCATCTGTTTTGGATATAGAACGTCGAGAAACGTAAAAAAAAGCAATAACAATTTTTTATTTTTTTTTACTAGGGGAACGTTCAAGTATTACGTAACGCAAATTGTACCAAAATTCATGCAATTCAAACCCCGGTTCCCGCGTTATTAAAGGCTGTAGAGGTTTTATATTTTGGTTATCCCGCCCTGACACACCCCCTATTGGGGGGGGGGGGGGAGGTAGCTAAAACATGAAATCTCTATAGCATTTAATAACGCGAGAAACGGGGTATGAAGTGTATGAATTTTGGTAAAATTTACGTTACGTAATACTTGAACGTTAACTAACGTAAGAATTTCTTTGGGGAAAATAATATATTTAAAAATTTTCCCATCTGTCTGTCTGTGGACACGATAACTTTAGATTCTTGGAATCTAAGGTTTTAGGCAAAGAACTTTTACCTCAAGAAGTAATTTCAGACCAATGTTTATGAAGGTGTCATCTTTATTTAAATCTATTAAAATTAAACTACTAGTTCATATAAAACTCACACAGAACTAATGTTTCTTAAAATTTACAATAAAATATCCAAAGTATAGGTTTCCAATCGGCAACACTGTACCCCTGTCAGTCATTTTACGACATTAGGCTGTGAGTTTACACATTCTTTCTCTCTCTCTTTACGCGTACTAAGTGTAAACAATAGTCACTCCCCACCAGCCCCTCACCGTAGTTGGTTCACGCTTCAAACAAAGCATACGGTAGATTTCATCATGTTCCTTCTTGAGGTAAAAGTTCTTTGGTTTTAGGGCATGCTGCAAAAAAGTGCAAACAAATAAAAAAAATGAAACTTTTTTCAGTAAGTAGTTTTTTTTACAAAAAAAAAATTCTAAACAATTTTTCCTCTCGCTTTTCCATTATTTATTATTCTTTTCAGATAAACATTTACTCATGGCCCCCTCCGATGTTGCCGGCTGGGGCATTTTCCTGAAGGACAGTGCGCAAAAGAACGAGTTCATTTCGGAATACTGTGGCGAAATAATTTCGCAGGACGAAGCGGACAGAAGGGGGAAGGTTTACGACAAGTACATGTGCAGTTTCTTGTTCAATTTAAATAACGGTGAGAGAGCCCCTAAGGGGCACATTTTAAAGGAAAAAAGTGTACAATGATTTTCCATGACAATCGTAGACTAGGGACCCTAAATAAAGTAACATTAAACTTTTTGGTTTGGACTTTTTCTTGTTGCCAATCATAAACAAGCTTGTCCATAATTGTCAGTGACTGTCTATGAAAATATAGTCCATGGTTGTCAAGAGATTCTCAGTGATTGTCCATGATTTCATTGACAATAGTAAACTAGATGAAACGTTGCAAGCACCCTGTCAAAACGTCGGCACTATTGTACACTAGAGCCATCTAGTTTGCAAATTCCAAACTAGGTGTTTTGTTTGATTTTAAATTCTGTATCTTTAAAACATTATATTCTAGCAAAAAACTGTATATAATATTTTTTATAGGGCTTGAAAAGAACTTTTATTTAAAATATAATTTTTTGAAATCGGGTTATAAATATGTGAGATATGCTAAAAAAACCTTTTACTGCTTTAAACGCCAATATCTCGAAAACAATGCGTTTTAGGAAAACGTTGTTTATAACATTTTTTGACCAATTTAAAATTATCTTTTATATAAGTGCTAAATTAACCAAATACAATAATAATTGCCTTAATGGAGCTCTCTACAACTAGAATTATGAAACAAAAGACGTCTACCCTATCTCTATCTCATTTGTGTTACACTTTCCAGCCAACCAAATAAATACTGTATTTGTTTTTCATACAACAAATACAGTATTTATTTGGTTTGGCCGAAAAGTGTAGCAGTGAGCGGCATGAACGAACATAGCTAATGTGAATCTGTAGAATAAAATAAGTCTACTAAAATTTAGATGGCGCCAGTAATTTCTTTAATAAAAATATTATAGTTACACTTTTCGCCCGGCCAAGTAAATATTGTATTTGTTCAACAAAGAACAAATACAGAATTTGTTTGGTTGGGTGGAAGTGGGAGTGTATGTATGTCTTCTATCCTTTTTGGGTAGAACTTTTGTCCCTGTCTAATCTAACGGGAGAAATCTCCATTATAAACAAAAAACGCTAAAAATAGGAGTTTTACCCTAATTTTACCCCCTTACCCCCAATGGTTTACCCCCAAAATCTAAGCAGCTCTTCGGAATACGATAAGAAACAATATGCAAAAAACCGCAAGTCGATATCTCTTGTAGAAATGGAGTTAGAGAGTTTAAACCCAGACAGACTTTGACTTTTCGGCGAAAATTTCAATACATCGGCACTCAATCAAGATTAGATGATTACATGATTTCATGGACTTTTATTGAATAATCATGGGCAATCCTTGTGCAATCCTTGCATCTTGACAAATAAATTATTTTCCAAGACTGGTTTGAGGCAGCTTTACAGGCAGCTGCCCCTAGCCAATTGTTTTATTTCTCTAAAACTTCTATTATTATTTTAGATTTTGTTGTGGATGCCACTCGAAAAGGCAACAAAATTCGTTTTGCCAATCATTCCATAAATCCAAATTGCTATGCCAAAGTTATGATGGTGAATGGAGACCATAGAATAGGAATTTTTGCAAAAAGACCTATCCAGCCTGGTGAAGAGCTGTTTTTCGATTACAGATATGGGCCTACAGAACAGCTCAAGTTTGTAGGCATCGAAAGGGAGATGGAGTTTTTATAATAGTTTTTTTTTTAGTTTTTATTTTTTGTAATTTATATTTACAAATAAAATGCTTTTATATATTTCCAAATTTTAATCTTGTGGCTGTTCCAGCGTTCTTGAGTTGTCATACGACATTTTCCAAATACATCAGTCGAAAAGTTTTTTGTCAAAATAATAACCAGCCGTCTCGAATGAGCGAGAATACTTTCTCATAAAAAAATTATGTCCAGAAACAAATTATTACATTTTGGGGAGAGGGGGGGGTCATGAAAAAAATTATAATAACATTTTTTGTGTATTTTACCTTTTGGGTGGTTTTTAAATTTTTTATTTATTTAGTATAATAAGAAAGTTATGTCTAGAAACAATTTTTTTCATTTTGGTGGTAAGGGGGGGCGCTGAAAAAAAATATATAAAATTTTTTGTGTAGTTTTATTTAAGGTTCTATATGGGTGTTAAATGTTTCTTCCATTGTAAATAATAAAAATAATACGACTAAAAAAAAATGACCCCCCTTGCCCACAGGCGATTTTGCTCAAATACAAACTTGTCCAAGATAATATAAAAATACATCTGTATACCAAATTTCAAGTCGCTAGTTCAAAGCGTTCTTAAGTTATCGTGGATACAGACAGACATCATTTTTTTGTTGCTTATTTTGATTTTTCTCGACGTTTAAGCAAAAAAAAAATTTGATTTTTTAGCATCACAATACTTTCTTTTAGGAGAAAGTAAAAAAAATAGGTAACTAAATTTTTTGCGCAAATACAGGACTCGCGTTTAAAAAAAATGCTTACGAAGCCGAATTTTTAAAAATGATTGGTAGTTCAAACAAATAACACTAAATAGTTCAAATGTCCTTCCCGCCAAACACTATTTCTAGGTTATGTTATTCCAAAACCAAGTGAAAATGGAAAATTTTGTGTAAATTTATTTATTTTAATCGTAAGATGGATGAACAAAGTAAGTTTGAAGCTATTTAAAACTATTGTTGTCAGCAAAATAATAAAAATTTATGTTTTAGGACTCTTAAAACGTAAAAACAAGGCTAGGCAAGAAAACAACAACCAGTTGTTGTTATCTGTTTGTGCAGATTTAGCTGCTTTTTATGATTCACAAGGAAACTACCAATCGGCTGTAGAAGAATATATGGTCATATCGGATATAAACAAAAACGAAAATAAAAATATAGACTATGCTGTAGCTAATCGAGGCATTGCTGAAGCATATGTGGGCTTACACGATTACGAAAGGGCTTTGAAACATCTAAAAATATATTACAGTAATAAATTACTTTTGGTTTTAATATTAGGCCAGCTAGCGCAAAAATAATAGTTTTTACCCCACACTGAATACAATCCCTCCCAGGAATTTTGAATAAAGAATTTAAAGTCTTTCGATCAAAGTGTTTCCCCGAATTATCATGGTCAGAAATTCAAACTTTTCACAGAAATCGTGAAGCTGAAGTTTGCAACGAAAAATTCAAATAAAGTACTAGTTTTTACATACAAGTTTGGACTTGTCCAAACAAGCCGATTGCGGCGAGTTTTCTAAAGTACTAGTGCGCTAAAAACGTGTTATGAAATAAGTGCTTCAATATACTATTTGAATTTTCAATGCAAAAAAACGTTGCAAACTTCAGCTTCATCATAAATCGGTTTTTTTACATAAAACATGTAAAAAAAAATCAATTATTTAATTTATTTAATGCTGGATTTTCTTGGGGAAAGTAACATTTCAAAATTACGAGAATGTAAAAAAACTGATTTCTTTGAAAAAGTGAAAAAATTCATAACAATGTAACTCAAGAATGCTTTGTGATAAAGACTTTAAATTTGGGCCATAAATTTCTTAACCAGCTGGGATTGTTTTTCAGGTAAGGGAGCGTTCAAGTATTACGTAACGCTCCTAGGGGGGGTTGCAAGTCATTTTGGAGTGTTACGTCCATGTTAATGGTATAGGAAAATAGGGTTACAGGGGGGGGGGGCGTGGAGGTCCAAAATGATTAAAATTTGCGTTACGTAATACTTCAATGTTCCCTAAGGGGCTTATTTTTGCAATATGAAAAAAAAAATTCAACTTTTTGAGAAGTTTTCTTTTGAAAATTAAAGCAATTTAATATTTTTTTACAATTTTTAGATGTAGCAAAATCAGAAAAAAATAAACTAGAGCAGCAAAGGGCACTGGCCACAATTGGGCGTATGTATCTAAGTTGGTATGAAGATACAGTAATTAATGTTCCAAACAGAGAACACTTAAATATGGCTTACACAATGTGTATGAAGAGTTTAGTCCTTTGTGAGAGGTAAGTTCATTTTGAGAAGCCAACCACTACAAAATATATGTACATAGACTTTTGGAATTTTTGTATGACCGAAATTTTCGACAAAAAATTCTTAATTTTTAAACTTTTCTATAAGATTTTTGAAAAATCTTCGAAATCTTGCGAGGTGATCTGATTGAAACTTTTAAAATAGTTAATGGTCATTACACATGCAACTTGGACATCTTTCATTTCACTCAAAACAACCAAAACCTCCGAGGTCACAATAAAAAACTTTTAAAAGAAAGGTGCGCCAAATTGCTCCGAAAAAACTTTCTATCTAATCGAGTAGTGTATCACTGGAACATGTTAAGTGAGGACACTGTGAACGCCACCTCAATCAATCAGTTTAAAAATCGTCTGGACAATGAAATGACTTCATGGACAAATACCTTTATACACTACACTTTGTGATATATTTGTTAATTTTATTTCAATTTAATTTTTTTTTTTTGCTAATTTATTTTTTTTTAATTTTATTTTTATTTGTTTTATACATTACTTTATATTTTATACTTTATGTTTTATGTGATTTTAACTGTGATTATTTAGATACTTACTTGTGTTTACCAACTATTTAAGAATAGCATTTTATATATATATACAGTCTCATCGGCCCTGCCGCTTACTGTTTGTAATAATAATAATAATAATAATAAAAATTACCGAGAATTTTAAGATTTTTGAAAGACTCACCTCTTAGTTGATTAAAACAAATTTTACTTCATGAAAAAATATATACAGGGTGATCAATAACTGCCATGCCAAAATATAAGAGGTCATTTTGCATTCAAAAATATCAAAAAAAGTTCCTACAGTCCTTTAAAATTGTAATAAAAATAAGGTTTTTAATTAATAACTCTGGTACCCTTTAAGCTAGAGCGACAAGCTTTTGCATGTATACTAGTATTCATGTTTGTTTTTAACCTCGTACTATTCTACTTAATTAAGCATCCCCTAAGTCCAGGACTGGTGTGGGCTAGTAGTAGAGGGAACCACCGGCTTTAATTGACTTTTGAACCAATATATCTAGGGAGTACGCCTTCGCCAAATTTCAATTATTAGTTAACTGAAAAAGGCAATCGGCGCCAGTGAGGTTTGAACTCACGATCATTAGATCAGTGTCAGGCTATATCGATGCCATTGACCGCTGAGCTAAATCTCCCACTATTAACAATGGCAATAAGTTTATATTAATTTATTTTTTTGAATTTATCCAGAGGCGTCCCTAGACGGAAAAATGTATTAGGCTTAACACATTTTTGCCCCAAACTTTTTTATGTGTACTTTTTTTGAATTTTTTGTAATACATAAAAAACGTTATATAGTGTAACATTGTAGGAGCAACCAAAGAATCATCCTGTAGCATTAAAATTTTATTGATGCTTTTTTTGTTCCCCATTCAATATGTCATCTTCAAAGGGCGGTAGCTTCCTTAGGGCTCATTTCCGGACCAACTTTATAAAAACTTTTTTTGATATTTTTGGATGTAGAATCACCTCTTAAATTTTGACATGGCAGTTACTGATCACCCTGTATATAAGCATAATAACTTTATAATGTTTTAAGCTAATACTTGTTATTTGGAACACAGGTTTGTTATTAAAACTTCTTAGCTAAGTTAAAAAAAAACTGGTCACATCCCAGAAAATCAGGGAAATATCGGGGGAAAACTATACATATTTTAAAAAATTGGGAATTTTTTTTGACAATCTGGAATTTATAAGCACAAGTGATTTAAAAATTTAAAATCAACAACTTTGGGGTTTTTTAAATATCTAGGGAAAACAGTAGAAAAGCAAAATTCTAATTTACTAGAAATTTTCAGTAAAACTTAAAATTATTGAAAGTTCCTTAAAAAATACACAAAATACTGTAAATATTTTAAACATTAGGAAAAAATCCGGGAGGAATCAAGAAAAGAACGCATTTTTTATTTTTTCTTTTTTAAAAGCTTTCAAAATTTTTTCCAAAAAAAAGTTTTTTATCGATTTTCTTATTTTTTTTTACATAAACTATATTTCTCTACAATACAGACAGTATTCTTTTGTTGACAGCAGTATTTTAATTAACTTTTTTTTTAGTTTAACAGATATAAACAACTTGGAGAAAGTAGACATGTCATCGAGACTATTTATCAATTTGAGCATGGTTCAAGATCATATGGGAAATAACGAAAAGGCCTTAGAGCTAATCCAAAAATCGATAAAATTGTGCCAACAGTACGACATCTATGAGCAGCTGAATAGGGGATTTTCTTTGAAAGCTTCTTTTTATGAAAAAATAAATGACTACAAGAATGCTATACAGAACTATAACCTAGCTATTGAGGTGGCGAGTAAGTTTTTAAATAATGCGTTTTTTGAAAAAAAAAGGAGGGGTAAAAACTACTTTTTTACGAAAAAAGAAATTATTTTTTAAATTTTTTTTCATTTTTGGTTTTAATGAACCTAGGCCTATAATATGGAAAAGTATTATGTAGTAGTAGTAGTAATGGTGGGGAGATCAAGCCTGGCAACTAGACCATATTGGTCCTTTTTGCCTACCCCTGTGTTACTAGTTTTTCTACTCTAACGAGGATTTTTGTTGTTATACCCCGGGACCTACAGTTTAGCGAGGAATCCGAACCTTGTTTTGTCGGCTTTTTTGGCTAAGTGAGCGGCTTTGATCCTTAAGTTTATTGGCTGCCAGTGCACTTGGACCGGCGCCAAACTGCTTCAGGATCATTTTCGCTTGCAGCCTTAGTACAGATCCTGGTTGCTTGAAAGTCCCTAAAGTGAGCTCGGCCAACAGACCTGACAGCTACCTTGCTTAGCCACCGCCGCCCCCATTTTTTCTATAAACTTTAGATGAATGTATTCTGAAGTTGGTTGAAGTTGTTTTTGTTAATGCAGTATTTTTTTAGAAAAATTAAAGAGCAAGCCAGAATTACGTTGTTATACATTATTGGGAAAAGCCGAAATTTTAATCAAACTGGGCGACTTTCACGGTGCTAAACATGTCCTCTATAAAGGATACAAATTGAAAAGTCCTAATATTGAAGATAGGAACGTTATTGAACAAAAACTTAAGACTGGTAAGTTTTTTTACTTAGGGCTTACAAATAAGGACATCAGTTAATAGTTAAGTCAACTTCACTTCCCAACGAGTAATCCGATCGACTTTTAATTTTCAGGAAAAATCAAGTTCTGTTGCTTTTTAAAGTAATCCCCCCAAAAACAAAAAAGTTATGGGAGGTTAAACTTAAAAAAAAAAACGAAAAAAGCTGAAAGAAAATTCCAATTAACGTAACTTTTTTAGGAAAAATTACTTTTATTATAAGGATCAATTCTACCAATTTTGAAAGTAATCCCCACAAAAAAAAATGGGGTTAAACTTTTTTAAAAAATAAAAAACTATAATTATTTTTTGAAAACTATTTTTTTTTAAAGATCTTTAATTGTTAACATTTTGTTTTTTTTATTTTTTTTTTTCGAAAAACTTTTTTTTCAAAAATTTTTTTTTTCGAAAATGTTTGGTTTTTCAGCAAAAGAAAATAAAACTGTTAAACATTTTTTTTAGTTTTTTTATTTCTTTTTTTTTAAGTATTTGGCAAAATGCAATACATCCTTAGTAGAAAATATAAAATATGTGCAAATATCCCGCTTTTTAACGTTAGAATCAAACCTTAGTTACAAACGTTAGATTTTTAAGTTAGAAATACGTTATAAGTACGTTTAATTTCTAACTTTCGGTGGGCGCGGGGCCAACTAGGAAATTTCTACCTGCATCATAAAATGGCAGCTGGAGACAAATTTATTCATATAAATAAATCTTAATATATTTTAACAATCATAATATTTTTAAACATAATTTCGTTACATTTATTTATAAAATAGCCATCTTTTTAGGTGGCCCTAAATATTTTTCGTGTAATATGCTGTTATACTTCGATAAATACGTTTACCTCTCAGAAAAACTTTATATTTAGTTAGTTAATATTTATTTATACATTCAGAATCTTAAAATATTTTTTTAATTATAGTACATCGTTGCCAGACTTATTATAATTTTGACTTTTGGGGGATATTTTTTAAAACTTATTATAGAAATAATAAATAATTATCAAACCTAGGCACATAGCTGTCTACTATAGCTTACGTATTAATAATGGAAATTTAAAAAATATTTAAAGTTAGAATAAGGTTAGAAAAAGGTTAGAATTTAGTTAGGAACTAACGTTAGATTTATATATTTTATAAAGTTTTTGTCAAACGTTAGTTTTTAAGGTTAGATTTATATATTTTATAACGTTTTTGTATAACGTTAGAGACTAAACATAAAAATGTCACTAATCTAATGTTATGTTAAGTTAGATTTGTGTACTTTTCTACCAGGGATTACATATCTTCATGGCTTGTTTTTTTTCGTATTTACTGTAAAATGCAAACTATTACATATCTTCACGGCTTTTTTTAGTTGTAAAAATTTGTAAAACTGAAGACGAAGTTGTCACTTGCACAAATCACTCCCAGCTAAAAGATTTACACGACAAAATGGGCGACAGCTTATGCTACCTCAAACTCTACGAAAAAGCAATAGGACACTACAAAAAAAGGCTCGAAGCGGCCGAAAAATCGGGGGTCAGTAAAAAAGAACTCAGTTCTTGCTACATCAGTTTGGCAGAAACCTATAAGGACAATGGACAACATTTGGAAGCAGTGGAATATTTTGAAAAAGAATATGAATTGATTAAAGATAATCTAAAGTATAACTTAAACACGCTCAGTTGTATAGCGGATACGAAAGAATCGGCAAATGCTTCGAGCGCCGATGTTAAGGCTGTGTATGAAAGGGCTTTTGAAAATTGTAGAAAATATCGAAACGTAAAGGAAGAAAGAAGGATGGTTTCAAGGTAAGAAGTACTTTTTGATAAAAACTTTTTCCCACACATTTTACTTTTGTACGAAAAATATTGTGTATTACTCGAGAGAAAAGTCTTGTTCACGCTCGTGTGAATAATTTGCGCACTTGGCTGACATTTCGTGCTAATTATTCCCAATTACTACGAAAAACTTTACTTTCCTCTCTAGTTATGTTGAGATACAGAAGGAACGTAAAATGTGTGTTTGCAGCATGTTTAAATCTCCTAAATACAAAGAACGTTTACCTCAAGAAGTAATTTCAGTCCAATGTTTATGAAGGTGTCATCTTTTTGTTTGTTTATTTACTAACAGAAACGCGATACAGCTTTGTGGTGTAAAATGTAGATGTCGCTAGTCGACTTTCAGGCTACCTAGTAGCGATGTTGCGTAGTTTCCACCTTATCATGAATTCAAATCATTATACTTAAATTAAAAATGTAATGTATACTATAATTATGTTTAATAATATAGTATATTTAAATCTATTAAAATTAAACTACTAGTTCATATAAAACTCATACAGAACTAATGTTTCTTAAAATTTACAATAAATTATCCAAAGTATATGTTTCCAATCGGCAACACTATACCCTATCAGTCATTTTACGACATTAGACTGTGAGTTTACACATTCTTTCTCTCTCTTTACGCGTACTAAGGGTAAACAATAGTCACTCCCCACCAGCCCCTCACCGTAGTTGGTTCACGCTTCAAACAAAGCATACGGTAGATTTCATCATGTTCCTTCTTGAGGTAAAAGTTTTTTGCCTAAATATAAAAATAAATAAAAAATACATTTAAAATTGTTAGATTGATTAAAATTAAGTAACTATTATGTCCAGGTTAGATAAAAAAGTATGCCTTCTATAACTCTCCAACCTGGCATATAGCGACTTTAAATTAACGAAAACGAAACGAGCGATAGTGGGCTGCTGAGGGGGTTGTAAATAAGGGTAGAAGGGATAAATAGGTATTTCCCTAACCTTGTTTGAAGCTTTGATGTACCTGTGCACCGGGCTGGATTCTTCTTGATGATGAGGTAGTGGGCTGCTGTTGTAAATAAGGCTAAAAGGGATAAATAGGGATTTCCCTAACCTTGTTTGAAGCTTTGATGTACCTGTGCACCGGGCTGGATTCTTCTTGATGATGATGTAGTGGGCTTTTTATATAGATTTATATAATTTTACATTGGCTATAAAATGGCGAATTCAGTTTTTTTTTTTAAGATTAATCTTAATTTTGGAGGTAGTCATAAGTAAAACTAACCCAGTATACTTATATTTTCCGAAAAATAAATTAAAAGGGATGTTTTTTATTTTGTTTTAAGGTATATTCACTATTTGAAACGGAATAATTGTCTTATGGAAGCGAACAAAATGAACAATTATTTGGAATCGCTCTGTTCCCAAAATACATTTGAAGATGGGGGTGTGTCGTCATCGTCAGATGCTGAAACGGAGGCAGAATCCGATAACATATGTCTGGAAAATTTAACTGGTAATAAATAACACTTAATTTTTTAAGAAGCAATGAATTAAGACTTTACTGGAGGTCAATTCTGCAGAAACAAGTTTGCCTTATAGTGCCATTTGGATTTTTTTTTACTGGAAATAGTCCACGATAATGTCTTGTCTCACCAATAAGTCATTGTTTTTTTTTAAGTGCAGTTGGCGGGTTTTAAACCGGCACTTCTTATTTACTGGTGATTGAAATCAGGGGCGGATTTATTTTATTTTAAGGCGGGGGGCCATCCATAGGGAAAAAAGTCCAAACCAAAAATATAATTTTGAAGGTATTTCTATGCTAATATATCTCGCTGGGGGTGGTGGGGGGCATGGCCCCCCTAATCCGCCTCTGATTGAAATCCACGGAAAAATGTTCTTTTTTTGTGTTTTTAGCGATAATATTTATAAAAATTCTTGCAAAGTAAAAAATCATTTGAAATTTTCCATAAACCATTATTGACCATTCTTAGTTTCGACTTTTTTTGAAGAAATGTCGACTTTTAAAGTTGAAATTTCGAGATAATAAGTTTTTTTTACTCAGTATTGGCCGGCCCTTCAGAGCTGTGAAAATTAAAGAAATTGAAAAAAATATTTTTTATCCAATACATACAGATAATAAGACAATTACCAGCTTTATTTTAAATAGATAAACTCAATAATAACCTCCGCGTGGCTTTTACTTTATTGAATGGATAATTATTTATTTTACCCACTCAACTGTCACTTGTCAAAATATTTTCTTGTAAATGTCATTAAAATTTTTAATAAAAATATGAGTTCCTAAGCTATTTATTGGATAAAACCTTGTATGGCACTCGTGGGTAAACCGATATTGCCCTCTCGAAAATTAACCTGCTTGGCTGACGCCTCGCAGGTTAACTTTCTCATGGGCAATAACTTACTTTACCCACTAGTACCATAAATAACTATTTTTTAGATTTGTCCTCCGATTCCGACAACGACCTCCCCGATAAAACCCAGGAAAAAACCTCCCGGCCTCGGCGAAAAAAGAACCTGGTGACAAAAAATCTCAAGGGCGAGACAAAACTTCACGTGGCCGCCATCAACGGCGACTTAAAATCCACCCAAGTTCTTTTGGATCAAGGTATGTTTTTGATTGAATTTCAAAAGTATATAGTCGAAAGTAAAAGAAAAATTTGCGTCCGTCTGTCTGTCTGTCTGGGTGTAAACTCTCTAAATCCATTTCTACATGAGATATCGACTTGCGGTTTTTTGCATATTGTTTCTTATCGTATCCCGAAGAGCTGATTATATTTTCAGGGTTCCCACCAACCCTGGAAAACCTTGAAAACCTGGAAAATTCAAATCCCCACCTGGAATACCTGGAATTTAACAGTTTTTCTTTAAAAAACCGTTTATTACCTGGAATTTTGTAATAGCACCTGGAATTTAACATAAAAATATAATTTGTTCAAGAAAAATTAAAACACTAGTCACAAAAATTAAAGGATATAAAAAAACATACTAAATTTTTAGGTGATTTTCAAAACTTGGCGAAAAATAGTCGTAGAGTACGTAATGATAAAAAAGCAAATTAAATTTTCGAGTCTCTAGTTTTAAGATCCTGAAAAATACTAAAATATTTTTATCATTGACCGTTTTTGAGTAATCATAAAAAAATCAGCGGTAAAACAAATTTCCAAATTTTTGCTTGCTTTCAAAAAGTCCACGGTCTTCAATATTTTTTTCTTTGTGATTTTGTCTGAAAGCTCTTTTAGCTTGATTCTTCTTCTTTTATTTGAGCGCTAGAAAAGTTCTTTACGAATTTTTTATGCGGCGTTAAAAGCAAAAATGATAGTTTTAAATTTGATAATTATTCGGGAACTAATGACCGTACAGAAAATTTGTTCTGAAAACTACAAAGTATCCTCTATAACTCTGTGGCGTTAAACTTTATTAGCAATTAGTGTGATACATATTACAATGAATTTTGAGGTATTTGGGAAATGCAAAATATTTCTAAACATTTTCGCCTGCGGCGCTAAGCATAATATGGTATGTTTTAAGATGTTTCACCTACTTATGTGAAGTTTTATCAAAATAATTAGCTTAATTACCCAAAATGTTCTTTTTTTGTTTAAAAATAATACTAAATTTTATATACTAAAACTATTTTACTATACCTGGAATATTAGTCATTTTTACCTGGAAAACCTGGAAAATACCTGGAATTTGAATGTCAATGTTTGGTGGGAACCCTGATTTTGGGGGTAAAGGATGGGGGGTAAGGGGGTAAAAATAGGGTAAAACTCCTATTTTTAGCGTTTTTTGTTTATAATTAAGGCAATTATTACTGTATTTGGTTAATTTAGCACTTATATAAAAGATAATTTTAAATTGGTCAAAAAATGTTATAAACAACGTTTTCCTAAAACGCATTGTTTTCGAGATATTGACGTTTAAAGCAGTAAAAGTTTTTTTTAGCATAAGCCAAAAGCTTATTTGGGGCTCTCCATGACTGTAATTAAATAAATAAATAAATAAATAAATAATAATAATAATAATAATATCTCACATATTTATAACCCGATTTCAAAAAATTATATTTTAAATAAAAGCTCTTTTTAAGCCCTATAAAAAATGTTATATAATAATAATAATAATAATCTTTATTTCCATAGACAAAAAAGTATCGGACACGTCAAAAATATATATACACACACATATATACATACATATACACATATATATATATACATATATATACATATACATATACACACATAAAATACACACATGTAAATAAATAATTTATAAATAATTTATCACAGATTTAAAATTCACAGAATTAAAATTTTTTGCTCAAATATTCTGGAATTGAATAAAAACAATTTAATTGAAAAAAAACTTTAACTCTTGATTTAAATTGTTTGAGGCTGTTTGTATTCTTAATCTCATTTGGAAGATTTTCAAATAATCTGATAGACATCATTTTAGTCCCATCCTTAACCTGTGCATAATTGTAAGCTGGCACGTAAAGATTTGTAGCATTTCTTGTACAATACTGATTTATGTCACCAACAGTGACAAATGAATTTAAATTGTTCTTAACATAGATAACACATTGATACATAAACATACTGTAGACAGTCATTATGCGCTTTTCCACAAAAATATCTCTACAAGTAGAATTATAAGATAAACCAAAAATGAAACGTATAATTCTTTTCTGCATAATAAGAACCCTTTCCACCTCAGAACTGCACCCCCAACACAGAATACTGTAAGAGATGACAGAGTTTATGCAAGCATAGTAATATTTTAAAAGTGTGGATGTGCTTACGGTCCTTCTGAGCTGAAGGATGCAGAAACTCTTTGTGGCCAGGGTTTTCAGAACACTTTCAACATGTCTTCTCCAGGATAAAGTTTCATCCATGAAAACGCCGAGAAACTTGCAATCACCATCCTGCATGATGGATTTACCATTTGAACGTACCAAAATGCTGGAATTTTGTACAACCATTTTGGGATGAAACATAATTAGTTTTGTCTTGTCAGTATTCAAAATAAGACCATTTTTGAGACACCATTCCTGCATTTTAAAGATACATTCATTTAGTTTTAAGCTGAGAGTTTCAATATCCTTAGCAGACACCACTTCAGAGGTATCATCAGCAAAAAGTGTAAGCAAGCTCTCGTCTTCCGAATCAAGACACAGATCATTTATAAAGATTATAAACAAAATGGGACCAAGAATACTGCCTTGTGGGACTCCTGTCTCACATGGTAAAAGTCGAGAAAATACATGACCCTTTCCATCTGAGACTCTAACAGTCTGGTACCTCCCAGCCAGATATGACTTCAACCACTTTAGTGCTGCACCTCTTATCCCATAATCATAAAGCTTCTGCAACAATAACTTGTGGTTTATTGTGTCAAAAGCTCTGCTTAAGTCATAAAACAAACCACAAGTTTTTAGTTTGTTGTCGAAGTTATTTAGAATACGGTCATAGAGGGAAAATATAGCGTCTTGGGTAGATTTACCTTTGGTGAAGCCAAACTGCCTGGAAGTTAACAGACTGAAAGTAGCCATAAAGGATACAAGCCGAAGATAGAAAGCCTTCTCAAAGATTTTGGAAAACACGGATAGCAACGCCACTGGTCTATAGTTTTGTAAACTATCCGGGTCTCCTTTTTTATGTATTGCAACAACAACAGCCGTTTTTAGTTCCTTGGGAAAATACCCTAAAGCAAAAGAACTATTTATTAGATGCGTCAAGGGATCTAAAAGCTGTGTTGCCACTTCTCTTACCATGGAGCAAGGAATGCCATCCAAACCACAGGACTTTTTCTTTGTTGTAGACACAATAATATCAAACACTTCCCTTGGAGTAACTGGATCTAAAAAAAATGAATTAACATTCTTTTGTATGTTAGGTGGGGGAAGGTCATTTTTTGCCTTACTAGATATTATGGATTTAACAGACTCAATAAAATATTCATTTAAGGAGTCAGCCATTTTATCTGCACTCAAAGGTTCATTTTGACTGTTTAATATTTTGGGTTGGTTTATCCTTTTAGCCTTTAAATTACAATTTTGCTTTATGATATTCCAAGCCGCTTGACTTTTATTATCTGCATTATTTAATATGCTGTCAAAATAGTTTTTTTTAGCCAAAGAAATATTTGTTTCGTGTTTTTTTAATAGTTTATCATAAAACTCATGCATAAGCGGATCATTTGAAGATTTACAAGAACGAAAAATATCCCTGACAAATATTCCCTCATTTATAATCTTATCTGTAATCCATGGATTTGATCTGTGTCTTAATTTTTGTTTGACACTCACCACTGGAAAAGCCATGTCAAAAAGTGAACCAAATTTTCTTAGAAAAAAAGAAAACTTATCTTCACCATCTGAATTATACATCTCACTCCAAGACTCTTGTTCCAATAATAATTTAAAATTTGCTTTTTTATTTTTACTAAAAACCCTTTTTTTGGTTTCTTGAGATACCTTTGTAAAATTTGTACCCAGAAGATTTACAATCTGCGCACAATGATCTGAGTACCCAAAACCAATAGTTTCTGCCGCAATGTTATCCACGTTTATATTAGTAAAGATATTGTCCAAGAGTGTACCAGACACAGGACGTGATATATCAAAAAGGCACTGATTGTACCCAAATGTTGACATTAAATTCAGTATCTTACAAGTATTTGCATTTGTTGGCTCTAAAAAGTTATAGTTAAAATCAGCACAGACAAAACATGGGCCCCTGACATCCATCAAACGATTTAAAACCTGTTCCAATGAGCTCAAAAAGAATTCATGGTTCATCTTTTTGTTTATAGGAGTCCTGTATAAGGCACTTACATAGAAATTAGAATTTTCATGCTTAATACTTACACAAACAGCCTCAAACAACTTATCTTTCTTATCAATCTTATCTAGGACAATCTCCTTGAAACTGATATCTTCTCGAACAAGGATTAGAACTCCCCCTCCACCCTGTTCATGTCGACTATAAATACTAGCTAACGTATAGTTGTGGAAAACTAAAGAGCCTGCTTCTTCATTAGTAATTCTTGATTCTGTAATGCACACAACTTCAGGATACTTATGAATTTGCAGGAAAACATTTAGCTTATCAACTTTATATCGTAGGCTACGTATGTTTGCTAGAATATAATGTTTTAAAGATACAGAATTTAAAATCAAACAAAACACCTAGTTTGAAATTTGAAAACTAGATGGCTTTAGTGTACAATAGTGCCGATGTTTTGACAGGGTGCCAGCAACGTTTCATCTAGTTTTAATTTAAGGATATCAAAAATTATCTTTTATACTTTATAGGTCACCCGGTTAACATACGGGACAACGCCGGGTGGCTCCCTCTGCATGAAGCTTGCAATTTCGGCCACCTGGAAATCGTCAAACTGCTGGTGGAGCACGGCAGCAACATCAACGACAGAGGGGGCGTCGAGTGCTCCGGAATAACGGCGCTCCACGACGCTGCTACAAACGGACATATGGACATTATGATGTATTTGATCGATAAGGGGGCGTGTCCTACAACGACCAATGATTTGGGGGAGTCGCCATTACACTCTATTGAAAGATGGTTAGTATAAAATACCATGTGTCTAAGTTAGATCAAAAAATTATGCCTTTAATAACTTTCTAACTTAACATATAGCGACTTTAAATTAACGAAAACGAAACGAGATATAGTGGACTGCTTTAGGGGTTATAGAGGGTTTGAAGGAAAAAATGGGGATTCACTAACCTTTTGTTCTGATGTACTTATCTTCAACTGAGCCAAACGAAAAAAAAAAACAAAATTAAAAACAAATAAGTTAATTCAGCCCAAAAAAAATGGAATAAGCTAAACTTGAAATTAAAAAATATTTTTTTTTTATGTTTTCGCAAAAAAAAAAATTATGCCCAGGAAAATTATTTATTATATATTATTATTATTTAAAATAACTCGAGAGCTAAAGACCTCAAATGTGGAACATAAGTTTCCCTAAGTTCTTGTTTTTGGTAAAAATCTAGAAATTGCGGGTAAAAACTGTTTTTTTTGCACGACCAAGACTAAAACCTTACGCTTTCATTTTCGGGACTAAACTTGCCGTTTTTCTCCCTAGGGAATAAAAGTCACGACAACCTTGATAATATTAAAATATTATACTTACTATAATGCTTTGCTGGTTCAAAAATTAGGTTTGGTGGTGTTTTGTAATAAATTAGCGATTCAAACCAATTTATTTGATTTTAACAAAGAAAACCTTTAAAAATAACATTGTTATAACAATTTATACATAACTTAAAATTTATCATCTTCGTCCATTTTTTTGACGTTTGTGTCAACCATATTAAAAAACAATTGAAATCGCGATAGCCATGAAACTGACTTTTCGCAATTTACAGGCATCTTGATTAAATTACGAAAATAAAACAACCGATTTAGACGCGTGGTTTTTAATTTTATCTACCTACCTAAATTATGTTTGGTCCTGCAAAAAATAGTGTATATACCTCAGGACTAAACTTGGCTGTTTTAGTCCCTTGCATTTCTGTTTCCTGAGCGAGCGTAGCGAGCCAGTTTAGTCCCTTGGTATATAAATAACTATTATTTTTGATTTTTTTTTAATTTTTGATTTTTTTTATACTGGTTTCTTTTGTAGGTACGAAATAAGCGCTCCCCATTCCAGAGAAGTCGAAGAACAATACAAAATTCTGAAACAAAAAATGACCGAATTTTACGAAAAAACGGGGCAAAGTCTGAAACCCGTGTCAATCAGAAACAACACGTCCCTGATCGGCAAAGAAAATAACACGAATGTTAGCAATAGTAGCACATTAAGAAGGCCTAGCCTGAAACGGAATCAGAGTTTTATTGATGAAGATTTAGACGACCCCCACTTTTCACAGGGTAATTGTATATTAGTATATTATTCTAGTAGAAATTTAACGTTAGAATAACGTTTTTCTAACGTTAGAAAACTGTATAAAAGTACGTTATAAACGCTTTTTAACGTTAGAATCAAACGTTAGTTACAAACGTTAATCTAACGTTAGATTTTTAAGTTAGAAATACGTTATAAGTACGTTTAATTTCTTTCGGAGGTGCGTGGCCAACTAGGAAATTTCTACCTGCATCTTAAAATGGCAGCTGGAGACAAATTTATTCATATAAATAAATCTTAATGTATTTTAGCAATCATAATATTTTTAAACATAATTTCGTTACATTTATTTATAAAATATCCATTTTTTTAGGTGGCCCTAAATATTTTTCGTGTAATATGCTATACTTCGATAAATACGTTTACCTCTCAGAAAAACCTTATATTTAGTTAGTTAATATTTATTTACATATTCAGAATCTTAAAATATGTTTTCAATTATAGTGCAGCGTTGCCAGACTACAATTTTGACTTTTGGGGGATATTTTTTTAAACTTATAGAAATAATAAATAATTATCAAACCTAGGCACATAGCTGTCTGAAATGAGTATTTTCTACTATAGCTTACGTATTAATAATGGAAATTTAAAAAATATTTTAAGTTAGAATAAGGTTAGAATTTAGTTGGGAAACTAACGTTAGATTTATGTATTTTATAACGTTTTTCTCAAACGTTACTTTTTAATGTTAGATTTATATATCGTCCACTAAAGGCTCTAGTTGTCTAAGTCCAAATTTTTCAAAAATGAGATTTTTATCAAATTTGCTTCATTATCTGATTACCAACATACTTCAAAAAAAAAAAAGTTGCATTAAACCAATATCAGCCTCAAAAAATGCAAAAATGTAAATATTTTAAGTCGCTAAGTGTCTAACTCCATCATATGATTGTGAGAAAACAATTAAATGAGAACTGTCACTAATGTCAAACTATTTCTCGACAACAGGGGATCCCGTTTCAAATATTTGTTAATTTACTGTTTGATGATAATTATAATTATTGCCATTAATAATGTATATATATTATGCCTACCTAGTAGTAATATTATATATTAAATATAAAAATATAAATTTTTTGTAATAATATTACGCGATATAATACGATAGGTATCCTCCTTTATCTTCCCTTGGAGTTAGACCATTAGTGAATTTAGATTCTGTGCTTAAAATTTAATTTTCAATTAATTTATATAAAATAGATAATAATGAAAAGTTTTAAATACATTAACACATTTCAAACATTTTTACCTGTGAACAAGCTAATTTTAAAGTTCTAAATTGCTATAATTAAGTTTTAAATCGTTTTTTACGTCTCCTGAAAAATATGACGTTTTGGAGTTAGACCGTTAGAGCCTTTAGATGACGATATCTTATAAAGTTTTTGTCAAACGTTAGTTTTTTTGCACTTCAGGCTTTGAAAATAAAAAAAAGTACGCCATTTTTAAAAATATCGCACCAAAAAGCGTCCAAGAGGGTTGCCATTTTAAAAAAAAGTTATGAAGGAAAAACCGTTTTAAAAAATTTAAAGTACAAAAACATTACCAAATTTTAGTTTTTGCATAAAATTTGTATTTTTCCCTCATTTAGCAAATAAATTAGATTTTATTTATAAAAAAATAAATCTTTTATAATAATATAATATAATAAAAAATTTAAAGAAGTACTAAAAAAATCTTTTAAATGATTGTTTTTTTAAGTAAATTTGTTTGCTGGATCCAACAATGCAAAAATATACAGGGGGGTGTCATTTAAAAAAAATAAATTAACTTAGTTTACGACGAAACCAGAAATTAAGAAAAAAATAATTTTGACAATTTTTATTCATTTTTTTTTATTTATCTACGCGCCAATATCATTTTATAATTTTTAGAGCCAGAACTACAAGAAAGTGTAAGCGAATACAGAAAAGTGATGGACACTTTGAAAAACAAAAGCACCCCAACTAGGGCTCCCGTTTCGAGAGATTCGGGTTCCAAACGGGCGGCCCTGATTTCAGGAGACGATCCTTGGGACGATTGGCTGGAGGAAGATCTACAAAACAAATCGAAAAAAAGGAGAGTTTCCCATATGTCGCCCACACCTGGGAGAAGTATTACAAAACAACTGTCACATAGTCGAATAGGTAGGTTAAATTTTAGGGGGAAAGAGTAGGGACACTGGATCTTCAGTTTGCAAGGGGGTAATCGGGTAAATGGTTAAAAACCATAAAAATTGTTATCTTCTTCTAGTGTATTAAATAGCATTTTATCACTTATCACTTAAGACATGAGTTGAGAATTTAATTTTATCCAACACCTTTTATTTTTAAATAAAAATCTATAATTTTGCGAAAAATTATGTCAAAAATATTAAGATTAAGTTTTCTGAATACTAAAATAATAGGTAGCCATGGCCTAAGTATGCCTATTAAAAATAAACAATTGCTAGTTTTACATTTCTTACAAATGTCAAAATGGACGCGGTGATGACAGAATTTTTAATAAAAACAGTATTTTATTCAAAAACTAAAGAATAATTTGGGCTTTTCTTTAATTTTTATGGTTTAGTTAACGTGCTTCTATTTATAGAATAGTTATAATACTAGGGTATGTAACTAATTTTGGGTGAGATCAAAAGCTGTACGTAAAAGAGTGGGTGAAAATTTTTTTAGTCACTAGTGGAAAAAACTCACTTTTGACATTTAAAATAGTGCTCAAAACAAGTGTTGGATAAAAATCTTTTTTTTTGTTAATAAAAAAAAATAAATTTTCTTGATTTTTTCAATTTTTTTCATAAACTATTTTTCCTAGGAGAAAGAGATGTTAATGACATGTTTTACATCGGCACTTAGTGCTACTAAGAGTGCCGTAGTATTGAAATCTTCGCCGAAAAGTCAAAATCTTTGACCACGTTTTTTTTCACATTTCTCGACGTTTTAGACCATTCTGAGTCGAAATCAGTAAACAAATTTTTTGCGTCCGTCTGTCTGGGTGTAAACTCTCTAACTCCATTTCTACATGAGATATCGACTTGCGGTTTTTTACATATTGTTTCTTATCGTATTCCGAAGAGCTGATTAGATTAAGGGGGTAAAAATAGGGTAAAACTCCTATTTTTAGCGTTTTTTGTTTATAATTAAGGCAATTATTATTGTATTTGGTTAATTTAGCATTTATATAAAAGATAATTTTAAATTGGTCAAAAAATGTTATAAACAACGTTTTCCTAAAACGCATTGTTTTCGAGATATTGGCGTTTAAAACAGTAAAAGGTTTTTTTAGCATATCTCACATATTTATAACCCGATTTCAAAAAATTATATTTTAAATAAAAGCTCTTTTTAAGCCCTATAAAAAATGTTATATACAGTTTTTTGCTAGAATATAATGTTTTAAAGATACAGAATTTAAAATCAAACAAAACACCTAGTTTGAAATTTGCAAACTAGATGGCTCTAGTGTACAATAGTGCCGATGTTTTGACAGGGTGCTTGCAACGTTTCATCTAGTTTGTTGTTGTTTTCCTCCTTATGTGATAAACAATTATTTTTACAGAAATGTCAAGTTCAGACGAGGAAATGGCTGCTTTTAATTCACATTTCGATATCGACGATTTTTCACAATCAAGAAACGAAAAACGACCCTCAAACGAAAGCCGATCAAGCACAGGCAGTGTGACATCTAGCGGCAAACGTAAAAACCAAGTATCTTTACTAGATGCCGGATTCAGCAGATCTAAAACGCCCACAAACACTCCTGAGCCCAAAAAAACGTCAAATTCAGGTCAAAAATCGAAAAACCACAGACAAGAATTCCAACTGAAACTAAACAATCCAAGATTTGGAAACTCCGCAATAGATGTAGACACGGTAGATCTGCAAAATAATCAAAATACACAAAATAATAGTTTTGGCAATAGTTTGAGCAGAACGGAAACATCACAAATTCACAACATCACAATTTCGGATCCGACACTTTTTGTCGATGTTAGAATCGAGAAAAAGTTATATAGAGTACCTGTACTATTTTCGCAGATTCAAAAAAATACTATTAAATGGCTGGCGGAACAGGCAGCTAATCGATATGCAAGGTAGGTCTGCCGAAATTTTTTAATTAATAGGTTTTTCCTACGATCCTCTATGAAAATGACATTTATCACAGTCTTTTGTTCTTTAGAAAATGCCTTATATCACACTAGTTTGATATTTTCATATCACCCTAGTTTGATAATTATGTATGGAGGGTTGCCTAAATTTATTTACATATTTACCTCGTAGATTCTACGAATTTTATTCACCTTGTTTTATAAGCCATTTTCCACCTTTCACCACAGCCTTTTTTGATATATTTTATGTTTTTTAATCCAAATATTTATGTTTTTCATGTCAAAAATAGAAACTATAGTTATAACGTTACTATTTTGACCATTACTGTCTAGATTTTATAAAAATTATTTAATTTTGATTTAGTTACCTTACATTTTATAAAAAACATCAACATACACACTATTTTTTTTATGAAATGTACAATTTTTTCTTCTTATATGGCAGCATAACCACGGAAATCTAAACTGTCAAGTTTGCCTTCATTTAGGACAAGCATATAGGCAACCCATTAAACAGCTATGTACTATAATAATACTCGTAATAATACGTATATTGTATTAAATATAAAATCAAGAAAAGTAAAGATAAATGAAAATCATATTTCCTGTTTGAAATACATAGCGAACGTTCAAGTATTACGTAACGCAAATTTTGATCATCTTTTTTAGTTTTTTGAAAAATTTTTTTTAAGAATTTATTATTTTGTTGACTTTTTTAATAGCAACAATTTTGCATAAAATAATAAGTTTTTTCCCATTTGATCCGCCAACTTTTTGAAGTTCCAAAATCCAAAATTTCCAATTTTCTGTGTTTTAGTTCCAGGTCTCTAGGACCTGGACAAAAAAAAACTTACAAGTTTTCCTGGACAGATAGACGACAAAAACTGAAATTTTTGTTACATATTTTCGGTTTTTTACATCGGCACTTAGTGCTACTAAGAGTGCCGATGTATTGAAATCTTCGTTTGGACTTTCGAGAATTTCGAGTCGAAATCAGTAAAAAAAATGTTTGCGTCTGTCTGTCTGGTTGTAAACTCTCTAACTCCATTTCTACATGAGATATCGACTTGCGGTTTTTTGCATATTGTTTCTTATCGTATTCCGAAGAGCTGATTAGATTTTGGGGGTAAACGATTGGGGGTAAGGGGGTAAAAATAGGGTAAAACTCCTATTTTTAGCGTTTTTTGTTTATAATTAAGGCAATTATTATTGTATTTGGTTAATTTAGCACTTATATAAAAGATTTAAATTGGTCAAAAAATGTTATAAACAACGTTTTCCTAAAACGCATTGTTTTCGAGATATTGGCGTTTAAAGCAGTAAAAGGTCTTTTTTAATATATCTCACATATTTATAACCCGATTTCAAAAAATTATATTTTAAATAAAAGCTCTTTTTAAGCCCTATATAAAATGTTATATAGTTTTTTGCTAGAATATAATGTTTTAAAAATACAGAATTTAAAATCAAACAAAACACCTAGTTTGAAATTTGCAAACTAGATGGCTCTAGTGTACAATAGTGCCGATGTTTTGACAGGGTGCTTGCAACGTTTCATCTAGTTTGTTTTATTTATTTTTTGTAAAACCTGTCTTTTTTTTAGTAAAGAATTTATGAAACCAACATTGGAGCTGGAGACAAAAAGTGGAGCTATTTTGGCAGACGACGATATGCTGTGCCTTCTCTTTCCCATGGGAGCTATGCAAGCTGAAGAAGTCGAGGCCAGAGTAATAAAATGGTGTTTACCGCCCCTTGTTGACAGATATCGCGAGGCTTGCGTTTACATGAATACAGGTAAGGTACAGTAACTAAGTTAAAAATTACCCATGAGTAATAAAAATATCACTAAAAGGCATTTTTAACCCACTAATCATAGCTGCCTTAATTCAATTTTTTACTCGAATGGATTCTGCGCCGAGTTTAGCCTCGCTTCCTTCCATCGATAGGTTTAATAAATTATTTTTTTGCATGACCAAGACTAAAACCTAATTTTACGCTTTCATTTTCGGGACTAAACTTGCCATTTTTCTCCCTATGGAATAAAAATCACGGCAACTTTGATAATATTAAAATATTATACTTACTATGTGCTTTGCTGGTTCAAAAATTAGGTTTGGTGGTGTTTTGTAATAAATTAGCGATTCAAACCAATTTATTTGATTTTAACAAAGAAAACCTTTAAAAATAACATTGTTATAACAATTTATACATAACTTAAAATTTATCATCTTCGTCCATTTTTTTGACGTTTGTGTCAACCATATTAAAAAACAATTGAAATCGCGATAGCCATGAAACTGACTTTTCGCAATTTACAGGCATCTTGATTAAATTACGAAAATAAAACAACCGATTTTAGACGCGTGGTTTTTAATTTTAATTTTATCTACCTACCTAAATTATGTTTGGTCCTGCAAAAAATAGTGTATATACCTCAGGACTAAACGTGGCTGTTTTAGCCCCTTATTAATTTGACACGTCATCATGTATTTATACCAAAATGACTAATAAAGAATCTTGAATCTTGCATTTCTGTTTCCCTCGCTCGCTACGCTCGCTCAGGAAACAATAATGCAGCGGGACTAAAACAGCCAGTTTAGTCCCTTGGTATATAAATAACTATTGTCTCTGTTTCAGATTTAGACAGCTTTATCAGCAAAAAAGTAGAAGAAATGTCCCTGAATCTAAACCTATCGGAAAAAGGTTTGAGAGGCAAAATCGTAGCTCCCCTATGCAAGGCCATAAGTCACCAAAACACGCTTATTGAACTTAATCTATCTGGTAATTTTCTGAACACTGATTGTATTCAAATGTTATGCACAAGTCTTCCATCTTTAGAAAACCTATCAACCTTAAACCTAAATTCAACAGGCATTCAGGCCAACCATTTATTAATGTTATCCAATAGTTTATCCCTGAAAAATCTTAAAAATCTGGACCTTAGTGATAACTTACTAAAAAACGAATCTTTAGCATATTTGAGCACTATTTGTGCTAACTTAAAGTTAAACAGTTTGAATATTTCGGCGATAGGTTTAAAAAGTAACCTTGGTGATAACTTTAACTTAGAGTTAGGGGAATTAACTTGTCTGAATATGAGTGATAATTCAATAGATTCTTCTGATATTTCAAATTTAATCAAAACCCTGCCTAAAATCAGGATATTGAACTTATCAAGACTAAGTAAGAATTGTCAGAACATTTTAAAAACACTCACTGACAATATTTTAGGGTCGGAAAGTTTAGAAAGTTTGCAAACACTGGAGTTAGCACACTGTAATATCCAAGATTCCGAAGTTTTTAACTTGTTGAGTTCTTCTTTAAACCATTTAACTGCAGTTAATTTTTCTTATAACTTAGGTTTGACTGGCATGTCTTTGAGAAGGCTTCTTTGTAATAATTCAATTCAAAATTTGAACCTAACAGGGTGCGAGTGTATTTTTAAATATTTTGATTTTAATTCGATATCCGATGTGTTATTGGGAAACTCGAAAATCACGGAAAAATATTTAAAATTACATTTTGACGAAGAAACGGAGTATAATCAAATTTTCGATGTTTTTAAAACATTGTATCCAGATAGGGAAGTAATTGTTGAACGATTACAGTATTTTATTTCTGTACAAGTTTTAAATTTAAGGTAACATGGTGCTTTTTTATTATTTTTATTTTAATTTGATTTTTTTAAGTTATTTATTTAATAAATTTTATTTTAACACAAAAATCTATGCATTATTTTGAAAATTCAAAATCGTTAGAGATTTTTGATATTATTATTATTATTATTAGTACAAAAAGGCAGAGGCATTAATGCCTATTATGCCCAAGTATTATTACAAATATAAATAGATAATATGAAATATAAAAATTGAAACATTTAATATAAAATAAAAGTTTGATGTCTACCATCATAACGATTTTTAAAAGAATTTACTGATGAGGCGGAGATAGTTGATTCAGTTAGAGAGTTCCAGGAGCTAAAGACACGATTAGGTAGAAAATATTGCCTGTTATTATAACTATAGTTTCTATTTTTGACATGAAAAACAGAAATATTTGGATTAAAAAACATAAAATATATCAAAAAAGGCTGTGCACATGTGGTGAAAGGTGGAAAATGGCTTATAAAACAAGGTGAATAAAATTCGTAGAATCTACGAGGTAAAAATCTAAATAAAATTAGGCAACCGTCCATACATAAATATCAAACTAGGGTGATATGAAAATATCAAACTAGTGTGATATAAGGCATTTTCTAAATAACAAAAGAGTGTGCTAAATGTCATTTTCATAGAGGATCGTAGGAAAAATGATTTATTTTCCAATAAATTCTACAGAAAAACGTTTTACTTCTCCTTCTAGTATAACAATGTACAGTTAATTTCAACAAAACTGGAAAAGTGGGGTTATAAAAAAAATACATTGTGAACTATCTCTCATTTGACAAATATTTGTTTACTTGTTAATAAATTTAGTGTCAATTTGTTTACTTGTTAATAAATTTAGTGTCAATATTGTTATTGCCACATCAATGTCAAAGTCAAAGAATGTTGGTGTATTTTTTTAAAATTGGGAGAGATAAAGCAGAAAAACATGTTTTGCAAGAATACTCGAAGAATACTGTGTAGAACCCATAATTATATTTTTTAAATTAAGGAACTATGAGGAATACCTAGTTGTAGGAGACCTATATACTAGTAGTGTTTTTTAAAAATAAAGGTATTTAAAACAAGTTATTAGATACAAAATATATTGATAAGGGGATTTAATAATACACATTTTAGAATAGGGATATTTTAGAGCAGAAATACAGTAATTAACAATAGAGATACGCTTCAAAATCCAAATAGTATTTACTAAACACAAATGCATAGAATAACATATGATTTTTGACATGGTTAAACTAACCTTATTTTTCAAACAGGCATAACCCCATTTAAATAATCCACATTCACACAACTAAATTTTATGGAAAACATGAAATTTTACTTAACCCCACTTTTCCAGTTTTGTTGAAACCAACTGTACTATTTTATAAATTAAACATTACTTTAAACTTTAGATATTTATTAATGGAAATAGAATGGTATTTTTTCAACTTATGTACATGTTCTTATTTTCTTATTAAAAATATATAATTTAAATACAAATAATACCTAAAATTACATACATATGAGCCAAATAAAATAAAATATATTTACAATATCAAGGTTTATACTTATAGGAATTAAATAGTACTAGTTTCATAAAATACGTTTTTAGCGCACGAGTACAAGTTTAGAAAACGAGCCGCTTGCGGCGAGTTTTCTAAAGTACTAATGCTCTAAAAACGTGTTATGAAACGAGTGCTTTATGCAATTTTTTCTATTTTGCTCTAAAATTTAAAAAACTTACATTTAAATTGATGACTGATTTAGGGATTTTTGTTTTGGGTTGGCATTACAGTTTACACTATGTTTAAAATTCTAAGAACAAATGATATTTTGATATATTTTACAGTCATCTCTTCTTTTTTCACTGCAATTAACCAGTCCACAATTTTAACACGGTAAAAAATAACCCAAACACAAAATTTTGTAAAAAATTAAACTTTAAATCGACATTGACATTTGCACGCAAAACGTCAAGAGATAGGCTTTTGTATGTTACCAACCCAACAGAAAAAAAAGTAGAGACCTCTTAAGTGTCTATAAGAACACGCAAAATGCGTGTGATTATGAGCTTATAAGAGTCGCAAAATAGAAAAAATACATATAAATAAAAAGGTAAACACAAATTATGACATAGTAAAAAAAACAGTTACTAATATGATTTAATGATATTTTTATATTTAAAATCAGTCTTTCACATAGGATCAAACAAATAAAATATCGCGATATATTTTCTAATATCTTTAGAGTATTACAATAGTAGAATTAAAAAAAAAAAAACAAAAAATCATAACATAACAATTTAGGCTTTATTTTATATTTTGTAAAACCCTAAATATAATTATAATAATTTTTAAACTAAAAATAAAAGTACGTTTTCCATAATTTGTGTTACTGAATTTTTTTAGTAAAAAAATTAAACCAATTACATACAGTATGTAAAATTACATATTACAATGAAATAACCCTTTTTTGCTCCATATGGCATCCATAAATAGGTAACGAGCACCAAATTTTTTTATCACAATACTTAAAAACTACATAATATTAATATTATTGAATGTAAAATTTACAAGGTTTTTCAAGAAAAATTAATCCTCTATTTTCTTCTTATCTCGCAATTTTTGTTTAATCTTTCACCAGAAAAATAAAATAACCTAAATATTTTTGCATTTACTAAATTCTTTCTTTTTATAAATAAATACTAAATTTTAGTAAAACTTTTATAGCTACTTAATTATTTTTTTATTAGTTATGAAAGAAGGAAAATAAATTAATAATCCTATAGTCAACGAACTAATAACTCTTCTCTTTCTAGAATACACATACCGTTAAAATAAAGTATCGCCAACATCTCGGTTTGTTTGTAAACAAATAGTAGGTATATTCAGCCTGAACACTAACAGTTACCAGTAACTGGTATTGTTGTCTCTGTTAGAACAAAGCTGTGCGAGTAAGACAGAGGAATGTATATGTTGGCTACGTTTTTGTCAGTGTTTACGAATGAAATGCCTATTCTAGAGAGAAGAGTTATTAGTTCGTTGACAGAGACAGACCTGTTATTTTGTCTCCACGAAACAAAAAGCGTAGCAAATAATGCGTTATTAAGGCCTTAAGGAACTTGTTTTTTATATCGTGATAATTATATTCTTCTTAAAATAATATTTTTTTGAAATTTATAGAAGTTTTAAAACGAGACAATTAATTTATTTTGAAATACTAACCACAAACTCACAACACCAATAAAATATAATTTTTTTACCACAGAAAAAGATTCATTGTTTCTAAACTGTAGTACTTAGTAGGTAGTACTACCTACTACTTATCTAGAATTTAGAAAAAAAAAAGTTGTCTAAACTTTCAATGAAACTCTTTTTTGCGTATTTCACTTTAAAAATTTGAGAAATACTTTCAACATTTAAAAAAATATTACCAAATATAAAATGACCCATTAGAACTCTCCTTTATGGCACGTGCATTTATGACACTTTTGGGATCAGGAGAAAACCTGCTCCAACTCGTTCTGAAGAATTAAACAAGCTTCCGCAAATATCAATAGCTTTTTCCTCAGTTTTTCCACAAACCTTTTCTATGGCATAAAACTGTGTTACCAAAGAATCAATCCACTTTTGTAGTTCTTTATCATATAACCTCGAATTTAAGGTGCTTAAATCTTCAACAACTTTATCTCCCTTGGGCAAAAAACTACTGAATTTAGTTGGTATAGTATTTTCCTTCATTGTCAACGAGCCGCGATGGGTACTTTGAACTTGCGAAAAAGAAATAGGGAGAGCCTATTTCTTTTTCTTTAGAAAATCCCAAGGCATTATCAAATATTTTACACTAGCCAAATTTGTTGTTTTATAAATTAATTAAAAAGTCCAAAACGCCCGGTAAATGAGGCTGTTTCAGGTTATTTTTAACTGACCCTATCAAATTATTTTCGTCAATCAAAAATTCAGAAAAATTCTTGTAACTGCCCCACGGGGTCAATCCGTAAAAGTGATATTATAAAACTTTGAAGTTCTTTCGTTGTTTTTTTTTAATATTACCAAATATAAAATGACCCATTAGAACTCTCCTTTATGGCACGTGCATTTATGACACTTTTGGGATCAGGAGAAAAACTGCTCCAACTCGTTCTGACACAAGAATTAAACAATCTTCCGCAAATTTCAATAGCTTTTTCCTCAGTTTTTCCACAAACCTTTTCTATGGCAAAAAACTGTGTTACCAAAGAATCAATCCACTTTTGAAGTTCTTTATCATGCAACCTCGAATTTGAGGTACTTAAATCTTCAACAACTTTATCTCCCTTGGGCAAAAAACTACTGAATTTAGTTGGTATAGTATTTTCCTTCATTGTCAACGAGCCGCCATGGGTACTTTGAACTTGTGAAAAAGAAATAGGCACTCCTTTGGAAAATTCCAAAGGCATTATCAAATATTTTACACTGGCCAAATTTGTCGTTTTATAAATTAATTTAACTGTCCAAACGCCCGGTAGATGAGGCTGTTTTAAGTTATTTTTAACTGACCCTATCAAGTTATTTTCGTCAATCAAAAATTCGGAAAATTCCTGCAGCTTCCCCACAGGGTCAATCCATAAAAGAGTCATATTATAAAATTTCGAGGTTTTGTGGGTTTTAAACTGATAAATAAAGACAGGGTCGGAATAGGGGGACAAAATTCGCATAAAGTTCCTCGACATTTGTTCTTTAGGGTCATAATCACTACTTACATGAATAGTCTCTAAATGTTCCATTAATGGTGAAGGTTTAAACACATTCAAGTGATTAATAGGTTTAATTCCTATTTCTAATTGTTCTGAATAGTTAGTGTACTTAAAAAGAGTATATTTATAGTTATCTTTATGATGATAAGAAGTAATTTCTAATAATTTTTCAATATTAACATTACACGACGAATTTTTTAAGATATTTTGAGTTAAACGCTTAATACTATAACCTAAAGTTAACAAAGAATCATCTTTTGTTCCTAAATCGTTATGATCGTATATATTCTGCCAATAACTGTGCAAATTTTGTACTGTGTGACTTGGCGTATCTATCCCATGTAACCAAAGTTCTAGATGTAATATAACCGTTTGCGATACGATAGGTTCAAACTTTCTCGCGAAAAACAACTGCCTACTTTGCGTGTTTAGAATTCTGGGCCAATCTTCAGTTCGAAAATCGTTCGGGCTACATCCGCACCAATCTACTATGTGTTTATACTGGCATTTGCAACCTAACTTCCGTTTCCAGTTAGTTACGTGTAAGTTATTATCGATATAAGTGTTACAGAATTTCGAGTTACGTAAAACCGTGTGAAAAAAAGACTCTGCAGGTAATAAAGTGTGTTTGAAAATGTTATACAGGCCTGTTACTAGGTCGTCTTGGTTTAGGGCCACATAACTCACGAACTTTCGGGATAATGATACCCAGTCGCTGCCGCCATCTACTTGTATGCCTGAGGGTAATGTTCTGTCCCCTAAAAGAGATTTTCGACTTTAGTGGTTAAAAGAAGTGCAAAATTAATAAGATTTGACCTAATCTAACAGGAAAGTGAACTAAAAGCATTAAAAAATAGTGTTGCCAACAAAAAAATTGAAAAGAACAAAAAAAATTATCAATTTTCTTTTTAAATTAAAAAAAGTTTATTTTAAACTAAAAAAAATATTTATTTTTTCGACAAGTGAAAAAATAGTTATTTTCTTAACTAGTGTATTAAGTAGCAATTTATCCACGCAAAGAATATCAGCCGTCAGGCCGAGTGGGCTGATATTCTTAAGTGGATAAAATCACTTAATTTACGAGTTGAGAATTTAATTTTATCCAACACCTTTTATTTTTAAATAAAAATCTATAATTTTGCGAAAAATTATGTCAAAAATATTAAGATTAAGTTTTCTTAATACTAAAATAATAGGTAGCCATGGCCTAAGTATGCCTATTAAAAATAAACAATTGCTAGTTTTACATTTCTTACAAACGTCAAAATGGACGCGGTGATGACAGAATTTTTAATAAAAACAGTATTTTATTCAAAAACTAAATAATAATTTGGGGTTTTCTTTAATTTTTATGGTTTAGTTAACGTGCTTCTATTTATAGAATAGTTATAATACTTAATTAATAGGGTATGTAACTAATTTTGGGTAAGATCAAAAGCTGTACGTAAAAGAGTGGGTGAAAAAATTTTTAGTCACTAGTGGAAAAAAACTCACTTTTGACATTTAAAATAGTGCTCAAAACAAGTGTTTCTGTGAAGGTGTTGGATAATAGTTATTTTATTATTTTTTACCTATTCTCCACATTCTCGTTTCACACTCCACAAACGTTTTGTCCAATCCCTGTTTCTGGACAAACCTGTGCGTCTCTCTTCCATGCGATTTCACAAAATTTTTGTCCCTGTTCGCGGACAAAAAGTCGGTCAATTGACCGACGGTTTTAACCGGAAAGTCGGATTCGCTGAGGTTCAACACGAAATCCCATTTCCAGTCCGATATCTCCAAGAGTTCTGCCATGCAGTTCAAAAGCATCTCCAGAAGGGAGGCCCCGCCCCATATCGTTGCGTAACGGCTTCTTGTCAGTCTAATGTTTGGGAATTCTTTTTCTAATTTTAAAAGTTCGCGGAATAAATAGTCTTGTCTCTGAAAAAAAAAACCCATAACCTTATATTACTACAAATTTTTTGGCACAAAAAATACTGTTACAAAAAGGTTGTTACCCCCTTGGACTAAGGAGACTAAATCTGCAAACTCTAGTTCAGTTTCCTGCGTCACAGATGTAGTGTCCTTACCTTGGACACTCTTATCCTACCCATTGAGGTGATGATTCTACCCCAATTTTTATCAACGAAAATCCCAGCCGAGAACTTTGCATAAGAAAACTATAGTCCAAAAAAGTCTTTAACTCAAAGCGTTTTTGAACTACCGTGGTCTTAAGTTTTCCGCACAGACAACTGAAGAAAATAATATTTTACATCGGCACTTAGTGCTACTAAGAGTGCCGATGTATTGAAATCTTCGCCGAAAAGTCAAAATCTTTAACCACGTTTTTTTCACATTTCTCGACGTTTTAGACCATTGTAAGTTGAAATCAGTAAAAAATATTTTGCGTCCGTCTGTCTGTCTGCCTGTCTGGGTGTGAACTCTCTAACTCCATTTCTACATGAGATATAGACTTGCGGTTTTTTGCATATTGTTTCTTATCGTATTCCGAAGAGCTGATTAGATTTTGGGGGTAAGGGGGTAAAAATAGGGTAAAACTCCTATTTTTATCGTTTTTTGTTTATAATTAAGTCAATTATTATTGTATTTGGTTAATTTAGCACTTATATAAAAGATAATTTTAAATTCGTCAAAAAATGTTATAAACCACGTTTTCCTAAAACGCATAGTTTTCGAGATATTGGCGCTTAAAGCAGTAAAAGGTTTTTTTAGCATATCTCATATATATAACCCGATTTCAAAAAATTATAGTTTAAATAAAAGCTCTTTTTAAGCCCTATAAAAAATGTTATATATAGTTTTTTGCTAGAATATAATGTTTTAAAGATACAGAATTTAAAATCAAACAAAACACCTAGTTTGAAATTTGCAAACTAGATGGCTCTAGTGTACAATAGTGCCGATGTTTTGACAGGGTGCTTGCAACGTTTCATCTAGTTATTATTATATTAGGGTATTTTATACTTACCACATCTACATGAATGTAGTAATAATGGTTAGAGTCGTACAATATTTTTATCAGTCGCGTCACTTGCCTCAACGCTCTCCCATTTAACGTTAAAAGAAAAACAATCCTAACGGGTTTTCTAGTTGAACTATTTTCCGTATTTGCTATTTGAGCAGAAAATTCTGAAACAATTAGTTTTAATTATAGGAGTGGACCTGAAGGTATAGAAAAAATGTTTTGGGTGTCCAAAGTCCAAATGCAACCAATGGAGCTCTCTACAACTAGAATTATGAAACAAAAGTCGTCTACCCTATCTCTATCTCATTTGTGCTACACTTTCCAGCCAACCAAATAAATACTGTATTTGTATTTCATACAACAAATACAGTATTTATTTGATTGGCCGGAAAGTGTAGCACTGAGCGGCACGAACGAACATATATGTACATATATACATTACCTATAGGTAATGTGAATCTGTAGAATAAGATAATTCTACTAAAATTTAGATGGCGCCAGTAATTTCTTTAATAAAACTAATATAGTTACACTTTTCGCCCGGCCAAGTAAATATTGTATTTGTTCAACAAAGAACAAATACAGAATATGTTTGGTTGGCTGGAAGTGGGAGTGTATGTATGTCCTCTATCCTTTTTGGGTAGAACTTTTGTCCCTGTCTAATCTAACGGGAGAAATCGCCATTGCGCATTTTTGGGTAAATTAATCCAAATATATACACTTTTGTTATCCCTAGTAGAAATTTAACGTTAGAATAACGTTTTTTTAACGTTAGAAAACTGTATAAAAGTACGTTATAAAATATGTTCAAATGTCCCGCTTTTAAACGTTAGAATAAAACGTTAGTTACAAACGTTAATCTAACGTTAGATTTTTAAGTTAGAAATACGTTATAAGTACGTTTAATTTCTAACTTTCGGAGGGGGTGTGGCCAACTAGGAAATTTCTACCTGCATCATAAAATGGCAGCTGGAGACAAATTTATTCATATAAATAAATCTTAATATATTTTAGCAATAATAATATTTTTAAACATAATAACATTTATTTTTAAAATAGCCATCTTTTTAGGTGGCCCTAAATATTTTTTGTGTAATATCCTGTTATACTTTGATAAATACGTTTAACTCTCAGAAAAACTTTATATTTAATTAGTTAATATTTATTGATACATTCAGAATCTTAAAATATTTTTTCAATTATAGTACAGCGTTGCCAGACTTACTATAATTTTGACTTTTGGGGATATTTTTTTAAACTTATTATAGAAATAATAAATAATTATCAAACCTAGGCACATAACTGTCTGAAATGAGTATTTTCTACTATAGCTTACGTATTAATAATGAAAATTTAAAAAAATATTTTATGTTAGAGTAAGGTTAGAATTAAGTTAGAAAACTAACGTTAGATTGATGTATTTTATAGGGATGTATTTATCCGGTTTAAGGTCTATACATTTCGAAAACCCGATTTTTCGATTTCCGTCCGTCCGTTAATCCGGACGCCCGTTTAACAGGTCAAAAACAAACTTTTTAATTTTTCAGAAGATTCAAGGTCAAATATTTTGCATACACCTCAGAATTTAAAAGCTTAAAATTCTCTATTTAACCATGTAGCTCTTTATTTTTTAATAGTTTTTTGAAAAGAATAACCCTGTATACCAATAATTGCGATTTAGTTTAGCGTCGCAGGCGAACATTTTCAAAACTTATGACTTCTCAAAAACAACCCAGAATTTTAAATTTAAAATATTTACTCAGGTGAAAAATAACCTTAGAACGACTTGAACTAACGTTAGATTCATGTGGTTTGAATGCCTAAAGTTAGGGTCCAACGTTAGACACCCAACGTTGTAAATCGGGTAATTCATTTAAAAACGCGCTAGAAAAAACATTTATATAACGTTAAATTTCTACTAGGGTAAGGTATAAAATTTGAGGACAATTTGAGGAAATTTAAGAATCTGAGGACACGATTCACTCACCGCAGTAATGAGAAGAATCCAGCGCATGCGCACTGATTTTCTTATTTTTGTTTTGACGTATACCAAAAATTATTTTAAGGTGATGTAACATTCTTTTTCAGAATTTTACAAAAATATCTACTTTTAAAAAGTAACTTTTTTCTTTGCGAGCTAACAGTTTTTTTTAATTGGCTAAAAGTACTCGCTTTTAATAGTATTTTCGTAAAAAAAATTTCGGAATATTCATTAATAAACATTTTATTCTTAAAATATATCGCCTTCTAAATTTTGAAATATCGTATCTGAAAAATTCCTTCCATTAAAAAAAAAACACCAAACCAGCAAACTAACAAACCAAACCATTGTTAACGCCTCCATTAAAAAAAACACTAAACCAGCAAACTACCAAACCAAACCATTGTTAACGTAAACCAACGCCCCTATTAAAAAAATCAAACAGAAATTCGTGAGTATTTTAACAATCTTTTGCTATATATTCTAACAAAAAAAAAACTGGATTTTCGGCACCTAATTATATTCAAGACTTTTTAGTAATAAAACCAGAAATCAGTGCAAAAATATAGTTCATTTTTGTGGACCTGATGCGCACCGTAACCCCACTCAAATTAAACTATTTCATAAAACTACAACTGCCTAAACAGAAGCCACTTTTGACATCCGTCAAAACAAAAATAAGTAAACCAGTGCGCATGTGCTAGATTCTTCCCATTACTGCGGTGAGCGAATCGTCTGAGGACAAATGTCGGTTTTTCCAGGATATTTTGTGAATTTGAGAACATTAAGGGATTTAAGGATGATTGGGGTAATATGCTTACTTTTTATACCAGTCTCATAGACGTTCATTGTATAATATCCTCCACAGGTGTCATCCTCAGAGCCCCCCGGACATTTCATGTTACAAGATGAATCGGGCAATTTGGCTGTAAATGGCGGTTCATCATTGCCACAGAAACACTCGTTTCTGAAAAAAAAAAAAAAAACTAATAAGCTAGGTCTAAAAAACATTTTTTTTTTGTTTTGGCAATGAGGATATCCGCAAAAAGTGTCACTTGATGATGAACTACAGGGAAAAGCATTCTTTTGTTGACAGCAGCATTTTTTTAATCTAAAACTAGATTTATGCATTTTATACTTACTGATATTGCATCCCAGCATACTGAAAACCCGCCTGCTGACATGCAGTTATACAATGTTGTGGTGAATTCAAAATTTTGTTCACTGCATAGAATCCAGTCAAAATTCTATATGCCTTTTCATCCTTGTAGCACCCTAGAGATCTACCGACTGAATAATTTCCGGCCGGGCACAGACTTTTTAACAACTTCGGATATAAATTTCCAGATAAGGAAAGACATGTTATATTTGATATGAATTGTTTACAATATTGTGTTTTTGCTCTATGTATAGCTGATATTGCTTCTCTTACATTTATCGTACATGGTGGTGTGAAGTTTAGATCTTCTGTTTTTAACTGTAGGTTCTTGGGAATAGTCGTTACATTTTTAATTGTTTCTTTTTGATATTTTGGTCTTTGGTCCTCGTCGTCTGTGACTTCTAGCTTGGATTTTCGTGCGGAGTTAATTTCCGCGTCAAAATCTACTATTTCTAAAGCCAAATCGTCATTTTTTGGTTGCCAAAGGTTTTCTTTCTCGTCCTTGTTTATCGAAACAAATCTTACAGATAGAATTATTTGGACTGACAGTATCACGAATCCTATAATAAAAAACAGCTTGTACCTTCGACCAACTGTATACATTTTGCGGCCCCATTTGTTCCTTTTTGGTGTTTTCACATTAACCATTTCATAACCTAATTTTTCTGCCACTTCAGCATTTTTAGAAGGGTTGTATTAAAACTCCGCATACTAGCTGAATGCCTTAGTTAGAAATAAGTAATTTAACCGTTTTTTATCACAAATTAATTTTATTTTTTAGCATAACGCCTTTGTAAACACAAATAAAAGAGAAAACTGTAATTTTAACTGTCAAACTTTGACTGCTGATTACAGCGCCATCTATTCGCTTGAAGGAAAGTTTATATATAATAGCTCTTCTTCTTCGGTTACTTTAGAACTACTGGTAGTTCGTTTATATTACCAGGGCCGTATCTATTTGTTTAGGGTAATTCCAAAATGATCAAAATTTGCGTTACGTAATACTTGAACGTTCCCTAAGCTAAATACTTTAAATTTGGACCATAGGTTGCTTTTCCAAAGTTCTAGACTGGGATTGTTTTTGATAAAACTCGGGGTGGCCCTGGGTAATGGAGTAAAATTTGTTTTTAAAACTTTTTTTTATTTTTTTTTTGTTTTTCAGAAAAAAAAACTTTTTTTTTGCAAAAACTGATTTTTGTATAAGCGGGGGAAAGCATTCTTTTGTTAGCAGCAGTATTTTTTTGTATGTAAAAAGTCCTAAGCAAGGTTGAACGTAAGAAAAGTATTGATTTTTCACGGAAAATATGGATCAATATTTATGTTTGGTATAATTATATTTTGTATGTAATATAGGTCTAGAATTTTACCCTAATTTCTTCTTGCGATGATTTTTAAATGATTTAAAATGCATATTAAAACAGTTACAATAATCTTTTTTAATTTTAATCTGTTTAAGGGTGAGTTTGTGCAACTTACTGAATTCCAGCACTTTAAATTTAGCACGAAATACCAAATGAAAAAAAGATTAAAAATCTTAAACTCGCTTAATTTAATTTTTTTTCTTGTAAAAAGAAAAAATCTATTTAATATTTTATTTTACTTTTCTCGAGGAAAGTCTTAAAAAAAATTAAAACATTTTATTGCTTTTTTTACGTTTCTTCAAAAAAAAATTCTGTCTGTCCGGAATATTTGTGACCACGATAACTCGAGAACGCTTTGAGCTTTCAAATTTAAATCATCAGTTGCTTATCCAAAGTTCTAGGTTGAGATTGTTTATGGTAAATAGGGGTGAACTAAGTGGGTATATTTTTGTTTTTGGTTTTAATGAACCTAGGCCTATAGGGGAAAGTATTATTTTGTTGGCAGCAATATTTTTTTTAAAGTTTATTTGAGTTTTTTGTTACCTTTCTTCTCAATTCTATTATTTTACTTTCCCCGAGGTAAGTCTGGCGATAGTAAAAAAATATTTATCCAATACATACAGATAATAAGACAATTACCAGCTTTATTTTAAATAGATAAACTCAATAATAACCCCCGCGTGGCTTTTACTTTATTGAGTGGATAATTATTTATTTTACCCACTCAACTGTCACTTGTCAAATTATTTTCTTGTAAATGTCATTAAAATTGTTAATAAAAATATGAATTCCTAAGCTATTTGTTGGATAAAACCTTGTATGGCACTCATGGGTAAACCGTTATTGCCCTCCCGAAAATTAACCTGCTTGGCTGACGCCTCGCAGGTTAATTTTCTCATAGGCAATATCTTACTTTACCCACTAGTACCATAAATAACTATTGTTATTGTTTTTTCATTTCTATTTATTTGCAAAAAAGTTGATTTCTGTGAAAAAATCTGTCTCTCGGTCTGTCCCTGAAATTTGTGACTAGGATAACTCGAGAACGCTTTAAACTATAAGAACTACAAATTTTAAAAATAGGTTTCTTATTCAAAGTTCTTTAAAGTAAGGACACTACATTAATTTAAAGGGAGTAAAAATTAAATTTTTTTCGAAAAATAGTTCTCAAAAAAACATTTTGAAAAACATTTTTCGAGAAAAAAATAACTATAATGGGCAAAGTATTCTTTTGCTTTTAATTTATTGTTTTTTCTTCTATTCCAGTATACGCCATTGATTGTTTTAAATGTTTATCAATAAACAAAGACTACCCCGCATGCGAAGACCCATTTCACAACAATTTCACCAACGACATTTACCAGTCCCCCTGTCTGGGGGGCCGGAAGGGCCGAGACGGATTATTCCCCGCCACATCCTGTGTCAAAATTACAGGAACTTTTGGTAAGTAAGGGGCAAGATATCTGGAGGCTTTATGGTCTGTTTCATCAAGCAAGATAGTTCCTCCAGTCATCTTGGTGAGGGGTTAACTTTCCCTAGAGTGCCTTGAAGTGACGTTTTTTGTCAGAAAACGTCACATCGGGGCACTCTACCTATAACACCTGTAAAAATGGTAGCATTTCAAAGCTTTTGTGATTTCGTCTACGTCTCCCTGGTAGAAAAGTACATAAATCTAACTTAACATAACATTAGATTAGTGACATTTTTATGTTTAGTCTCAAACGTTATACAAAAGCGTTATAAAATATATAAATCTAACCTTAAAAACTAACGTTTGACAAGAACGTTATAAAATACATAAATCTAACGTTAGTTTCCTAACTAAATTCTAACCTTTTTCTAACTTTAATTTTTTTTTTAATTTTCTTTATTAATGTAAGCTATAGTAGAAAATATTCATTTCAGACTGCTATGTGCCTAGGTTTGATAATTATTTATTATTTCTTTAACAAATTTAAAAAAATATCCCCCAAAAGTCAAAATTATAGTAAGTCTGGCAACGCTGTACTATAATTGATAAAATATTTTAAGATTCTGAATGTATAAATAACTATTAACTAACTAAATATAAATTTATTCTGAGAGATAAACGTATTTATCGAAGTATAACAGCACATTACACGAAAAATATTTAGGGCCACCTAAAATAATGGCTATTTTATAAATAAATGTAACGAAATTATGTTTAAAAATATTATGATTGCTAAAATATATTAAGATTTATATGAATAAATTTGTCTCCAGCTGCCATTTTATGATGCAGGTAGAAATTTCCTAGTTGGTCACGCCCCCTCCGAAAGTTAGAAATTAAACGTACTTATAACGTATTTCTAACTTAAAAATCTAACGTTATATTAACGTTTGTAACTAACGTTAGATAATAACGTTAAAAAGCGGGACATTTGCACATATTTTATAATGTACTTTTATACAGTTTTCTAACGTAAGAAAAACGTTATTCTAACGTTAAATTTCTACTAGGGCTCAGTCACTTTGAAATTCTACTATTTCTACACTTGTTTTGTAATACGCTATTTGTAGATGATAATGGAGATACAATGACATTAAGAAGTTGTGCCTTAGATAGCGGTACTTTGACCACCGACACCGAAATAGTCCGTATGTCCCATTGTGGTGGTTTTTACTATGATAACAGGTAAGTAGCACTTACTAGTAGAAGGCTGGCAAAGTTTTACTCAGCTCAAAAAAAAATTATGGACTTAAGCGGGAAAATCATGGTTACGAACTAATTACAATCGAAAAAAAAATCGACTTTTAAATGGTTGGGGAAAAAACTACCCTGGTAGAAAAGTACATAAATCTAACTTAACATAACATTAGATTAGTGACTTTTTTATGTTTAGTCTCAAACGTTATACAAAAACGTTATAAAATATATAAATCTAACGTTAGTTTCCTAACTAAATTCTAACCTTTTTCTAACTTTAATTTTTTTTTAATTTTCTTTATTAATGTAAGCTATAGTAGAAAATATTCATTTCAGACCGCTATGTGCCTAAATTTGATAATTATTTATTATTTCTATAATAAATTTAAAAAAATATCCCCCAAAAGTCAAAATTATAGTAAGCCTGGCAACACTGTACTATAATTGAAAATATATTTTAAGATTTTGAATGTATAAATAAATATTAACTAACTAAATATAAAGTTTTTCTGAGAGGTAAACGTATTTATCGAAGTATAACAGCATATTACACGAAATATATTTAGGGCCACCTAAAAAGATGGATATTTTATAAATACATGAAATTATGGTTAAAAATATTATGATTGCTAAAATATATTAAGATTTATTTATATGAATAAATTTGTCTCCAGCTGCCATTTTATGATGCAGGTAGAAACTTCCTAGTTGGCCACGCCCCCTCCGAAAGTTAGAAATTAAACGTACTTACAACGTATTTCTTAAAAATATAACGTTAGATTAAATTAGATTATGTAGATATAAAAAAAAATGTTAAAAAAAGAAAAAAAAGATTATTTTTATAATTTCTAAGGTAGAAAGACCCCTTAAATCTACTATACAATTTTGATGTAATAGAATTTTAAATCGCCTAATGCCACTTTTTAAATTAAGCATTATTTAGTAAAAGCTTTTTATTTTATTTTAGATACGCCCGGGGGTGCGTCCAAAGCTGTGACGACGCCGACGCCTGCAACGAATCGACAACTTTAAAGGCTTCTATATTTCTAATTATAATAACTTATTCAATGTTATATTTTTACACCCACATTTATTATTTTTAAAATAATATTACAAAAAAAGTTCTTAAAAAAAAGAACTAATCAACACAATAATAAACTCTCGACAAAATAGTTTAGAATTCGATTTCCATAATTTTTTTTACCTAAATAAAAATTAATTCACAATATTATTATTATTATTATTATTTTATTTTGTCTAAATAAATAAAGATATAGACACAAGCAAATCCGTCGCAGAGAGAGAGAGGGAAATACTTTTTTTGAATAAGAATACCTTCATCCGGGGATGGGCCAAAGAAAAAATAGGGGGGAGGGGCTAGAAACAAATTCTGATGTTAAGAGTATATCATTCAACGAGCGTATAATAATTGCTATTAATGAAGGAGGGTGAATATTGGGACACGAGCCGATAGGCGAGTGGCGTAATCACCCTAATGATTAATGGGTATTATACGCGAGTAGAATACTATACTTTATTCACGGCCGTTTCAAAGTTTAAACGGTTTATTTTTACAGACCCGTGGTTTAGGCCTATAATAGGCCTATTAAACACGGCCGTGGATAAAATATTTTATAAAATAATTACTTTTTTATCTTTTTTTTCGTGTAATTATAGCACAATGTGGCTACCTTACTTAATCCCAAGATTATTGTGAGCTTTTTTGCTACATCATGCTACCGGATGAGTGTCTGATCTGTTATATCTAAGATTAAGAGTCATACTTTAAATACGTAACTCAAAATTTTGCTTATTTTAACCCCCTTGCCTCATTTAACGCTTTGTAACGCTTATCCCTCATAAATACGTCACGCTAGCAGTCAAGAAGCGTCCTAAACACATTTTGGGTAAAAAAATAAAGAGGGTTACATAAGGCTACATCAGTCCCCCTCCCCCTCGTAACGCTAAGCATTACCCCCTCCCCCCCATGTTGCGTATTTTCAGTGTGGCCCCTAAAGATGAATTTACTGAGTTTTATTTTAAATTATAATTTTTAAAACCAATCAAGTTTGGACACCAACCACAAACACAATTTTATACTATATATAAATAAATGAAAGTTTCTAAAAATACAAACTGTGATTTCAAATCCCTGATTCGATTAGATTCCTTAAAAACTGACACTTAAATGGCAAATGTCTTAAAAATTTAATTTTAAAAATCGTCAAATTTTTGCCTAAAATAAAGATGGAACTTAAAATCCCAAACTAATTCGTATATACAACGTAAAAAGTCCATACATTCATTGTAAATAACAGTAAATGGGGACCTTAACTTGTGACCTCCATTCAAAAATATAATAATTTTCTTTACAACGGCGTCCCTCACTCTAAATTTGACGCTCTGTGCCGTAATACTTAAAAAAATCAACTAGGTATATTATATACCTATTGAGTATATTATATACATATAATTATTATTATATTTGTTCTTCCTTTGAATTTAAGTATCTTGGCTCGCAGGGCATACAATTTAAAGTGTGAGGCACTGTTTTAACGGAAAATAAACGTATTTTTTCGCCACAAAAATAAGTTTGGATCGCTCTATGTACTTTTACATGTTCTGTTAATACAAAATATACAGAGCGATCCAAAAGTCACCACCCTCCTAACTTTTGAACCAGTTTTTTTTTTAAATAAACTTTCATTTGCTTTAAAATGATGTATCACACGACCCCCTTTCCATTTAAACAATCCCCCTATGCCCCTGACCACATTTTAAAAGCTAAAATTATCAAAAATATACCAAAAGTTTAGATGTTTAAGTTGTCGTATTTACGTGTTCCAAATTTGAAGTCGATATTTGAAACTCGTTCAAAAGTTAATAGGGGGGAGGGTGGCTTTGGACCGCAGTGTATACAGACCTGTAGCACTAGCGAGGCGGTATATCAGAAAAGCCACAAAAACTGTGAAATTATAAAATATTTTCTAGTCTGGAATAAAAAGTAATCCTTGAAGTAATCTCTACTAAACTTTATTTTTTTAAGGTATAGTAATTTAAAATTTGCCGCTAAATACTCCACAAAGTCCGATTTACACTGAAGCATGTGGCTTGTTTTGAATGTCAACATAACCAAAATTTATAATTTTTGTTTACTTACTTTGTTTTTATGTAAAAAAAGAGAACTGATAAAGCTGTTGCTAAAAACACTTTTGTATTCCTGTAGAAACAAAATTTGCTGATAAAATCGCTTTTATTCCAATAATTTAGAGGAATAAACCATTGTTTAGTTCTCGTTAATGGCACGTCAACGTTTTACGGTTGTGTAAATTGGGCCTAGTCATTTCGCTTACGACGCATGCGTATCTTACGTTGCTATGGTAATTTCGAGATTGTTTACAAGCGGGAAGGTTTAAAATAACTATACCTTAAAAAAATTAACTTTAGTAGAGATTACTTATGCAGCTTTTACGCAGTGGCTACATGTCTATACATATAGTAAAAACACATATAATGTGTAAGTGTAAAATATTCACATAAATATAAAAATACATTTATAAGTCAAATTCTATTTATTTTGTACCTACTCTAAGAACCACTAGATTTGGGTTTCGTCTCTTGGTCGGACACGCTTCGGATGTATATGGCATCTTCAGGTAGGGGATTCGGCGTGTCATCTTCTTCATTGAAATATGAACAAGCTATGGCTAATACTGAACCTAGAACAAATTAGTAATAATTTAATAACAGCTTTAATAAAGGGATATTAAAATACGGCGCCAACAAAATAATACTTTTTCCCACAAGGAAAAAAACATTTTTTTTGGAAAACGGAAAAAAATTGAAAAAAAATAAAATAAAAAAAACAAAAAAAAACACTTTTTTTATTTTTTTACCCCATCTGCCCCCTTTTTTTACCTCGTCAAAAACAATCTAAGCCTAGAACTTTAGATAAGCAACCTATGGTCCAAATTTGAAGTATTTAGCTCAAAGCGAATTCAAGTTATCGTGGTCACAAATTTCCCGAACAGACACAGGCAGACCGACCGACCGAACAAAAAACATTTTTTTTGACGGAAATCATCTTTTTTAACCGACTTCCAAAAAGGAGGAGGTTATCAATTCGACGTGTGACTTTGTTTTTTTTTATGTTTGTTCCCGCATAACTTTGGAACGAATGAACGGAATTTGATGAAACTTCTTGCAACTTAAAGAGTGCATTCATGAGGTGGTCCCGTTTAAATTTTACGCTCGGATAATACCGGGTAAGCCGGATAATTAAGATAAATCTAATAATTTTAACGCAATTTCACTTAAAAACGGCTTAATTTGGTTCTACTACCAACCAAATTTTTAGAGAAATATCGGATAAGCCGGATAACTTGATTAAGGGGTCACTCAAATATTGCGGCACACTAAAAATATTTTAAATGCCGCTAAACTTGATTCTTTGGACCTGTAATATTAAAATACCAAGAGAAAATGATAAATTTTGTTATTTTACCATAAGGCGTTATTTGATAATTACTTAACGCTTAAAGTTTAACAAGATTTTCTTTAGTATTTCGTTTAAAATAAGGTTGGTTGGACTCTTGGGCGCTAAAATAAAAATATTACTTTTATTTTTTAGAAATTTATCCTTAAGATAATGACGTCACAACGCACTGTTAGTGCGTTGTGACGTCAGCAGCTTGCCGAGATGGAAGGACAATTATAATTTAGCTTAGATGACGTTACAAATCTGCAAGTTCTGTGCCTCTAAAAGGTAAAAAATAAAAACTTTTCGCAAAAAAAATGAACCGACTTCTGTGTCTCTAAAAAGTAAAAAATAAAAAATACTTAAGTCGGTGCCAATTTCACAGCAAACAATAATAAAATTAAAAAATAATTGTTAGTAATAAATTTAGGGAATGGTGAAATTGGCACCGACTTAAGTATTTTTTATTTTTTACTTTTTAGAGACACAGAAGTCGGTTCATTTTTTTGGATACAAAAGTCGAGAAATGTAAAAAAGAATAAAAATAAAAATACTAACGCAAGACTTTCCTCAGGAAAATTAAAAAGACAAAGAACTTAAGTAAAAAGAGATCAAATTGGATTTTTGTAAATTAAGGAGGTTTTTATAGTGCTATTTTAATAAGATAAGAAATTTTTATAAATTGGTAAAAAACCTGAAAAAAAAATTTTGCTTTTTGAGCGTTTCTTAAAATTGGTATGCAAAAAAAAAAATCTTGAAAAAAAAAAAATTCTGAATAATTGTGACCACATTAACTCAAGAATGATATGAGATAAAGAATTCAAATTTGGAATATAGGTTTCTTATCCAAAGTTCTCGGCTGGGACAATTTTTGCTGCTTACCATTGTGACTAAAACTAAGTGAAGTAACTGAAGTGTGATATTGATGAAACTGGCATAATCGTTTTTTATTAAAACCGTCCCACACGTTGACGTAACCATCTGAACCTCCGGTTGCGAAGGTGTTATGTACTGGATGAAAACTGAAACAGAATAAAAACAAACCGTGAAGATATGTAATGCATTCCATTATATATTATTCGCAGTAAATGGTATATTGCATTTTCCCAAATACTTGAAAAAAAATTTTTTCAAGAAAAAGTCCAAACATTTTTTTTTATTTCCTTTTTGCGAAAAAAAAATATATTAAAAAAAATCTAAAAAAAGTATTAACAATTAAAAAAAATAAGATAATTTTTAAAAAACAAAAAAATAACAAAAATTATTCAAAAAAAAACTTAAAAAAAAAATATTTTCTTTTTGCAAAAAATGAAAAAACATTGAATTTTTTTATTAAATGGTAGTTTTATTTTTTTTTTAAGTTTAACCCCCCATAACTTTTTTGTTTGGGGGATTATTTTTAAAGTTGGTAGAATTGATCCTTATAATAAAAGTATTTTTTTCTAAAAAAGTTACGTTAACCGAAATTTTCTTTCAGCTGTTTTCGATTTTTTTAAAAGTTTAACCCCATAACCTTTTTGTTTTTGGGGGGAACTTAGAACTTGATTTTTCCTGAAAATTTCAAGTCGATCGAATTATTATTTTTTGAGTTATCGTGACATCAGACGGACAGACAGACATTTGAAAAAAAAATTTTTTCATGAAACAAATTTATATCCAAGATTTTTTTGCCTAGGACGATTTTTGAAATTTTTTGAAAATTCGAAACTACCGTATTACAGCGCAGGCGCTGTGAATAATATAATACAAAATAAATTCTTTAGTTGCTTTCCACCCGTGAAACGAGCAACATGTACTTTTGGCAAGAATTAGATAATCCGTTAATCGCGTTTACTTTTTAGCATCAAGTGTTTTAGTAGGTATAGTTATTTATTTATTTATTTGCTATCTTAGATATGCCCTGGATTCGATTTTATATATTTTATAGTGATTGTATGGATGATGTGCAGTAAAATGACGAACATGTGATTATATTGGAGTAAGAAAGGAATTTTATGTTTTTTAATCATTTATAATGCTGATAAATTTTGATTTGGAAGCAACTAACACGTGAAGAAGTTTTTATACGTACAGAATTTTTTTATATACTAGCGCATGCGCAAATATAATTACAAATTAGAAAAAACTGCCTTGGCAACAGCTAACACAACCAACAGTAAACACGAAAAGGAAAGAAGGAAAAGAAAAAAAAGGTCTTACAGAAGACTGGAAATTTTATATATTTAAAACAGGAGTGGGCATGGCGAAAAGCCAGACAAGAACCACTCTTGGTGAATTGAGTAACTAAGAGGGATCAGGCTAATTACCTCACTGAGAAAAGGCCAAAAAAAAAGGAAGAAGAAGAAAATAAATTCTTTTCTTCATATTTTTTACTTCCTCCACTACTACCTCCAGGAGGACTTTTATTTTTATTAACTATTAGCCTAATTGGTCTGGTGTTTTTTTTTTGGGATAGGGGGTGGGGATGAAGTTACCTTATAGCATTAACAGGGAATATTTTCTCCAAACCATCTTCTTTAATTCTATGACATTTAAACGCGTATTTTTTCTTTTGCACTTCCGGATTGGTGTCAAAGTATTCCACGGCCACACGCCCCTCGATGCTGCTCAGAACGAAGCCCTGTTTGTTGGGGAAGCAACGGATCAGTCTGGTTTGGTATTTTAAGCTGGAATCCCGTTTTTGTAGGGCGTAAGACATGTTCCTTATGTCCCAAACTAGGATCTTTCTGTTTGCTGTTCCCACCTAAAACAGAAACATGAGCTGTTCATTAGAAAACGTTAGACGTATTTTTTTACATTATTTAAAATTAAAAATAAAACAGATATAGCATGGTATGGAATATAGGCCGGATAACAAAAAAAAATTCCTTTGAAAGTGGTTTACACCAATAGAATTTTGACCATTTTCCGAATCATTAAAACCCAAATTTTAAATTTTCTAAAGATGAATTTTTTTTTATCGCGTTTTTAATTTTTGGTTTTATTAGAGGTGGGTTATACTAGCCCAAAAAAAAACTAACTTGTTCGGATTCAGCAGGCGACAAATTGAAAAAAAAAATTGAGTTTTTTATATCTTTTTTAAAGTTTAACCCCCATAACTTTTTTGTTTTTGGGGGGATTATTTTCAAAAACAATAGGCATATTCCCCTCATAGAACTTGGGTTTTCCTGAAAATTTCGAATTAATAGTTCTTAAGTTATCGCGTCCACAGAAACGTGACATCGGACGGACAGACAGACGTATATTTTCAAAGTTTCGCTAGAATAGTATTATATGATAGTTTCGATATTCCAAAATCGCCCTAGACAAAAAATTCTTGGATACAAATGCGTTTCATGAAGAAATAAGAAACTCTGAAAATGTCCGCCTGTCTGTCCGTCCGTCTGATGTCTGATTTTTGTTAACACGATAACTCAAGAACGAATAATCCGATCGACTTGAAATTTTCAGGAAAAATCAAGTTTTATGAAGGGATAAACTTAAAAAAAATTAAAACACTAACTTTTTCAAAAAATATTTTTTTTTCCTTTTTTTTTTCGTTTGTTGAAAAAATAAAAAAAATTGATTTTTTAAATTTTTTTTTTGAAAAAAAAAATTTTTTCAATTTTTTTTGTTTTTCAAAAAAGGATTTGTTTTTTGAAAAAAAAAAAAATGTTATTTTAGTATATCTATCTGTATCTTACCACTAGTTTTTCACCACAGACATTCATGGCAAACACTTTGTTGCCTTGGTTGTGGGTGCCCGTGCATGTGGGAGCCCTGGGGTCCCACACTTTCACCTGTTGGTCCCAACTTCCGGTCAGGATGCAGTTAAATTCCGCGCAGTATTCCACGCATCTGATAGCGTTGTTGTGCGTCCCGACGACGTTTTCTACAATAAAAGTTTTATTAACTTTTAATGGAGCTCTCTAAGACTAGAATTATGAAACAAAAGACGTCTACCCTATCTCTATCTCATTTGTGCTACACTTTCCAGCCAACCAAATAAATACTGTATTTGTTTTTCATACAACAAATAGAGTATTTATTTGGTTGGCCGGAAAGTGTAGCACTGAGCGGCACGAACGAACATAGCTAATGTGAATCTGTAGAATAAGATAATTCTACAAAAATTTAGATGGCGCCAGTAATTTCTTTAATAAAAATAATATAGTTACACTTTTCGCCCGGCCAATTAAATATTGTATTTGTTTAACAAAGAACAAATACAGAATTTGTTTGGTTGGGTGGAAATGGGAGTGTCTTCTATCCTTTTTTTTTGGTAGAATTTTTGTCCCTGTTTAATCTAACGGGAAAATCGCCATTTCTCCAAAACTGAGGATCAAGGGGTGACCACAAAGAACTTTTACCTCAAGAAGGAACATGATGAAATCTACCGTATGCTTTGTTTGAAGCGTGAACCAACTACGGTGAGGGGCTGGTGGGGAGTGACTATTGTTTACACTTAGTACGCGTAAAAAGAGAGAAAGAATGTGTAAACTCACAGTCTAATGTCGTAAAATGACTGACAGGGGTACAGTGTTGCCGATTGGAAACATATACTTTGGATATTTTTTTGTAAATTTTAAGAAACATTAGTTCTGTATGAGTTTTATATGAACTAGTAGTTTAATTTTAATAGATTTAAATATACTATATTATTAAACATAATTATAGTATACACATAAAGTTTTTTACATTTTTAATTTAAGTATAATGATTTGAATTCATGATAAGGTGGAAACTACGCAACATCGCTACTAGGTAGCCTGAAAGTCGACTAGCGACATCTACATTTCACACCACAAAGCTGTATCGCGTTTCTGTTAGTAAATAAACAAACAAAAAGATGACACCGTCATAAACATTGGTCTGAAATTACTTCTTGACGTAAAAGTTCTTTGGGTGACCACTATGAAATATTTGTACACGGGCTTCGGAGATTTTTCTAAGACTTCCAAGATTTTCGACAAAAAATTTGAGCTTTTCAATATTATTATTATTATATATATTTGTTGGTTTGAAGATTTTATACATGGAATTCCCATAGTATTATTAAGGGGTGAATCACGTGATTCACCCCTTGCTGGCAAAAAATTTTGATGACTAAAAGAAGGCCCCCAGCAGGAAATTTTGATTACTTAAAAAAAAGCTTTGCCCCAGGCACAACAAAAAAACTGGTCCAAAAAGTCCAAAATGATCAAAATTTGCGTTACGTAATACTTGAACATTCCCTAGGCATCCCCCAAGTCCAGGACTTGTGTGGGCTAATAGTAGAGGGAACCACCGGCTTATACTGACTTTCAAACCAGTTTATAGGGTGCCACTTATCGCCTTTGCCAAATTATTAATTAACTGAAAAAGGCAAATCGGCGCCAGTGAGAATCGAACTCACGCTAGTCGGCTTGCTATGTACACGCGCTAGCCCACTACACTGTGCCTCCCATTACATTATGAGCTTGTAAAAAGTTAATTTCCTAAAAAAAAAATGTCTGTCAGTCTGTCTGTCCAAGAATTGGGATTTTTCAGAAAAAAAAAATTGAAAACGAAGTAAAAAAAAAATATAAAAAAAATATAAAAATAGGTATATAAAGGCTCGAAACCGCGGTCAGGTTTTAATTAATATAATTGGGAAAAGGACCTTTACTCTGCCTTTTATTTAAAAAAAAAATTACCATAATAACTTGAGTTAATGACTTGGGATTCTTTTGGGTAAAAATCAGGGTGGGAGTGGGGGTACATTTTTGTTTTTTATGTTTTTTGAAAAAAAGTCAAAAAAAAAATAATTTCAAAAAAATTTTGTTTAAAAAAAAAATCAAAAAATTTTTGTCTAAAAAAAATTTTTTTTTGTTAAAAAAAAAATTGTTTAAAAAAAAAATTCAAAAAATTTGTTAAAAAAAACAATTTGTACATTTTTGTTTTTATGTTTTTTCAAAAAAAGTGAAAAAAAAATTAACAATTTCAAAAAAATTTTGTTTTTATGTTTTTTGAAAAAAAGTAAAAAAATAACAATTTCAAAAAAAAAAAATGAAGGGTGAACCATAAATAAGTTCATGTACAAATTTTTAGAAGTCTTTTAAAAATCTTTTAAAAAAATGGCGCAAATCTCGCAGGTGTACAAATATTTTGTCGATTTTTTTCTGTAAAAAGTAAAAAAATGTAGGGAAACGTATGATTTTTTATGATTTATTTTATTTATTTAAAATTTTACCTATACTTGTGTTGAAATCAAACGATTTAAGTGTGTTGTCCAATCCTCCACTGTAAAAATGTATAGCATCCTGAAATTTTATGTAATTTAGTAAAAAAATATAAAAGAAAATAGTGTATATGAGTGTATAATTCAGGTGATTAGGCCACTCGCCTATCGGCTCGTGTCTCAAAATTCACCCTCATTGATTTTTAGCTATTATATGCAAGTAGAATACTATACTTTATCCACGGCCGTTTTAAAGTTTAAACGGTTTATTTTTACAGACCCGTGATTAATAGGCCTATTAATCACGGCCATGGATAAAAACTTTTGTACGCTTTTATTTTGGTAAATATTTTTAAAATAACTTAAATAATTTTTAGTACAAATTACAATTAATTAAACCTTTCTTCCCATTTTTGTGCAAATCAAAGTGGGATAACTTCTTTTTTTTTTCTTTGTAATAACTTTTAAATGCTACAACCTAAATGTACTAAATTTAGTATAAGTCTTGTTAAAGATTCAAGTAACTTACAAAACAAATTTGAAGTCCTTATGTCAGTATATTCAAAAGTTATTGCAAAAAATATAACCAATATATTTTAAATATTTTCTCAATAACTTTTGATCACCTTAACCTAGAGACATTAAATTTGGAAATCTTGATATTGATAAAAGTAATTTTCAAACCAAATTTGAAGTCTTAAGGTCCAAGAATTCAAAAGTTAAGGCCAAAAAATAAAAAATTCAAAAAAAATAATAACTTCTGAACACCTTCAACAAAGACATTAAATTTGGTAGAAGTCTCGTTTGGACTTTTGAATTTCTGACCCAAATTTAAAGTCTTTAGGTCACAGCGTTCAAAAATTGTTGCCAAAAATGTAAATGTACACAATCTTAAGCTTACGGAAAAACAGCAGTCCAAAACGGGAGCTTCGTGTAGATATCTGTGTCGTAAAGTATTTGCTGTAACATCGTACAACCTCACCGAACTGTCCCAGGAACTCACTAACAGAAACTGATTTGTATGGGGCCCAAATTTTACCGCAGATATAGCGTCTTCTGGGGCAAATTTTAGTTTGTACTCAGTCTGAGACTTCATTGCGATATTTCTATGGAATATTTACGTTTTTAATTAATTGTTTATAACTTTTTAACAAACCGTCTAAACTTTTTTAACCTCTTCTTTTGACCACTTCTTCTTCTTTTTTACTCAAATTTGCCCTTTCCTTACGGTTAATTAGCCAGCATTAATAGTGTATGAGTTCTTTACTTTCAGACCCGGACTATGCCAACTTGGACACAGCCTGAGTCACACAGCATCAAAATAATTATTACTTTGCACAGCAGTATTTCTATAAGCCACACCAATTTTGGTAATATCTATGCAACAATTGTTAAAACCTAGCGTTAAATATTCTGAACTGTGAAGACAAAATAATGGCCTATCATCCTAGTAAAAAGGCCATAAGCAATAAGAAGAAGAAGAAGAAGAAGTGGTGATTCATTGACGTTGACGTTTGACGTTTTTTTGATGGTAGTTTAGAAAATTGTAAAAAAGGCGTGAAAATAAATATTTTTATATAAAATGGAGGCATATGATGTAATAGTAAATCAACCTGTAGTTATAGACAATGTATGTACCACATTATATTTGAGATTTTACAGTTTTTTCATTATATTTTCTTTAGGGAACTGGTGTCATCAAAGCTGGATTCGCAGGAGACCAAATACCGAAATGTAGATTTCCTAATTAGTAAGTTTTTAAAATTATTGATTATTTATGAGGAATTTTGCCCTTAAACTGCGTTTCATTTGTTAAAAAAATATTTTTTATTTGTTAGAAAAATATAAGAAATGTGGCACCAAAAAACAAGTAAAGTATTTGAGATGGGTTTGTGGTAGATGTAATGTTATGTCAAGTGTGTTTTAGACCCACTTTCATAAGAAAAAGTAATTTTTAATTTTGCAGTTTTAAATACATAGTAATTTTGCGGAATTAATGTTTTGTTTTCAGTTCTATTATGTATCAAAAATATTGATAGACACAAGGGCGTAGATGAGGGGGGTAATGGGGGGTAATTACCCCCCCCCATAGGCGCCAATTTTGTTTGCAGGGCGCCAAGTTTGGTAGAAACCGTCAGGGACAAAGCTTTTGTCTTAGGGTATTTTTTTGGGCGCCGTCATTTTTTTTCTAGGGGCGCCACGTTTGGTAGAAACCGTCAGGGACAAAACTTTTTTTCTTGATGGCATTTTTTGGGGGAAATTTTTTTTGTAGGCGCACAAAGCTTTATTTTAGGGTGTTTTTTCTTTGGCTAGGGGCGCCAAATTTGAGGCTTGAAAGGCCGGCCCTGGGTATTACCCCCCCCCCATAGAAGAAAAAGATCTACGCCCTTGTGTCTTTGTAAATATCCCTAGTAGAAATTTTACATTAGAAGAACGTTATCCCGACGTAGTTGTAATGTATAATTTGTAATATATGTCCCGATTCCTAACGTTGGTAACCTAACATTTAGGTCTAATATTAATATAACATAATAACTTAGTTCCTACGAAAATACTTGCTTCATATCTTGCGTTAATAGAGCTCGTACATTGCGCGTGCATAAAAAAGGTATGAGCCATCTAATGCAGGGAACGGCGCTGGATGAAACCAAGCATTGCCTGTCTCGTAAAACACTTGAAACACCTAAAATTTTAAAAATTTGGTGTACCTCCAGGTCCAGTGATGAAGTACTTTTTTTTAATTCCAAGTGTACCTGTAATTTGATACCAAAATTAAGTAAATTTTCGATAATCTGAATTATGCGGTAAACCGAACAGTGAAACATACATGCATGTACTTTGAAGTCCGAATTTCATTGTTCGGATTACTGCCTCATTCGGAGTATCGAACATTCGGGTTATCGCGACATTAACTGTATAATAAACGCGTAGGTCAAATATATAAAAAAAAAATTGAAAAAAGAATAAATGGTCACCAGCTCGCCGACTAAACTGAAAAAAAAATATTTGGTTGAAAAGTCCAAAAGTATAAGTATATTGGGTTTATGACGTTAGATAAACGTTGTTTTAGTAATAGATCCTTAACGATACAGACAAAACTTTCTCCTAACGTTAGGTAAAGTGGTTTTACCGTAAATTTCTATAAGGGAAGTCCCTTGCTTAAGAAAAATAATCACTTTATTTAATTTGCAATACGTTTTTCGGACTATATGGTGAGTCAATATAATCAACTATTGCATTTCAAAAAGTTCAATATCATAAAATGAAATGTTGTTTATTTCCTTATTTCCTCTAGAGGAAAGCTTAATCATAAATGGTATTATGCAGGAGAGTTTCAATCATGGCGTTTTCCCGGTAAAATGCATTGCCAATCCTAAAAATTTTGATGTTTAATTTGAAAAGGGACTCTATGGTGATATAATGATGTTTAATTTTCTTATTAGGTTGGAAATATACTATTATTTATAAAGAAATTCAATCTGCTTAGCGAAAGAATTTTTGAAAACCGATATTACATTCATACTTATAATTATAAGGTTTACATACCATAAGACAAAAAGTCCATCTTTTTGTCTTATGGTATGTAAAGACAGACAGATAGACATTTTTTTACTCTTTACACTTACCACCTCTAACTAGAATAGTTGTGCTCTTTTCCACACCACCCAGGAGGTAAAGCACTAGGTGCGTTACGGTTAACGTGCCGTTCCCCAGTGAGAAAACCTCAGTTCCCCTCTGAGGATCCCTCAGTAGGCCTATACACGTGGAGTATAATCTCGTCAGGCGACAATTTAACATACACTATATATACCTAACCCTTGTATGACAACTGCCCACTTTGTAAGTTCGGTCTCACCGATGTCAGGGTTGGTACTACTCTCTCTTTCGAGATACCTGGCGTGTATGGGAAAAAGTCGACCATCCAGAGAGAACACCTCAAATTTCCGTCTGTTCCTTTGTCTTTTGTTCGCGGATATCCTTTCCCCCTTGAGGGAATTTTTGCGGATATTGACAACCTGTCCGTGTAACCCTACCTATCCATTCCCCCTTGAGGGAATTTTTGCTAATATTGACTACCTGTTCGTGTAACCCTGCCTATCCATTCCCCCTTAAGGGAATTGGTGCGGATTTTGGCTATTTAACTATATACTAAATTAAACCTAGGGGAAACTATGCCAACAACCCGGGTTCGTTTCCCGGGTGGGGGAAATTGGCTTGGCTTGAATGGAAAGAAAAAACCTTAACCTTAAAAAAACTTACTGTTACTAGCTGTCAATTTTACCTTAAGGAACCTTACAAGTTCTGATTACACTGTCTGTAAAAGTTGTCCTTCAAAGATCTAAAAAATAAAATAACACATTATACATAAAAATTAAAACTTTAATTAAATCCTTCTTTCTGATATATCTGAAATAAATAATATTTACATATTAGTATTAGTCTACCCCAGGTTATTCTACACGCCCCATGCTACCTTAAAAAACATACTATGTTATTATATTAAGGATATTATCCTTAATGTTTATGTTTATAGGCCTATAAACTTCCAAAAACCTACAGTTAATATACCTAGCGTATTTTTGCATAAAACAATATGTAACTATCCTATAATTTTAATCTGATGTAGATTAAAATTGTATTTGTACCTGTAAAAAAAATAAATACCTGAAAAAAATATAACCAACGAAAATATCCTATAAAACATATCAAAAAAAAAAAAAACATAAAATAATAACATTATAAATAAAAAACACTTATATCCTGAAAAAAATATACATAAATATAACCAAAATTATTATAAACAATATCCTTAACAATTAAAAAATATTAATATACCTAGTAAACTTTCAAATAAAAACTAATATTACATTATAATGTAATTAATACCTGAAAAAAAAAATAAATGTTTAGAATATTTAACCTAAGAACACTTCTTTTTTCAAAAAATACCTAATGCACAATATAGGCTATATATTATATAGCATTATCTGAAAAAAAGAAAATAATAAAACCAACATTGTATAATATAGTTCTTCATTATGGGGTTTCTATAGAACATAGAACCTTATCATTTTAACCCAGTGATATAATGCCTAAAAGAAAATAATAGTACCTAAAACGAATAAAATACCAGATATAAAAAATAATACCTGAAAAAAAAATATACATAAAAAAAATATATGTGTGTAAAATAAGAACACAAACAACACAATATATAGTTTTTCATTATGGGGTTTCTTTAGAATATAGAACCTTATCATTTTAACCCAGTGATATAATGCATAAAAGAAAATAATAGTACCTTAAATAAAAAATAATACCTGAAAAAAAAATACATAAAAAAATATATGTGTGTAAAATAAGAACACATTAATAAGAACAATGTTCTTTTTTGATTAAACTGTAAAAAATTATTTATAACACCGAGGTGACTTCTGACGGGGTAGGAGGACTTCGGACATTTTTTTTCAAAATCTTCTGTACCAAAGCACGTGTGTAAAAGTTGTGGGGTGGTGTGCTCAAGTTGTGGGGTCAATTTCCACAACTTTTACACACAAACGCACAACTTTTACACACGTGCTTTGGTTCAGAAGATTTTGCGAAAAAATGTCCGAAGTCACCTACTCCGTCCGAAGTCACCTCAGTTGAGGGTACCTGTAAAAAATATTATTATATTAGGCTCTATACTCTTGGCGGTTTTAGATTCCAAACTATTTTGCTTTTGTGCCTTATATTAACTGTGCCTTTGGGCACAACTCTTCTATTAGCACTACTTCCACTTCCGTTGTTTTCATTGCAGTTAAAAACAAACTAACATAGATCTTGCCTATATCCTATAACATATTAGTGTTAATTACCTATAGTCCAGTCAAATAATAAATTTAAATTGCAATAAATGTACACGGGCTGATATTTTAAAGGGTAGTAGTGGATGGTAACAGGACACATCTGTTAGTTTTTCACTGGATGATTTGCGTAAGGGGTGTCCGATATCTTGAATTTTAGGGGTGAGTTGCTTAATATGCATCTAGCGATAAAAATGCATATAACCAATTTTGTTGTGGAAATTTCCAACAATTTTTATTGGGATCATTTTTTTAATATATTAATAACAATGGTTAATTTAAAAATAGTCATGTTGGAGGTGGAATTGGTTTTTTCCATTTTTCAGCCAAATTATTCATCGGACGATTCTCTTTAAGTTTCATATACTATTCATTTTCATAGGTACTTTGGTAAAGTTACAAAGGGCGCAACCTCCCACTGTAACCGTAACAAAATACTTATGAAAAAGCATAACATATAATACTTCAAGAGCTACAAGTTTGCTCATAACCACTTTTAACCTCCGATGAATAATTTGGCTGAAAAATCGAAAAAAACAATTTCACCCCCAACATGGCCATTTTTAAATATTTATAACTCGATTGTTATTAATATAATAAAAAAATTATCTAAACAAAAATTGTTGGAAATTTTCTACTTAACAAAATTAGTTATATGCATTTTTATCGTAAGATGCATATTTAGCGAGATAACCGCACTCACCCCTAAAATTTAAGATAGCGGATATCCCTTACGCAAATCACCCGGTGAAAAACTAACAGGAGTGTTCTGCTACTATGCACTACTACCCATTAAAGTATCAGCCCATGTACATTTATTGCAATTTGACATAGGAATTTTTCGTTATTTGACTGGACTACTAGGTTTTCTTACCTGTACTGTCTCTGTTTATATGACTGACTTCTCCAGCTTATGTAGTTCTGTAACAAAAAGATTTAGTTTAAAAAAATTACCTCAAAATAACGGAGATCAAAGTTAAATAACAGTTTAAATAAAATAACTTAATAAGTTATTAATACGTTTTTGGACGTTAAATCAGCATCGGACTGGCGGCTGTAGGACATAACGAGTTCTCGGATGGGATTTTTTTTGATAAAAATCGGGCTTATTATTGGTCGCATAACAAAAATTCGTTTTTATAGGTTTTTATTTTTTTAAGTACTTTTTCGAAAAAGAGTAATATGAAACTAATCCGTATTTAATATAAGAGTTTAACAGCGGCCATATTTAAAAGTTCACAAAAAATGTATGAGGTGATGAAGCTGAAGTTTGCAACGTTTTTTTGCAACGAAAATTCAAATAGTATATTAAAGCACTTATTCCATAACACGTTTTTAGCGCACGAGTACAAGTTTAAAAAACAACCCGCTTGCGGCGAGTTTTCTAAAGTACTAGTGCGCTAAAAACGTGTTATGGAATAAAATACTATTCGAATTTTCGATGCAAAAAATCGTTGCAAACTTCAGCTTCATATGAGGTGGACTCCGTGAGCTATAGAAATCTATTATTTGCCGCAATTATACATGAGACTGATGGAATTCTATAGTGCATGGATCCGCCACTAGTGTCATCTCGTAAAAAAAATAATTTAAAAATAAACTTTTAAATATAGCCGCCGTTAAAGGCTTAGTTTACACCATGGGTACTATATTTTAAGTCCAGGTACTTTTTATCTACCTATCTCTGTTTACAAAATGCTATAAACAGAGATAGGTAGACAAAAAGTACCTGGACTTAAAATATAGAACCCATGGTGTAAACTAAGCCAAAGTGCACTTAATAGTGCACTTTGGGAACGTTTAAGTATTACGTAACTCAAATTGTACCAAAATTCATACACTTCATACCCCGGTTCTCGCGTTATGTAAGGCAGTGGAGATTTCATATTTTGGATACCCCCCTAACACACCCCCTATTTGGGGGGGGGGGGGGTAGCCAAAATATGAAATCTCTATAACGTATAATAACGCGAGAACCGGGGTATGAAGTGTATGAATTTTGTTACAATTTGCGTTACGTAATACTTGAACGTTCCTTTTATAATAAATACTATATTCAAAAATATTTCAAAAAGTAACTGTTTTATTTATTCAAAAGTCCACAATTAAACCGCCAAAAAAAATAAAATAAAATTTAATAATAATGAAAATTCTAATCCAAAATAAACAGCCACGCAAAAAAAAGGTCCGGATTTTTTTTTGGAGATCATTTTATTCCTATGTATTTTGAGGCACCTCATCCAATTAGTTTTGGAGATAACCTCAAAAAACCCTATTTTCGAGTAAAACGAGCATAAGGGAACGTTCAAGTATTACGTACTCTCCTAGGGGGGGGGGGTCATATGGAGTGTTACACCCATGTTAATGGTATATGAAAATAGCGTTACAGGGGGGTGTCCAAAATGATCAAAGTTTGCGTTACGTATTACGTAATACTTGAACGTTCCCTAACATTTTTTGAGTTTATCTCCAAAACTAATCGAATGAGTTGCTATTTTGACCTCAAATTCGGGTTCAGCTCCATAAAATACACGGTAATACAGTGGTCTCCAAAAAAACACTTGACATTTTTTTTTGTGTGGCTGTGTAATTAAAAATTGTTCAAAATCGTTTTAAAATTACTTACATTTACTCGCGTTTTAAAAATTATTCCTAAATACACTATAGTATTATAAAAAAAAACACACAAAACATACACTAATACTGTTTAGAACAAAAAACAAACAAAAACGATCCACTTTATTCGGCAGACTGTAATGAAATGACTAAAATATTTAGTTTACAATGGCACTTGTTAAAAAATTACATAACATTATCATATGAGTCAGGAATATCGTTGCCGATTTTATTATAATAAACTTTAGAAAGTTTTGTGCAATGATACCGCTCAAAATGGGGGCCCACTTGGGCATGCTCAGCTGCAGCTTAATTTCGATATTTCAGCTGTCGTAAATTGCCCCTCCCCATTTAAAAATTTTCGTTCCCCAAAGTTACTCATAATTGCTCAAAGTTAAAAAATATTTTTCTTAATAACACTGGTCTACAAAAAAAGAAAAAAAAATCTTCTCCAAAGACCAAAACCTATCATGCATTAAGTATTTTTGTGTGCTGATGAATCCGAAAAAGTTTACTTTTTTAGGCACGTATAACCAATGTCTAATAAAAACCGGGATTTACTCGAAATCTACGCGGTAGAAAGTTTTTTAGATTGAAAATTCGGTTTCAGCACACAAAAATACTTAAGGCATGATAGGTTTAGTCCTTGGAGAAGATTTTGTTTTGTAGACCAGTGTAATCAAAATTACTTACACTCGCGGTTGAAAAATTATACCTAAGTAGTCCGAAAAGCCATATATAGTTAGTGTAAAAACACAAAACATACACTAATAACGTTCAGAACTAAAAACACAAGAAAAAACACGGAACGATCCACTTCATTCGGCAGACTGTAATGAAATGAACAAGATTAAATTTAGAATGCCTTTTGTAAAAAAATTACATAACATTATCATAAATACAGAAATACGGTTGCCAAATCTATTTTTTTTCGAGCGTTTTAAGTTCTTTATTGTTAGTGGCACCTCCCCAAAATGGGGACCCAACTTGGGCCGCCCGAGCATCTGGGGCCCACAAAGACTAAATTAAACTGAATTAAATTTAAAAGTAGTTCAAATTATCTATTTTTTTTATTTATAAGTCAATCCAATATAAGACAAAACAGTTTTAAGTGTCCCACCTTTTTCCGAGAGAAGTGTATGATCAAGAAGAATATAAACCTTATTTGTCAACAAGATTAGCTTCTAGAGGGGAACAAACAAACATACACGGAAACATTTAATAGTAGCCATCAAACATTGGTTCGTTGGCCGCCCGTTGGAAAACCCACATTGAGCCTACATACTGCCCCAAAGACTTATACAGCACTTTTACTACTATAGCACCAAGCTAAATTTTCTATTTATTTTATATAAAAGTCCATAATTAGTCCACCGAAAATAAAATTTAATAAAAATAAAAAATTTAAACCAAAACTATGGTTAATGGTTTTTGTTTAAAAATTGTACAAAATCGTGTAAAAGTTGCTCATATTTGCTAAAAAATATTTATTCTAATAATCAAAATTACTTACATATATTCGTGGTTGAAAAGCGATTCATAATAGTCCGATTTAGTGTAAAAACAAAAAACGTACACTGACACTGTTTAGAACTAAAAACACACAAAAAATCACGAAAGATCCACCTCATTCGGCAGACTGTATTGAAGTGACTAAAAGATTTAATGTCAATGCCTTTTATTAAAAAATTACATAACATTATCATAAATACAGAAATACAGTTGCCAAATCTATTTTTTTTTTCGAGCGTTTTAAGTTCTTTATTGTTAGTGGCACCTCCCCAAAATGGGGGCCCACTTGGGCAGATTAATTTTGAGATTTCAGCTGTCGTAACAGTTTTTTTTCTTGTTGGTATTTTTTTGGGCGCCAAGTTTGGTAGAAACCGTCGGGGACAACGCTTTTTGTCTTGTGGTATTTTTTGTTTTTTTTTTTGTAGGCGCACAAAGCTTTATTTTAGGGTGTTTTTTCTTTTGCTAGAGGCGCCAAATTTGAGGCTTGAAAAGCCGGCCCGGGGTATTACCCCCCCCCCCATAGAAGAAAAAGATCTACACCCTTGGATAGACAAGCATAGCTTAATGTTAGAGGTGCCAGAATTGTTGGTAGCTAGTATGCCACCCAGATTTTTATATGTTCTATAAAGGTTTAAAACAAGTGTTCAAGGCACAGACTGGCTTTTAGGGCCCTGAACAATGAAAAAGTGCTCCACAAAAAATAAGAAAATGAAGGGCCCAGAAGAGCCAAAACATAACAAATGAAGATAAGGGAACATTCAAGTATTACATAACGTAAATTTTGATCATTTTGGACCCTCCATAACTCTATTTTCCTATACTATTAACATGGGCATAACACTCCAAAATGACCCCCCCCCACCACAGGGAATTTTTGATTGTAAAAATGAAAAATAAACTTTTTTTAATGATTTCTCTACCCTGTTAGATAAAATTAACTTTTTATTTATTTTCATTCTGACAAAAAATTAAAAGATTTTCCTTGGGAAATAATTTTTTTTATAGAATTTCATTTTATTTCAAAATGCGTGGCTTTGAGATTTCCAAAAATATCGCCTGCGCCGCTGAAGGACAGGTTTTTACGAGTTTCCAAAAAAAAAGAAAATGAACAGATTTAAAATTAAGATAAAAATAAAAAATAAATTTATTTTAAATTGTTTTTAAAGAAAAAAAATCTTTTAGTGTGGGTCGGCCCAAACATGTCAGAGTCATGGCAGGAGCCCTGGAAGGAGACCTATTCATAGGCCCCAAAGCAGAGGAACACAGGGGGCTTTTGTCCATCAAATACCCAATGGAACACGGCATCGTAACAGACTGGAACGATATGGAAAAAATTTGGAGTTACATTTACAGTAAAGACCAATTATCCACCTTTGCAGAGGAGCATCCAGTATTACTTACCGAAGCGCCTTTAAACCCGAGACCCAACAGAGAGAAATCCGCTGAAATTTTGTTTGAGACTTTCAATGTTCCGGCACTGTTTATATCCATGCAAGCAGTACTTAGTTTGTAAGTTTGGTAATAATAAAAAAAAAACAAAAAATACTGTTATCAAAAAAATAATAATATCCCCTGTAAAAAAAAAATCAAAAATAATTAAAAAAAAAATAATTTTTTCAAAAAACAATTTGTTTCAAAAAAAGTTCCTTTTTTCGTAAAACAAAAAACAAATTTAAAAAAATATTTTTTTTTTTGAAAAAAATTGTTTTTACCCATGTAGTGAAGTGGATTTTTTCTAATATATAATATTTTTCTACTAATGTAGTCATGTCGAATTCTATCACTAATTTAGTGATGTGGTATATAATTCGGTTATAGCCGAGCGGTTAATTATAACTTTTATTATAGCTTACTCAGTTAGGTTGGCCATACAATCTTCTATCGATTTAAAGTATACCCGAGCGGAGAATATACTTCACCACTTATCACTTTATTCGGGAGCGGGTGTTCTAGGAGACGGCGCTTTGGAAACAGATAAAACGATTTCTTCTTAACTTAAGAATAATATATTAAATAAATGTGAATAAATTCTCCAAGAACATGAAAGATCAATTCTTACTTCTAAGTCCTATTTCTATGCAAAGCCCTTAAATTTTAATTTCCATTAAATATTAGTTTTCCATTAAATACTTCTAACTTAAAACATTCTATGTTTGAAATCCCAACTATTCGCAATCATTTTCAAATCCCATTTTATTTTACACATTTTTCTTAGTGTATATTAAAACTGGTTCGTATAAGTCATTTAAATTATTTTACAAAATATTTTTCAAAGTTAATTAATATTCGTCAAAATTTCTATCAGTGTTCAAACTATCAATATTTATAAGTGTCCAAAATTATTTCTATGTCTGAAAATACGAGTCTCAAAATTTTTCTAAGTTTTAAAACTATTTTTAATTCAAGAATAAATCTCAAAATAAATTCTCACAGAAACTACATTTTCACTTTTGAATTTGCCATAGTGACACCCTGAATAAAACTGAATAATTATGAATCTTTTCATGAGTTTATATACCCAATAAGAAGGTCACTAGTTAAATTTATTTGACAATGCTATTAGCGCAAAATATCTACAAAGATACCGCGCATATTTAATTACCCCGACAAAAGAGTTTCAGTCTCATCAATTTGCAAACTAATTGCTATTTCTGACATCTGAAACGATCATTTTAACCATAAATTAAATTTGTATAAATAATTTGGACTACTAGACAACTTTTAAGTTATACCGACAAGAATTACCGAGGAGGGGTCCGATGTAATTTAGGTCAAACCGGACTTTACCGAAGCCGAATCTCGTGAAGCCAGATTGTATCATAGCGCAATATTAAAGAAATATTATTTTAAAATTTTAACTACATATAAAATATTCGGATCATAACACCCAATTTTACCCTATTTTAGAAGAAACGTAAAAAAGCAATAAAAATTTTTCAAATTTTTTACTAACGAAGACTTTCCTTAGGGAAAGTAAATCTGTCTGTCTGTCTGTCCGGGAAATTTGTGACCACGATAACTCGAGAACGCTTTGAGCTAAAGATTTCAAATTTGGACCATAGGTTGATTATCTAAAGTTCTAGGCAGGGATTGTTTTTGGTAAAACTCGGGTGTGGTAAAATGGGGGTAAAAGCAATTTTTTTCAAAAAACACTTTGTTTATTTTTTTTTCGAAAAAATTAACTTAAAAAAATAAATTTTTTTGAAAAACTTTTTTCCTTTTCCAAAATTTTTTATTGAACCTACAGGGCAAAGTATTATTTTGTTTGCAGCAGTTTTTTTGTATTTTTTGCGTTTTTTTTTTGTATTTTTTTGGTAACTATAAAATTACCTATTGTTTTTTTAGCAGCAATATTTTTATCTTATTTTTTTCTACAGATATTCTACTGGTAGAACAACTGGTGTTGTTTTGGACTCAGGAGATGGTGTCACACACTCAGTACCTATTTATGAAGGATTTGCCTTACCCCATAGTATCATGAGATCTGATATTGCTGGCAGAGATGTTTCAAGATACCTCAGGTAATTTTTATTCTCTAGTTAATTCAAATTCAAATTCATTTATTCATTCCTTTTGACTTACAGAATAAGTATTGGAATATGTCATAGAAAAAATTAAAGTACTAAATAGTACAGGTCAACTACATGTCAACTTGATGAAGAATAGAGAAATATCATTATCTGATAGAAAGATTTAAAATATATGCGTATATCGAATCACACATATATGCATGTATAAAAAATAAAAAAAAATAGCTTGAGCTATAAAAAAAATAATTAAAAAAAAATTTTAATGAATTTCTCTATGCTTAGCCAAGCAGTAATATTAAAACAATACATGAAATATTAAACATAAATAACAATAAAAGCGTTTCATATGATGCAGCTAGAATTTTTTCCATATACAGCCTGTTCCAGAACTCGCGTACAGAAATTTGAGGGTATATTAAAAAGCCTATGGAAAATATGAAAAAAATGTCAAAAAAAATCCATCTTTGTTTAATTCAAAAATAAGAACGCTTTAAGTGGACCAATACTGTTGCTGATGTTAAATTAAAATTAAAAAGTTGAATTTGTAGCTATGGAAGCAAATTTAATTATTGCAGGTACATATTCTGTAGGTTGACATGGTAATTAATGTGACATAAATATTTATTAATGTCAAAAATCCACCGCCGGATGGGGTGACCCTATAAAAATAGAATATTTGACAGCCTCTGTCGGTTTTGTCAAAATATAATAACCTAAAAAGATTCTAAAGTTGAAAGTCTAAACAATGCACGCGTCAACAATTAAAATGCAACCATAGTTACTAATAAGTAGGGAAAAACTAATTTGTAGGTAATTTAACATCAGCAACAGGATTGGTCAGATTAAATAGCTTCCTTTTTAATTGGTATTGAAGATGGATTTTTTTTTTCATATTTTCCAGAGGGTTTTTAATATACCCTCAAATTTCTAGTAAAAAAAAATAAAAAAAAAATGATTGCTTTTTTTACGTTTCTCGACGTTTTATATCCAAAAAATATGATTTTCGTAAAAAAAAAAAAATCGGTCAGTCTCCTTGTCCGGACAATTTGTAACCACAATAACTCTAGAACGCTTCGAGCTAGAGACTTAAGTTATAGTTATAGATAGAGACTTAAAATTTGGACCATAGGTTGATTATTCAAAGTTCTAGACTGGTATTGTTTTTGGTAAAATTTGTGGTGGGGTAAAATGGGATACAAACAATTTTTTCAAAAAAAAAAAATTATTTTTCTTTTTATAAATAATTTAAATAATTTACGAAAAACATTTTTTGTAAGAATTTTTTTTGGGAAAAAATGCTTAAATATTTGATTTTTTAAAATTTTTTTCGTTTTTTGATTTTATTGAACCTAGGCCTAGACCCAAACATTACATTGACCCTTCATCATTTGTTTTTCAGGCTTTTATTAAGGAAAGAAGGCACAATTTTCCGAACGACCGCAGAGTTCGAATCCGTACGAACCCTGAAAGAAAAGGCCTGCTATTTAGCGAATAACCCCATAAAAGAGGAATCCATGGAAACGGAATCGATAAACTACACCCTGCCCGACGGAAGCGTGATCAAAGTGGGCCCTGCGAGATTCAGGGCCCCTGAAATTCTCTTCAAACCAGATTTAATAGGTAAGAATATATCTATGGGCTTTAACCCCGACTTCCCCTAATATATAATATCCCGGACAACATTAACTATTTCAAAAGTCATTATGACATCATTTAATGATTTTCTCTGAGTTCATGAACGCATACAGATGACTCCTCATTGTGAAGGCATTACGAGATCATGTCATGAAGATCTAGCAGCGGTATACGGAATGCGCAAACTTTAAATTAACCGCGAAATTTAAAATTAAAAAAAAGAAACACTCACCTTTTTGCTCATATCTTGAAAACGCGGAGATACCAAAAAATAAAGAAAAAAATCAACCCCCTAGGACCCCACACAAGTCCATTTTCAACAACTTGAGGACACCGGGATGTTCCCTTTGGGAACTTCCCAGTGGGAATGTTCCCCAAGATCACTGGAGGAACTAATTCTAAGCTAGGGTCTCCAGATATCTACAGCTCACCATACCAATCCGATAATGTGTATCGAATTAGCTGACCAGTAAGTTAATTACTAGCTATTGCTAGTAGTATATCCTTATAAAGACAGCTGCCTTTTAATACTAGTATTCCTTTATTCGTTTAAAAAGTTTAGTTAGTGGTAGGAAATAACATGTGGCGCCACCTATACCATAACGCTGTCAAGTGCACTGAAATTGAAACATTACAGGAGCCTGTACTATTCGGTAAATGTTCTCAATCGGGTCCTGGGCAACATTTGCTATTTCACGTGGAAATCATTATGACATCATTTAATGATTTAACGTTAAATGTATACACCTCATGTCAAACTCATAACAAACTCACAACATGATCACAAAATCATGAGATGTGCTCATCATGATGTTCGTATGAGTACAAAACGTGGAAATCATAATATATATATACAGCCTGTTCCAGAACTCGCGTACAGAAATTTGAGGGTATATTAAAAACCCTCTGGAAAATATGAAAAAAATTTAAAAAAAATCCATCTTCAATACTAATTAAAAAGGAAGCTATTTAATCTGACCAATCCTGTTGCTGATGTTAAATTACCTACAAATTAGTTTTTCCCTACTTATTAGTAACTATGGTTGCATTTTAATTGTTGACGCGTGCATTGTTTGAGACTTTCAACTTTAGAATCTTTTTAGGTTATTATATTTTGACAAAACCGACAGAGGCTATCAAATATTCTATTTTTATAGGGTCACTCCATCCGGCGGTGGTTTTTTGACATTAATAAATATTTATGTCACATTAATCACCAGAATATGTACCTGCAATAATTAAATTTGCTTCCATAGCTACAAATTCAACTTTTAAAGGTAATTTAACATCAGCAACAGTATTAGTCCACTTAAAGCGTTCTTATTTTTGAATTGAACGAAGATGGATTTTTTTTGATATTTTTTTCATATTTTCCAGAGGGTTTTTAATATACCCTCAAATTTCTGTACGCGAGTTCTGGAACAGGCTGTATATATATGATGCTCTCATGAGGCCTATATGAGTTTATGAATGCTGTCCGGGATATTATATTTTATTTCTTTTTAACAGGTGAGGAGTGTGAGGGACTCCACGAAGTACTAATGGACTCCATTTTAAAGTCAGATTTAGATCTTAGGAAAGTATTATTTAAGAACATTGTGCTGTCTGGGGGCTCTACATTGTTCAAAGGCTTTGGTGATAGGTTACTCTCCGAAATTAAGAAATTGTCAGCGAAAGAAGTACAAATTAAGGTAAGAAATTATTTTTAAGAATACTGCATCTTTAGAAAGATCTAAAAAAACATTTTTGAAAATAAAATTGCCAACAAAAGAATACCTTCCCTGTTCATCAAAACAAAAAATCAAGTAAACATAAACGATTAACACTTTTTTTCGAAAAACGAAGAAATTATAAAAAAAATGAGAAAAATAGTTATTACTTAATTTTACATACATACCCCTAAGGAAACCCCAGTTTTAACCAAAAACAATCCCAGCTTATAACTTTGTATAAGTAACCAATGGTCTTTAGCTCAAAGCGTTCTCGGGTTGTTGTGGTCACAGACAGACTGAAATCATCTTTTTTGGATATAAAACGTCAAAAAACATAGAAAAAGGAATAATAAATTTTCAGTTTTTTTCCAACGCAAAGCATGTGTTGGACTTACGCGAAAATAATTTTTCTACTACTGGTTTAGAATGTAAGCAAATACACACACTTTTCAAACAGAATGAATCCATTCTAGCTCTAGATATGGTATGAATATTCCGTATCAAGTGTTAGAATTAGCACATGTAGTGCCATCTCTTGTTTATAAAAGTAAAGAAAACTGTAGCAAAAATAGCAAAAATATATTCACACGTACCATTGAAATCTATTCAATATTGACAAAAATTACAATCCCATGCAGTTTTAATACAGTTGACGTAAATGACCTTGCAATTTTCGTCAATATTGCCACAAATCTCAATCCCAATGGTACATGTGAATAGGCCTGATTATTGAACAATTTAATGCAATTTAAAGTTTTGCGTTAAAATTGCATAAAGTTTACGTTAGTTTTTCTTAATATTTCACCAGTTTTTTATCATTTTAGTTCAAAATATTAAAACTGCTCCATCTATTGTTAAATATTTAAACCTGATATCTGTCACAACAATCTGACATAACCTTCAATTGTATAATTTGCATTATAATTTGTAAATATGTGCTAAAATTAAATAAAAATCTTTTTTAAGTACTGTTGTGATAAAATTATTAAATAACATTAATTGCTTTATTTAAAAATATGTGTTTAGTACATTTGCAATGTCGAGTCACAAAAAACATTGTTTTTAACCTTTTCCGCAGTTTAAAGCCATACAGTGTTTCATATTTGCAGTCGAAGAAAAAGTATAGTCTACAACACGTATGGAATAGTCATTCCGCGCTCGCGGGATCGTCATACTCGCCTGCCGGCTCGTATGACAAACTTTCCGCTCGCGCTGAATATTGTCTATTCCATACTAGTTATAGAATATACTATTCTGTCTGTCAAGGAAAATTTGACTTAAGAACGCTTTGAGCTAGAGATTTCAAATTTGGACCATAGTTTTCTGGGATTGTTTTTGGTAAAAATCAGGGTTGGATAAGGGGTCAAAGGGGTGTAAAAGCTATTACTTTTCGCGATATCTCGCTTAATAATGTATCTGTTGAAAAAAATTTTAACTTTAAATTGATTTTGGACTTTATATCTTAAATATTTAAAATTTTCAGATATCAGCGCCGCAAGAAAGATTATACTCAACGTGGATTGGTGGTTCAATTTTAGCTTCCTTAGACACTTTCAAAAAAATGTGGGTCTCGAAAAGAGAGTATGACGAAGAGGGGCAAAGAGCTATACATCGGAAGACATTTTAGATATTTTTTATTTTAATTCTCATATGTGATCCTTTTTCCATTTATATTATTATTGTTAATATTATTTAACATCTTTGTTTTTATTTATTATTTATTTTTTTACTCCTAGTGTCTCAAAAAAGTACTATTTTGGCATCATGTATGAGTAAAAATAGTAAAATTATACTTAAGCTTTATTAATGTAATTATAGCATTTTTTTATATTATATTTTAAGTTATATAAATAAGCACAATAACATAAATAATATGCAGCTTTAAAGATGTAAAAAAAATCATTTAATATTCTTTTTAATAAAAAAATATTTAAATTTACCGCCGTTTTTCATTTTCTTTGAATTGGTACTTCCGAGTTTTGACGTTTAGTGACTCGAACATAACCTAATTTAAATGTTTATGTGTAAAATGTATATTTTTCGTGTTTAATTTATTTAAATTGTAGTGTTTATCATTTTTTATCAGTAATGAGTGGTTTATAATGGCTGACATATCACAAATTTGCGAGACAGTGGTAAATAAAATGAATTCTGATGAAAATTGTAACAAAACATATTTAAGTCAAATAGAAGAAATCCAGCCGATTACCAGTGGTAAAAATGCTAAAAACGATAGTTCTTTAGTGCCAAATAGTAAATTAGAAGTAAATAATACGATAGAACATGAAATTATTACAAATGAAACGGGAGACTCAAAAACTGATACACACGATGTTGAAGTTGCAGATAATGATGTTATGTGTGGAAAATTAAATGAAACTGTATTGTCTCAACAAAAGATTCTAGAGCAGAAAGAAGAAAAAATTAAATTGTTGGAGGAAAAATGCGCAAATTTCGAAAAGGGAAGACAAGATTTAGAAAGAAAATTGGAAAATGTAAGTTTTTTTTATTTCAGCATGAAAGATGTTGGTATAAATCAAATGAAGCAGGGATCCAGAAGGATCTTGGGAACATCATTCTCTTCCTTAATGAAAATATTCACAAATTTTTGTCCCTCTGTCTCCCCCTCCCCAATACCAACCAAGCCCAGAGTTTTTTTGTCCTAAAAAATAATGTAATGTTCCCATTATTGCATTTTTAATTTTTAGGCTGTTAAGCAAAAAGATTTGGCTACAAAAGAAAAGGAATCCATGGTAATCCGATATGCAGTAAGTGAGAAAAACATCCTGAAAGAAAAACAATTGTACGAAAATAGTGAAAAAAAATTAAAAGAATCTGTAAAAGAAAATGAATATTTGCAGCACAAACTTCAGACTATGATTTCAGAAAAATCCAGAATTTGCCAAATGTTGGACAACAAAGTAAGTAAATTTTAATACCATTTTATAGAGAATTTAATTACATCGGCATAGTGCTACTAAAAGTGCCGATGTATTGAAATCTTCGCAGAATAGTCAAAATTTTTGACCACGTTTTTTTTCACATTTCTCGACGTTTTAGACCATTCTGTCTGGGTGTAAACTCTCTAACTCCATTTCTACATGAGATATCGACTTGCGGTTTTTTGCATATTGTTTCTTATCGTATTCCGAAGAGCTGATTAGATTTTGGGGGTAAACGATTGGGGGTAGGTAAAAATAGGATAAAACTCCTATTTTTAGCGTTTTTTGTTTATAATTAAGGCAATTATTATTGTATTTGGTTAATTTAGCACTTATATAAAAGATAATTTTAAATTGGTCAAAAAATGTTATAAACAAGGTTTTCTTAAAACGCATTGTTTTCGAGATATTGGCGTTTAAAGCAGTAAAAGGTTTTTTTAGCATATCTCACACATTTATAACCCGATTTCCAAAAATTATATTTTTAATAAAAGCTCTTTTTAAGCCCTATAAAAAATGTTATATACAGTGTTTTGCTAGAATATAATGTTTTAAAGACACAGAATTTAAAATCAAACAAAACACCTAGTTTGAAATTTGCAAACTAGATGGCTCTAGTGTACAATGGTGCCGATGTTTTGACAGGGTCCTTGCAATGTTTCATCTAGTTTTTATTACGATCAAAAAGTTAAAGCATCTTCTATTATTATTATTATTTATTTATACATGACCTCAAATACAGTTATGAAACTGTATAAAAATTAATCGTTTTTTTTTATGCACTTAAACGTAATAAACATTTTTATTTACATTAATACATTTTTTTAGACTTACGAACATAGGATAACACAACAAGAACTAGAAAAAACGAAATCGGATTTCAATAACTTGGAAACAAAGTTAAAATGGTCGCAAACTAGTCTAAAAACGGAAATAGAAAACCATAGGGTTAGTATTAAAAAATTGCATTTAATTTATTTTGTTGCAGGTGAAAAAAGTTTCTGTCTGTTGTCTGTTAATTTGTATGTAAACCTTATAGCTTTTAAATGGAAAGTCCGACTTAAAAAATTCTTTCATATCAATTCGGGTGCGATTCACGTAATTTTGGCCTAATTAGTCTTAGGGATCTCTGCAGATGCTTCATTATAAACCCAGCATGGAACATTCTAGAGTTTTCGCGTCTTTGGGCTGTTTTAGAGTTTTCGCCCGATGTGCTATTCTAGAGTTTTTGCGAAGCCTTAGTTCTTTGCTTATTGCTTCGCCAAACTGTAGGTCACTCTTCGACATTTATAATTTTGTAACAGTACCCAGGTAGCAAAATAACATGACATTCACGTGAAAGTCACGTTAATATGTGACATGTGATGTTAAGATTGTAGTCTCATTTAACAAGAATGTAGCATGGTGGGGATGTCCTAAGTCCGCCCCTAATAACATCACACAATGACATCCCGAAAATAACGTGTTTGTGACATCATAAATCCACATTCCTGTTATATCTAATATCTTATGGATGCCGTTACTGGTACTTTAATATTTAAATAATATCCTAGGATATTAGCTTTTTCTAAATAAAACCATTAAAAACGCTATAACCCTATAAAATAAATCGGATTTTAAATCAGTCAGTAATTGAAACAATCAGATTGAAACAGATAGATTCTAAATACGAAATTGCAGATTAAGCGGAGAATATATTCCTTTAATCCGTGTCGGTGGTCTTGAGAAGCTCGGCAGAGCCCCCTATCCATTGGAAATCGTATAATGTGTATACAATTTCCTTATAATAATTTACTCTATCAACATCATCTTATATCGATTTTTTTGCTTCGAACGTCGGTGAGAAGCAAAATAACGTGACATTCACGTGAAAGCCACGTTAATATGTGACATGCGATATATTCACATTTCGCTAGGTTTGGACATGTCTCGCGTGTTACGTTGCAAATGTGATGTTAAATACATGTTATTTTTCAATATTATGTGATGTTATGATTTAGTTTAAAAATACACCCAAAAGTGATGTTAATTTCTTGTAATATAACATCCCTTGCTACCTGGGTAGCTTTTAATTGAAACAAATTAAATATGTTATGCGATTTTTTGTGTGACTTTTTGAAGAAAATTTTACGTATTTTTTTACTATGCCCCCACAAAAATACCTTAACCCATTGGGGAACGTTCAAGTATTACGTAACGCAAAATGTACCAAAATTCATACACTTCATACCCCGGTTCTCGCGTTATTATTGATTATAGAGATTTCATATTTTAGCTACCCCCCCTAATAGGGGGTGTGTTAGGGTGGTAGCCAAAATATGAAATCTCTACAGCCATGAATAACGAGAGAACCGAGGTATGAAGTGTATGAATTTTGGTACATTTTGCGTTACGTAATACTTGAACCTTCCCTTGTGTAATAAAATCGAATAAAATATTTTGCAGGATTGCCAAGTAAAACTAGAGGCACTAACTGCAAAACTTCAAGATGTAAATGACCAAATAGAAACAGCAAAAAAAGATGCAGAAAATTCCATAAAAGCCTTTAGGACTTCTCAAGACAATAAAGCTCATGTTTTAGGTAAGGTTTGTGTTAGTAAAAAAATTATTTTTTGAGATTTATATCCTTCTTAGCAGAAACGCAGCAAATGCAGATAGCGATGCAGTCGATTTTTACGTAAGCAGTCACAGAAAAAACGATTGTATTCCCTATAAAAAATTTCGAATTCAAACAGATTGAAAATAAATTCTAACTGTTTGAATTTGTTTGAATCCGTTTTTGGAATCGCATTTGCGAATTAAAACGGATTAAAAATATTGTATTTTTAATCTGTTTGAATCAAAACAGTTAGATATGTGAAATTGAAGGTCTTAGCATACGTTGAGACCTTTATGCTATATGCAATTCAAAATTTGAATACGCATTTCAGAATTAAAACGGATTGAAAATATTTTATTTTTAATCTGTTTGAATCTGAATCGGTTCATAAATGCTTATTGAAAATGACTTTTCAATTCGAAAAAATGGATTCAAACACGTTCAAACGAATTAAATTAGATACGCATATGCAAGTAGTTGCTAATTGAAAATGATATTCTGCATATCGTCCACTAAAGGCTCTAGTTGTCTAACTCCAAATTTTTCAAAAATGAGATTTTTATCAAATTTGCTTCATTATCTGATTACCAACATACTTAAAAAAAAAAAGTTGCATTAAACCAATATCAGCCTCAAAAAATGCAAAAATGTAAATATTTTAAGTCGCTAAGTGTCTAACTCCATCATATGATTGTGAGAAAACAATTAAATGAGAACTGTCACTAATGTCAAACTATTTCTCGACAACAGGGGATCCCGTTTCAAATATTTGTTAATTTACTGTTTGATGATAATTATAATTATTGCCATTAATAATGTATATATATTATGCCTACCTAGTAGTAATATTATATATTAAATATAAAAATATAAATTTTTTGTAATAATATTACGCGATACCTATCGTATTATAGATAGGTATCCTCTTTTATCTTTCCTTGGAGTTAGACCATTAGTGAATTTAGATTCTGTGGTTAAAATTTAATTTTCAAATAATTTATATAAAATAGATAACAATGAAAAGTTTTAAATACATTAACACATTTCAAACATTTTTACCTGTGAACAAGCTAGTTTTAAAGTTCTAAATTCCTATAATTAAGTTTTAAATCGTTTTTTACGTCTCCTGAAAAATATGACGTTTTGGAGGTAGACCGTTAGAGCCTTTAGATGACGATATGCGAATAGAAACGAATTAAAACATTTTACGCATTTGCAAATAGAAGCGAATTAAAAAGTCCAAAATGGTCAAACATTGCATTACGTAATACTTAAATGTCCACTTAGTCAAAAGTTAGGGAAAAAAACGGTTACTTTTTGTGAGACATAACTTATTGTTTTAAAGGTTGGTTTTATTTTTACTTCATTTTAAAATTTGAAAAAAACATAGTTTCCAAAATTTTCCCTTTTTGTTCTTTTTTTAATTTTTGAATTTTTGTTTTTTTTTGTTAAGTGTAAGTATTTTTTAGATCGACAAGTTCAAGAACAGCAAGCCTCCTTAATCTTGTTAAAACACGAACGATCGGACCGAGAGAGCCAGATAAAAAACCTCCAAACGGAGCTAGAAAGGCTCCAGAGTAAACAGAAAGAGATGATCCAGGAAAACAACGATCTTTCCCTGAAAGTGCAGCAGTTGGAGCGGGAGAGATCCGAGTCTGAGCAAAAATTGAGCGAGCTAAGGGGGTGTGCGGATCAGCAGAGGCAAGATGTGTCGGATTTGCAAGCTAAAACCGTGCAGCTCGAGCAGCTGAAGCTACAGTTAAAACAGTATGTAAAATACAATGAACTAACAACTTTTCTCTCTAGAATACGCATACCGTTAATATAAAGCATCGCCAACATCTCGGTTTGTTTGTAAACAAATAGTAGGTATATTCAGGCCTGAAAAATAACAATTACCAGTAACTGGTATTGTTGTCTCTGTTAGAACAAAGATGTGCGAGTAAGACAGAGGAATGTATATGTTGGCTACGTTTTTGTCAGTTTTTACAAATGAAATGCCTATTCTAGAGAGAAGAGTAAACACAAGTAAGTATCTAAATAATCACAGTTAAAATCACATAAAACATAAAGTATAAAATAATGTATAAAACAAATAAAAATAAAATTAAAAAAAAAATAAATTAGCAAAAAAAAAAAATTAAATTGAAATAAAATTAAATTAAAAAAATGTACATTAAAGGAACCGAGGTGTCGAAAAAAACCTCGGAAAAAACCGACTCCAAAAAAATGCGTCTGATAAAGATAACAAAAAAGTCGAAGCTTTGGTGAATTAAGGGCCATTTTTAAATCTAATATAGAATCTGCGTAGCAGCAAGGGATTTAAGAGTGCGAGGCTATAATAGTCTTCTCTGCTGTGGTTTATATATTAGTTTTTTCACTACTAGCACTATTTAACTATTTTCATTCAAATAATAAAAAAAAATTATTAACAGAAATTATATTTCTTGAAATTTTCATAAAAATGAAGTAGCCTTGATCAATGACATTTGCTCAAATAAATACTTTGAACTGACGTTTAAAAATTTAGTTATTTTTAAAATTGTTTTCATAATATTTAGCTAATTATTGATTGTATTAATTGGTAATAATTATAATTAATTATATTTAATAAATAAAAGTTATTTAAAGCTATTTTGTGGGTTTAATTAGTAAAAATTGCACAAAGAACTGAAACATCTAAAGTGACAGAATTCAATTGTTCATAAAATTTACTCCTACTAGGAGAGAAAAAAATATTATTGCTATAGGTGAAGAATAGTATATTATTTACCAAGTGAGAGAAGTTTAACATTTTTGACCTGCGTCAAATTGCGGGATGAGCGCGCTAGCGCGAAGCCCGCAAGACGCGGTCTAAAATGTTAAATCTTCACTTACGTGGAAAATATAGTATTTTTTTCACTACCAGTACAATTAATTAGCTATTTATTTATTTTTTTACTAAAATTTAATGAAAAAGCTTATAAATTTAAAATATCACGCTGGCCGTTCGCGGCCATTAAAAAAACAAATGAATAACTTGACATTTCTGGCAGAAATTTTCTGGTGATCTGCTAAAATTATTAAGTTAGAAAGTGTTTCCGTGTTAAGTGTAATAAAATATATAAAAATGGAAAGTGAAATGCAAAGTGATGATTCTGGTACTCCCCCAGAAATAAGGGGACAGGCGAAAACTGTGAGGGAGAATCTATTGTCTCAAAAATCAATATATGGGAGTTGTACCTCTAGTAATCTATGATCCTTACGATAATATATGGGTTGTATAATCTATGGTTGAATATGATGGGCCAATGATTTTCACTTTTAGAAGTGTTTTTTGTAAAACATGTTTTATAGGTACTAATTTAGTTAATATTTTTTAATTTATCATGCAATAAATAAATTTGGTGCCTAAAGACACTTGTAAATAGCAATGTGATTTAATAATTAAGTGAAACGTCAGATGCCAAAACAGCTGAATAAAAATTCATTATTACCCATGGTGCAATTTTATTATTTTTAGAACCTCTGACGTCATAGGTAGAGAAATAATATTTCTACCAATGAAAAGAACAGTAATAAAGATGTGGTTTTAGGCTGGTAGTGAAAAAAATAAATTATTAACAGAAATGATATATCTTAAAATTTTTATAAAAATCGAGTAGCCTTGATCAATGACATTTGTTCAAATAAATACTTTGAACTGAAGTTTCAAAATTTAGTTTTTTTTTAATTTATTTTTCATAATATTTAGCTAATTATTGATTTATTAATTATATTTAATAAATAGAAAGTTATTTAAAGCTATAATCTTGGGTTTAATTAGTACAAATTGCAAAAAGAACTGAAACATCTAAGAAATCAATTGTTTATAAAATTTACTCCTACTAGGAGAGAAAAAATTATTATTGCTATAGGCGAAGAAAATTGATTTCAAAGTCTGAAAACATAATAAATAATAGTATGTTCTAAACCCTTGTAGTGAAAAAATAAATAAATAATATTCATAGAATATACACCTCCGCGCATTAAATTCCGGACACCTAAAAAATTGACATTTTTTAAATTCAAATATTTCGAAAACTAATTGCATTTGACTGATTCTTTTTTGTTTTGAAGCTTAAACATTCTCTACTTTTGTTTGTTTTAAGAATGATTTTTTTTTTCGTATTAACAGCAACAAATAATGTACAACTATGTTTCTTAACCCATCTTCTAGGACTTGCATGGTACGCCACTGCAACTGTTTATCAAATTAAAAAGTCTCTTATTGCCGCAGTTTTAATGAATCTTTTCTTTTTTATTTTTTTACTTTTTTACTACTGGTTTAGGATATCAGGATTTTCCTGAAAGTTGTAATTTTTTCAGTTAACTTAAAAAGTACTACATGAATTTGATTGATGCTGTGCTTTAAATTTGAAGCTTAACCGAGTTACGTTTTTCTTCTAATCAAGTTTATCAAAAACATAAATTGGGTTTGAAAAACTTGAGTCGAAAATAAAATAGGGTCACTCCGTCCGGCGGCAGATCTTCGAAATCACCGTTAAGCCTCCGTCAGACGGCAATAAAAAGTTTCCCCGGGATGAAGAAACTGTAGAAGAAGAAGAAGTAAAAGACATGAGCGTAGAGGAAGAAGTAAAAGACATGAGCTTCAAATAAAAAACTCTGCTGATATAGTACTTTTTGAGTTGAAAAAATGACAACTTTCAGGAAAATCCTGATATCTCCTAAACCAGAAGTAAAAAAGTTAAAAAATAAAAAAGAAAATATTCATTAAAACTGCGGCAATAAGAGAGACTTTAATAATTTGACAAACAGTTGCAGTGCCGTACTATGCAAGTTCAAGAAGATGGGGTAAGAAACATAGTTGTTGTTATTTGTTGCTGTTAATACGAAAAAAAAAATTTAATCCTTAAAACAAACAAAAGTAGAGAATGTTTCAGCTTTAAAACTAAAAAAGAAATAGTCAGATCCATTAATTAGTTTTCGCAATATTTAAATTTAAAAAATGTCATTCTTTTAGGTGTCCGGAATTTAATGTGCGGCAGTGTAGTATAATAATGGCAATAATGGTAAATTAAAAGTAAAAAACAATTAAAAATTTCCCATTTTTCAAAAGTATTTTTGTAATAATTTATTTTATTTTAGCGAACAAGACCAGCTGACAGCTTGCAACGAACAAATGGCTCTTCTAAAACAGCGCAATTCCGAGGTGGAGGATGACATGGAAGCCTGTCGGATCCGCGAAGCCGAACTGCTTTTGTTCACCCAACAACTTACCGATAAAAATGTCAGATTACAATCAGGTAGTTACTGCTTTCACAGCTCTTACACAGAACCGGGCTAGAAGAATATTTAGTATTATTACATGATGGCTTTGAAATTTGCAAAATCATCCCTGGTAGAAAAGTACAGAAATCTAACTTAACATAACATTAGATTAGTGACATTTTTATGTTTAGTCTCAAATGTTATACAAAAACGTTATAAAATATATAAATCTAGCCTTAAAAAGTAACGTTTGACAAAAATGTTATAAAATACATAAATCTAACGTTAGTTTCCCAACTAAATTCTAACCTTTTTCTAACCTTATTCTAACTTTAAATATTTTTAAAATTTTCATTATTAATACATAAGCTATAGTAGAAAATACTCATTTCAGACAGCTATGTGCCTAGGTTTGATAATTATTTATTATTTCTATAATAAGTTTAAAAAATATCCCCCAAAAGTCAAAGTTATAAGTCTGGCAACGCTGTATTGGAATTGAAAAAATATTTTAAGATTCTGAATGTATAAATAAATATTAACTAACTAAATATAAAGTTTTTCTGATAGGTAAACGTATTTATCGAAGTGTAACAGCATATTACACGAAAAATATTTAGGGCCACCTAAAAAGATGGCTATTTTATAAATAAATGTAACGAAATTATGTTTAAGAATATTATGATTGCTAAAATATATTAAGATTTATTTATATGAATAAATTTGTCTCCAGCTGCTATTGTATGATGCAGGTAGAAATTTCCTAGTTGGCCACGCCCCCTCCGAAAGTTAGAAATTAAACGTACTTATAACGTATTTCTAACTTAAAAATCTAACGTTAGATTAACGTTTGTAACTAACGTTTGATTCTAACGTTAAAAAGCGGGACATTTGCACATATTTTATAACGTACTTTTATACAGTTTTCTAACATTAGAAAAACGTTATTCTAACGTTAAATTTCTACTAGAGATCATTATTGGTTCTACATGGCGTTTGCAGTCTTTTGGTACACAATAAATGTGGTGGTTATACATCACAAAACATGAAAAACAAGCATAGAAAAATGGGTCCATGTTTAAAATTCTAAGAACAAATGATATTTTGATATACAGGGTGATCAGTAACTGCCATGCCAAAATTTAAGAGATGATTTTACATCCAAAAATATGAAAAAAAGTTTCTTTAAAGGTTGGTCCCGAAATGAGCCCTAAGGCCCTTCGAAGATGACATATTAAATGGGGAACAAAAAAAGCATCAATAAAATTTTAATTCTGCAGGGTGATTCTTTATTTAAAACTGAGCAAAAAAGTATTCTTTACCAAAACACATAAATTTAATATTAAAAAGTAACGTTTTTGGTGGCACAAAATGTTACTTCCTCTTAATTGCATTTTTTTTTAAAACGGTTGCTCCTACAGTGTTACACTATATGACATTTTTTATGTATTTTTACTCAAGGAATCCATATTTTTGGCAAAAAATCGAAAAAAAAGTACACATAAAAAAGTTTGGGGCAAAAATGTTTTAAGCCTAATACATTTTTCCGTCTAGGGACGCCTCTGGATAAATTAAAAAAAAAAATTAACATAAACTTATTGCCCTTATTAATACTTGTCGTTTAGGGTATACATGAAAAAGCCCCTCGCTCTAGCTTAAACGGTACCCGAGTTATTAATTAAAAACCTTATTTTTATTACAATTTTAAAGGGCTTCCTTAGGGATCATTTGCGGACCAACCTTTATAGGAACTTTTTTTGATATTTTTGGATGTAGAATCACCTCTTAATTTTTGGCATACCAGTTATTGATCACCATGTATTTTATAGCCATTTCTTCACTTTTTCACTGCAAGTAACACAGTAAAAAATAACCTAAACATAAAATTTTGTAAAAAATTAAACTTTAAAGTGACATTGACATTTGCAAGGAAAACGTCAAGCGATAGGCTTTTGTCTGTTGCCAACCCAAAAGAAAAAAAAGTACAGACCTCTTATGGACCTATAAGAACACGCAAAATGCGTGTGATTATGAGCTTATGAGTCGCAAAATAGAAAATAGTTATTTATGGTACTAGTGGGTAAAGTAAGATATTGCCCATGAGAAAATTAACTGCGGGGCGTCAGCCAAGCAGGTTAATTTTCGAGAGGGCAATATCGGTTTACCCATGAGTGCCATACAAGGTTTTATCCAATAAATAGCTTAGGAATTCATATTTTTATTAAAAATTTTAATGACATTTACAAGAAAACAATTTCACAAGTGACAGTTGAGTGGGTAAAATAAATAATTATCCACTCAATAAAGTAAAAGCCGCGCGGGGGTTATTATTGAGTTTATGTATTTAAAATAAAGCTGGTAATTGTCTTATTATCTGTATGTATTGGATAAATTATATTTTTTAATTTTTAATTCTTCAGAATTCACCGCGATGGAGACCAAAGTCCAACAACTGACCTGCGAGCAGACCCTCCACAAACGTCAAATCAAAGAGCAAGAAACGAAGGCCTGCATGTTAACTGCCAAATTGTCGGAGGAACGAGTCAAGTTCGCCGAAGAAAGCGAGTCGCTAGCGCAAAGCGTGGCGGATTTGACGAGAAATTTGGAGGTATTCAAACAGGAGGCGGTCGACCAGAAGGGGGAAAATGTCGTTTTGAAGAGAAAGTTTGATTTGTCGTTTAGGGTAAGTGGAAAACAAGCCGTGAAGATATGTAATGCTACGCATTCCATTATATCGACTTGCGGTTTTTTGCATATTGTTTCTTATCGTATTTCGAAGAGCTGATTAGATTTTGGGGGTAAACGATTGGGAGTAAGGGGGTAAAAATATGGTAAAACTCCTAGTTTTAGCGTTTTTTGTTTATAATTAAGGCAATTATTATTGTATTTGGTTAATTTAGCACTTGTATAAAAGATAATTTTAAATTGGTCAAAAAATGTTATAAACAACGTTTTCCTAAAACGCATTGTTTTCGAGATATTGGCGTTTAAAGCAGTAAAAGGCCTTTTTAGCATATCTCACATATTTATAACCCGATTTCAAAAAATTATATTTTTAATAAAAGCTCTTTTTAAGCCCTATAAAAAATGTTATATACAGTTTTTTGCTAGAATATAATGTTTTAAAGAAACAGAATTTAAAATCAAACAAAACAACTAGTTTGAAATTTGCAAACTAGATGGCTCTAGTGTACAATAGTGCCGATGTTTTGACAGGGTGCTTGCAACGTTTCATCTAGTTTTCTTTTTGCGAATAACGAAAAATAAAAAAAAAATGGGTTTCAAAAAAAATTCAAAAATTTTACTTTTTTTATTTTCTTTTGATAGAATTGATCCTTATAATAAAAGTAATTTTTTCTGAAAAAATTACGATAATCGGAATTTTCTTTCAGCTTTTTTCGATTTTTTAACCCCCCATTACTTTTTGTTTTTGAGGGGTTTACTTTCAAAAACAATATGATTTGATTTTTCCTGAAAATTTCAAGTCGATCGGATTATTCGTTCTTGAGTTATCGTGTTCAAAAAAATCGTGACATCAGACAGACGCTGCGCTAGAAGAATATTATACGGTAGTTTCGAATTAAAAACTAGATGAAACGTTGCAAGCACCCTGTCAAAACATCGACACTATTGTACACTAGAGCCATCTAGTTTGCAAATTTCAAATTAGGTGTTTTGTTTGATTTTAAATTCTGTATCTTTAAAACATTATATTCTAACAAAAAACTGTAAATAACATTTTTTATAGGGCTTAAAAAGAGCTTTTATTTAAAATATAATTTTTTGGAATCGGGTTATAAATATGTGAGATATGCTAAAAAACCTTTTACTGCTTTAAACGCCAATATCTCGAAAACAGTGCGTTTTAGGAAAACGTTGTTTATAACTTTTTTTGACCAATTTAAAATTATCTTTTATATAAGTGCTAAATTAACCAAATACAATAATAATTGCCTTAATTATAAACAAAAAACGCTAAAAATAGGAGTTTTACCCTATTTTTACCCCCTTACCCCCAATCGTACAAAATCTAAAAAGCTCTTCGGAATACGATAAGAAACAATATGCAAAAAACCGATATCTCATGTAGAAATGGTTAGAGAGTTTACACCCAGACAGACAGACAGACAGACGGACGCAAAAATTTTTTTTACTGATTTCGACTCAGAATGGTCTAAAACGTAGAGAAATGTGAAAAAAACGTGGTCAAAGATTTTGACTTTTCGGCGAAGATTTCAATACATCGGCACTCTTAGTAGCACTAAGTGCCGATGTAAAAAAATCAAACATCATCCTAGACAAAAATTCTTGGATATAAATATGTTGCATAAAAAAAATAAGCAACTTTTTTTTTCAAAAGTCCGCCAGTTTGTCTAGGGCCTTACTGTATATTAAATTCTTAAATTTTAGGAACTTAACAAAGAGCTTCAACAATGTCGAAAAAAAATCGAAAACTTTGAGAATATGGAATCGACTACAAGTAGCAGCAGCTCTAACTCTTCCTTAAATGTAACCGACAAGCCAGTGGAACAGACGATGGAGCATGTAAAGGTAAAGATTAGAGATAGTCAGTTTTGTGAGGCCCAGTTCAAATTTCTTTTTTCTTAAAATTAAAAAAAAAGAATAAATTTAGATTTTTACTCCCTTTGTCCCACTTACCCCACCCCAATTTTCGCCAAAAACTTTTTTACATATAAAACGTCGAGAAAGCATTTTTTTACGTTTTGGGGAACATATCCGGATATGAGAAAAAAATTATAAAAACATTGTAATTTTTATTTATCTTTTAGGTCGTTTTAAATTTTTTCTTATATTGTAATTAATAAAAAAGATATGGCCAAAACAAAAATTAACCCCCCCTTTGGCCTCTCTTCCCCCAACCAATTGTTTTCAAATAACTGATAATATAAGAATACATCTGCATACCAAATTTCAAGTTTCTAGCTCAAGCGTTCTTAAATGATCGTGGACACAGACAGACGGACGTCATTTTTCTTTGCTTATTTTGATATTTCTCGAAGTTTTATAAAAAAATAACATTTTTTAATGCAAAAAAATAACATTTTTTATGCAAAAATGATTTTTTTCACAACAATTTATGAGAAAGTAAAAAGAATAGTATATTAAAGTACTAGTTCCATAACATACGTTTTTAGCGCACGAGTACAAGTTTAGAAAACGAGCCGCTTGCGGTGAGTTTTCTAAAGTACTAGTGCGCTGAAAACGTGTTATGAAACGAGTGCTTTATACAATTTTTTCTATTTTTCTCTAAAATTAAAAAAAAAAACATTTAAATTGATGACTGATTTAGGGATTTTTGTTTTGAAATGGCAATGCGAGTAACCAAGCCACAATATTAACACGGTAAAACATAACCTAAACACAAAATTTTGTAGAAAATTTAACTTTAAACCGACGTTCACAATTGCACGGCAAACGTCAAGAGATGGACTTTTGTCTTTTGCCAACCCAAAAGAAAAAAAAAGCAGAGACCTCTTATGGGCCTATAAGAACACGAAAAATGCGTATGATTATGAGCTTATAAGAGTCGCAAAATAGAAAAAAGTAGTTTTTTTTTATCAAGTGGAAAGTTGTAGCATGAGGGGAAGCCGAGTGCGCAAAATATTCACTCAAGCGTGAAAAAGTCTCCTCTAATGTACACGTTTTCTCCTGCGAAAATTAAAAGTACAGTTTTTAAATTATTACGCACAATTTCTAAAGAAAAAAGTACAGTTAATATTCGTAATTTTTCAAATTTAGTTTATTTTAATTTTACATGCAGCATTTTAAATGTTTTTTCTATTTTGCGACTCTTATAAGCTCATAATCACACGCATTTTGCGTGTTCTTATAGGCCCATAAGATCTGTACTTTTTTTTTCTTTTGGGTTGGCAACAGAAAAAAGCCTATCGCTTGACGTTTTCCGTGCAAATGTCAATGTCGCTTTAAAGTTGAATTTTCTACAAAATTTTGTGTTTAGGTTATTTTTACCATGTTAAAATTGTGGCTTGGTTAATTGCAGTAAAAAAGAAAAGAGATGACTATAAAATATATCAAAATATCATTTGTTCTTAGAATTTTAAACGTGTAAACTGTAATGCCAATCCAAAACAAAAATTCCTAAATCAGTCATCAATTTAAATGTAAGTTTTTTTAATTTTAGAGCAAAATAGAAAAAATTGTATAAAGCACTCGTTTCATAACACGTTTTTAGCGTAAAACGTATGTTATAAAACTAGTACTTTAATATACTATTAGATTATACAGGCAGATGGTGGGTTGGATAGACAAGCATTGTTAGAACATATAGGGAAACTGCAACGGATAAGTGCTAAAAAATCGGAAAAAATGGACTTTTTGGAAGAACACGTAAACTCCTTAGTTTCGGAATTGCAGAAGAAAACTAGGCTTCTTCAGGGCTACATCCTTAGGGAACAGGCGGGAACTCTAACTTCCAACTCTATGGATAAAAATAAGGTAAGAATATCTTTTTGCGCAGTTGCAAATCGGAAAAATCAGCCAAAAAAAATTGTTTTTTAATTTGGTTTGGATCTTTAAATAATAAAAATTAAAAATAAAGTTGACTTTTATACTGATTTTCGAGGTAAGAGGCTCGCAAAAAGGCAAGTCCAGCAAAGTAGTTTCTTACATGACACACGCAATATTTTTTAGACGGCTACGATAAAAATAATTTCTAATTATTTTTCACATTACAGTCTGTCAATTTATGAAAGTTTTTATTGTACTTGAAGTTGCCTACCATCGATGAACCGAACGGTTTTTTTCGGGATGCAGATGGCTTCTAAAATTTTTATTTACAGGGTGTTTACTAAGTACGGTACGTAACTTCATGGATGTAATTCCTTAGGGCATATCCACAGGCTCGTATAACAGCATAGTACATAAGAATGCGATGCCGTAATTGGCTTAAAGTGCCGCCATGTATCTTGTAAGCCAATCACGGTACCGCATTCTTATGTTTGTTTTGTTTGTTTGTTTGTTTTTAACCTCGTACTATTCTACTTAATTAAGCATCCCCTAAGTCCAGGACTTGTGTGGGCTAGTAGTAGAGGGAACCACCGGCTTTAATTGACTTTCGAACCAATATATCTAGGGAGTACGCCTTCGCCAACTTTCAGTTATTAATTAACTGAAAAAGGCAATCGGCGTCAGTGAGGTTTGAACTCACGATCATTGGTTCAGTGTCAATGCTATATCGATGCCTTAGACCTCTGACTTTTTTTCTTATTTTTGGGTAAGGAATTACACTTTAAAGTTACATACCATACTTAGTAAACCCCCTGTATTTTTGCTTATGCATATAATGCCGTTTGATTTTTTTTTCATAATATTTTCTCATTATTTATACGCTTTCTTGTCGGATCAGTCTTCAAAATTTTGGTATGTATATTTTTATTATTTTTTTTGCATGTGTTTTGTAGTGGATATTTTGTCATACTGTGATATTTTTTTCTTTGTTTTTTTAGATACAGCTTGGGGGACGTTCAAGTATTTCATTACACGTATACAAGTCATACTGTATGACTTGTATACGTGTAATGTACCCAGTCCGCACATATATGGATGCAACATGGTAAAGAAAGATTTTTTAGGTAACATGTGCCATATTACATGAGACATAACATACATATGTATGCTACATAACATGCCCTATAACAGAAAGATTTTTTACGTTACATGTGCCATATTACATAAGATGTAACATACATATGTATGATACATAACATGCAATATTGCATGTTATGTATCATATATATGGTACGAGAACATACACGATACATAAAATGTTATGAATTCAATACTAAATATGGCGTCTATATTATTTTAATTTTTATAGGTTAGAATCACTAATATTCTTAAAATTGTTGTTAATAATAAAAGTTTTACCCTTAAGTAGTAGAAACGCATGTATTTTTAGACAACTAAACCGATTTTAGATAATTTTAGACAAAAAATTAAAATATATATATATTTTTTTAAAATGATTATTTGCTATTTTTTCTCTAAAAATTGGCTTTTTATGTGGCCCATGATTTTTAAGCCTGGTAGAAAGTTTGCTTTCACAGTAAAAATGCACATCGTATAAGAATTTTGCCTGATGGATGATGCTACATATAAAGATATTTATATACTTTAATTATTAGGTTTATCAAAAAGACGTAAAAATGTTCACCATGTCTAAATCTATGATGCACTCCATAACAAGTAAAATTCGGAAACGCCTACTTTTATTGTTATGTACCTAGTATGTATCTGATATGTAGCATGTTATGTAGCTGATACATAACTTGAGGCGGAATTGTTAAAGTCCAAGGACTATACATGGACTATAAAAATTACATGTCTGCAACATCACATAGAACAGTGGTTATGTACCTGCTATGTTCCTGCCATGTATTTGTGTTGACTGGGTAATTGTTGTTGTTTGTTTTTAATTTTAATTATTAGCCTGAAGATGGCCCTACGTTAAAAGGGCAGAAACATGTCGCTATTATTTATATAATAATAATAAAAACATTTTTGGAGAGATAATATCGTCTTAAGTTTATTTAAAACTACCTCCAATATGAGCAAGGATCATCAAAAATATAATTTTTTAATTATAAAAGTTATAAACAATTAAAGTTGAAAAAAAAAGTCCGCCATTTTGTTGTTTTTTCATAAAAAAATATAATTCTAGTTCTTGCGATAAACAGTAACATAATTAACAAGAATCCATTTCCCTTTTTGCTCTCATATTACCTGGAGTCGAGAAATCACCTGCGCCAACAAAAACAAGTCATCGTGTTCACGCCGCCATTTTGAAAAAAGTTCTGATGAACTTGAAACTATATATTTTATGTATAAGAAAGCCCTACAATAAAATATAATTTTATTAAGAAAAAACTAGATGAAACGTTGCAAGCACCCTGTCAAAACATCGGCACTATTGTACACTAGAGCCATCTAGTTTGCAAATTTCAAACTAGGTGTTTTGTTTGATTTTAAATTCTGTATCTTTAAAACATTATATTCTAGCAAAAAACTGTATATAACATTTTTTATAGGGCTTAAAAAGAGCTTTTATTTAAAATATAATTTTTTGAAATCGGGTTTTAAATATGTGAGATATGCTAAAAAAACCTTTTACTGTTTTAAACGTCAATATCTCGAAAACAATGCGTTTTAGGAAAACGTTGTTTATAACATTTTTTGACCAATTTAAAATTATCTTTTATATAAGTGCTAAATTAACCAAATACAATAATAATTGCCTTAATTATAAACAGAAAACGTTTATCCCCAAAATCTAATCAGCTCTTCGGAATACGATAAGAAACAACATGCAAAAAAACGTAAGTCGATATCTCATGTAGAAATGGAGTTAGAGAGTTTACACCCAGACAGACAGACAGACGGACGCAAAAATTTTTTTTACTGATTTCGACGAAGATTTCAATACATCGGCACTCTTAGTAGCACTAAGTGCCGATGTAAAATGTTTTAAAAAAAGGTAGATTCCAGCAGAATAAAACTCCTTATACTATTTTTTTGTAGGCGAAGCTAGCAAAATTAAACGGTGTAATGGCATCTGTGTACAGTTCGCGAGTGGTGGATGAAACTTTGACTTTGGAGTTATCCCTGGACATAAATCGAAAACTGCAAGCTGTACTGGAGGATGCACTACTTAAGAACATAACACTTAAGGTCAGTACCTTTTACTACACGGGGAAAAATTATTAACAGAATTTCAGCAGTTGGGTGTTTATCGGACTTTTCCTTCTATTTTTTATAATTTTTGAAAATGTTGCACCCCCTTATAACTTTTTTATTGTTCAATTTTTTTTTATCCAACACCTTCACAGAAACACTTGTTTTGAGCACTATTTTAAATGTCAAAAGTGAGTTTTTTCCACTAGTGACTAAAAAAATTTTCACCCACTCTTTTACGTACAGCTTTTGATCTCACCCAAAATTAGTTACATACCCTATTAATTAAGTATTATAACTATTCTATAAATAGAATCACGTTAACTAAACCATAAAAATTAAAGAAAAACCCAAATTATTCTTTAGTTTTTGAATAAAATACTGTTTTTATTAAAAATTATGTCATCACCGCGTCCATTTTGACGTTTGTAAGAAATGTAAAACTAGCAATTGTTTATTTTTAATAGGCATACTTAGGCCATGGCTACATATTATTTTAGTATTAGGAAAACTTAATCTTAATATTTTTGACATAATTTTTCGCAAAATTATAGATTTTTATTTAAAAATAAAAGGTGTTGGATAAAATTAAATTCTCAACTCGTGTATTAAGTGATTTTATAAACTTAATACACTAGTTAAGAAAATAACTATTACATCAATCCCACTTCATCAGCTTTTTTCAATTTTTTAAAAAGTTTTACTCTGCCTAACTTTTTTGTTTTTGGCGGGATTACTTTTAAAAACAATAGGGATCTTCCTCTCATACAACTTGATTTTTCCTATTAATTTCGACTTGATCGGATTTGTTCTTGGGTTATCGTGTACAAAAAAAAAAAACAGCGGACGGACAGACGGACATTTTCAGTTACTTATTTTTTCATGAACCACATTTGTAAAGCTTTTTTTGATCCGAAAAAATATAATATCGTCGCCCTTTTTGTTTTTTTTTTTTGTTTTTAATAAATTTGACTTTAAAAATTAGAATTTTTTACGTAATTTTTATAGTAAAATACGAGGTCTTTAAAGCAAAAAATTAAAAAAGGACGATGCTAGGCACTCAAGCAACTTTTTAACTGTACAATCTAAAAAAAAAACATCTTAATATCTTTAATTATACAGGGTGATCCGTAACTGCCATGCCAAAATTTAAGAGGTGATTGTACATCCAAAAATATGAAAAAATGTTTCTATAAAGGGTAGTCCGTAAATGAGCCATAAGGGAGCTACTGCCCTTCGAAGATGTCATATTGAATGGGGAACAAAAAAAGCACCAATAAAATTTTAATGCTACAGAGCGATTCTTCACTAAGTAAGAAAGTATTCTTCACCAAAACACCTAAATTTAATATTAAAGGAGTAATAGCCTTTTAAAAAGTAACGTTTTTGGTGGCACAAAATGTTACTTCCTCTTAACTGCATTTTTTTTAACGGTTGCTCCTACAGTGTTTCACTATATTATTACTCAAGAAATCTATATTTTTTACAAAAAAACAAAAAACTACACATAAAAAAGTTTGGGGCAAAAATGTGTTAAGTTTCACATATTTTGTCCGTCTAGGCACGCCTCTGGATAAACTCAAAAAAATAAATTAGCATAAACTTGTTGCCCTTATTAATACTAGTATACATGCAAAAGCTCGTCGCTCTAGCTCAAAGGGTACCAGAGTTATTAATTAAAAACCTTATTTTTATTACAATTTTAAAGGGCCCTAGCTCCCTTAGGGCTCATTTCCTGACCAACCTTTATAGGAACTTTTTTTTGATATTTTTGGATGTGGAATCAGCTCTTAAAATTTGACATGCCAGTTATTGATCACCCTGTATATAACAGAATTTTCGGCTCAAAATGTGGTCTACAAAGGTGAGGTGTGTCATACTGCCGTGCTAAGCTGAAAGGTCCTATCTACATATGTTTAACATACACAGATAGGACCTTTTAGCTTAGGAAGGCAGCATAGTACTTATGGAAGTATGTCACGCTTTTTTTTGGCCAATTTCGATCCCTCCCTATTACACCAATTAATAAATTACTATTATATTTTAGGAAAACGTTGATACGCTAGGAACAGAAATTGATAGGTTAAATAAATTAATAAAATAATAAATAAAATAAATTAATTAATTAATAATAAGTATTTAAATTGTGCTGTATATTAATGTGGTCCTTGAGTCATTTTTGTGGAAGCAGTGTGAAAATTACGTGAAATTCCCTTTAAAACCGTGTTCGACACAATTTTTTTTGAAAAAAAATGTTTTTAGCCCATTTTACCCCGGATTTATACCAAAAACAATCCCAGCCTAGAACTTTGGGTCCGAATTTGAAGTTTTTAGCCCGAAGTGTTCTTGAGTTATCGTGGTCACAAATTTGCCGGACAGACAGACCGACCGACAGATTTTTTTTTTGACGGAAATCATATTTTTTTGGAACTAAAACGTCCATAAACTATTGGGCCCACAAAAGTGACACATAGTCCCTATTTTGCTGTATATTAATTCCATGTTAAGTAATAAGTATTATGTATGTATGTATGTATGTATTGTACCTAATTGGCGACTTAATTATCTATAAGTAATTTTATGGATCTCATTATTTATTATAATTTATTTGTAAAATATTATTTATTACTTGTAAAAATCTAATTATAGCTAATATTTTAAAAACTAATTGTTATTAATTATTAATTTTAAAATGTTCATATACGGGCCCCCCAACATTTTTTACCTCCTGAAAAATTTTCATCAATTAAAAAAAAAAATTACCTCCTGAAAATTTTGATGAATAAAACAAAAAAAACCGCCCCCCTTCAGAAAGTCCGTCCCGGGGGAAAACACCCCCGACCCTCCCCCCTCGACGGCCCTGCGAACATACATTAAGTTTCAGTGACTTGCCAACCAAAACTGAGAGTTAATTCTATTAGTAGGAGGTCTATACATTACAAAACTGTCAACAGTTAAATCTAAAACAGTATAAAATAAAGTATTATTAATTCTGTTTAATTTACCTAATTATATTTTTTATACGTTATTTTGAAATTCAAATCGTTAGTGGTTTTTTAATTAAGTATTATCAAGTTGGTATTTTTTTTCAATCATGCGCATTCATATTGGATTAGATTGATATTGCCGCGAAGAAAGTGTTCGTGGAAAATTGTCGTTCGTAAAAGAGGTCGGTATCTAACGAAATCGTCGCTTAGTATTCGAAAAAGTGTTCAATATATTTGTCGGAAAACCTATTCGTGGCCGCAAAATATCGTTTCCATGCACCTTTTTTTATCCTCTCACAACCTCAACACGAAGAAACCTGTGCACAGGAAAACCGGATCATCAGCATCAAATCAAGGTTAGTGGCATCCCTTTTTCCCTTTCTACACCCTTATTTTACAACCCCCTAAGCAGTCCACTATCGCTCGTTTTGTTTTCGTTAATTTAAAGTCGCTATATGCTAAGTTAGAGAGTTATCGAAGGCATAGTTTTTTATCTAATTTAGACAGATTCGACTATGGTCATTTTTGCAGAATAAAATTATCTTCCGGAACCGAGCGCCTCAGTTGTTACTGTTGTTAGTTTAGTAATGTGTAGACCTCCTACTAACAGGATTAACTCTTGGTTTGCATTAGCAAGCCACTTAAACTAAGAACACTAGATCTCTAGCGCAGCCAGTAGGAAACTGAACTAGAGTTAACAGATTTAGTGTTCCTAATTTAAACATGCCTGTTTAGGCACAGTTGTCCCAGAGTTCCTTTGGGTTAAAAAAAAAATTGCAAGAAAAATTGAGGTTGGATTTTTGTAGTAATCGGTTTGGACATAATATATCCACTAACGGTAAAAATCAAAGGTTTTTTTAAAACATTTACTAGATGAAACGTTGCAAGCACCCTGTCAAAACATCGGCACTATTGTACACTAGAGCCATCTAGTTTGCAAATTTCAAACTAGGTGTTTTGTTTGATTTTAAATTCTGTATCTTTAAAACATTATATTCTAGCAAAAAACTGTATATAACATTTTTTATAGGGCTTAAAAAGAGCTTTTATTTAAAATATAATTTTTTAAAATCGGGTTATAAATATGTGAGATATGCTAAAAAAGCCTTTTACTGCTTTAAACGCCAATATCTCGAAAACAATGCGTTTTAGGAAAACGTTGTTTATAACATTTTTTGACCAATTTAAAATTATCTTTTATATAAGTGCTAAATTAACCAAATACAATAATAATTGCCTTAATTATAAACAAAAAACGCTAAAAATAGGAGTTTTACCCTATTTTTACCCCCTTACCCCCAATCGTTTACCCCCAAAATCTAATCAGCTCTTCGGAATACGATAAGAAACAATATGCAAAAAACCGCAAGTCGATATCTCATAAAGAAATGGAGTTAGAGAGTTTACACCCAGACAGACAGACGAACGCAAAAATTTTTTTACTGTTTTCGACGAATGGTCTAAAACGTCGAGAAATGTGGAAAAAACGTGGTCAAAGATTTTGACTTTTCGGCGAAGATTTCAATACATCGGCACTCTTAGTAGCACTAAGTGCCGATGTAATAAAACTAGAATTTGGTGGACAAAATTATATTGATCTCAAACTTTTAAAAATTAAATACACTACTAGTGTTCGGTGTCTTGATCTATCATTTCAGAAGCATCGGTAGCAACTTCTGAGTAATCCTTTTCCAGAGCTGCTAGATCCTCTCTTGCCTCTGAAAACTCCCCTTCTTCCATCCCCTCTCCAATGTACCAATGTACAAACGCCCTTTTTGCATACATCAAGTCAAATTTCTTATTCAGTTTCCTCCAAGCAGACTGAATTGCTGTAGTGTTGGATAACATACAAACAGCCCTCTGCACCGTTGCCAAATCACCTTCTGGCACCACAGTTGGTGGCTGGTAGTTTATTCCAACTTTAAATCCAGTGGGACACCAATCCACGAACCTCACGTTACTTCTGGACTTCATGTGAGCAATTGAAGCATTCACGTCTTTAGGAACCACATCTCCACGGTATAACAGACAGCAGGCCATGTATTTCCCCTCCCTAGGGTCGCATTTGACCATTTGGTTGCAAGGTTCAAACAAATCTGACGTAATTTCTGCAACGGACATTCCTTCATGGTAGGCTTTCTCGGAGGAGACAACTGGCGCATATGCTGCCAAGGGGAAGTGTATTCTAGGATAGGGCACCAGGTTGGTTTGGAACTCCGTTAGATCGACATTCAGGGCTCCGTCGAATCTAAGTGAAGCTGTTATGGAGGAAACAACCTGACTGATGAGTCGGTTCAAGTTTATGTAGTTCGGGCGTTCTATCCCCAATTTTCTCCTGCAGATATCGTAGATGGCTTCATTGTCAACCATGAAGGCGCAGTCGGATTGATTCAACGTGGTGTGGGTGGTCAAGATGGCGTTGTAGGGCTCTACGACAGCTGTACAAACCTAGAAATAAAATTAATTGCATTTTTAGCAAAGAACTTTTACCTCAAGAAGGAACATGATGAAATCTACCGTATGGTTTGTTTGAAGCGTGAACCAACTACGGTGAGGGGCTGGTGGGGAGTGACTATTGTTTACACTTAGTACGCGTAAAGAAAGAAAGAATGTGTAAACTCACAGTCTAATGTTGTAAAATGACAGACAGGGGTACAGTGTTGCCGATTGAAAACATATACTTTGGATATTTTATTGTAAAGAAACATTAGTTCTGTATGAGTTTTATATGAACTAGTAGTTTAATTTTAATAGATTTAAATATACTATATTATTAAACATAATTATAGTATACACAATAAAGTTTTTTACATTTTTAATTTAAGTATAATGATTTGAGTTCATGATAAGGTGGAAACTACGCAACATCGCTACTAGGTAGCCTGAAAGTCGACTAGCGACATCTACATTTTACACCACAAAGCTGTATCCGTTTCTGTTAGTAAATAAACAAACAAAAAGATGACACCTTCATAAACATTGGTCTGAAATTACTTCTTGAGGTAAGAGTTCTTTGAACTTTACAGACAAGAAAAATTGAGAAGAAAACGTTTTTAGATAAACAAAGTTTACAAAAAAAAATGTTAATAAAAATCCAGGAATATTTCAACTTTTTGCCACAATTTTTTTTTTCGTTTTACCATTAATATAACGGCAAAAAGTATCTAATAGTTTTTACTCATGTTAAAAAAATCTGTCTGTCGGTCTGTCTACCGGGAAAATTTGTGATTACGATAACTCTAAAACGCTTTGAGCTTAAGAACTCAAATTGGAGCTTACCAAAGTTCTCGGCTGAGAATATTTTTGATAAAAATCAGGGTGGGGTAAGGGGTCAAGGGGAGGTAAAAACTATTACTTTTTGCAATAGCTTGCTTAAATTAGTTGTAATGTGACAATTATTTTTGTTGTAAAAATTGAAGATCTTTTCTAAAATAGTTTTTGTTTTTAATTTTATCAAAAAAATATTTTTCTTTTTTTTTGCAAAAAAAAATGTTATCGTCAAAATTTTTTTTTTCGTATTTTTTTTGTCAAATTTTTTTTTCGTCAAAACTTTTGTTTTGGACTTACCTGGGGTGCAGGGTAAACCACAAACTCCAGCTTGCTCTTCTTTCCAAAATCTTGGGTAAGTTTTTGCATCAGCAGCGAGGTGAACCCGGAACCGGTACCGCCTCCAAACGAGTGGAAAACGAGGAACCCTTGCAGACCCGAACAGTTTTCCGCCAGTTTATAGAGTCGCTCCATGACCGTGTTGATGCATTCTTTGCCCACCGTGTAGTGTCCTCTGGCGTAGTTGTTGGCCGCGTCTTCTTTGCCGGTGATCATTTGCTCCGGGTGGAATAGTTTTTTATAGGTCCCGGTTCGAATTTCATCTAAAAAAATCATTCATTTTTTACATAATTTTGGGAAAGCACTGTATTCGTGAAAAAAAATATTTCTTATTTTTTGCGTTTTGTGTTGATAAAAATCGATTTTGAGCAAAACAAAAATGTGGACCAATTTTCAAATTTTTGTGCATTTTTTGTACTTTTTCTATGTCCCTGGATCAATTTTTAAACAAAGACAAATCCCAACCGAGGAGTTCAGGCAAGAAATGGAGTGCGGAAAAGCCTCTTTACGCATGCGTTAGGAACAATATTTTTTCTACAAGTGGAGTTAAAATAAAATATATTTTATATTTTACTAAATAAATCCTATTTTATATATATATATTTTTTTTTCATTTTGTTTGCATGTTTTTTTTTTAATTTACCGACAACTGTGGGTTCCAAGTCGACCATTAGGGCTCGAGGTACCATCTTGCCATTTTCCACTTCGGAGAAAAAGGTTCCGTAGCAGTTGTCCGACACGACTCCATTTTCTGTGGAGATGTTGCCGTCAGGTTGGATGCCGTGCTCCAGACAATACAACTCCCACGTCGCGTTGCCTATTTGAACTCCAGCCTGGCCCACGTGGATGGAAATGCACTCCCTCTGAAAAAAGACATTTTTTGAAAAAAAAAAACATTTTTTGAAAAAAAATATTTTTTGAAAAAAAAAAAAAACATTAAAAAAAAAACATTTTTTGAAAAAAAAAACATTTTTTGAAAAAAAAAAATTAAAAAAAAATTTGAAAAAAAAAACATTTTTTGAAAAAAAAAACAAAAAAAAAACATTTTTGAAAAAAAAAAACAAAAAAAAAATAAAAAAAAAGTTTTATGCGACCAACGTTTGGTTGATTAAGGGTCATACTTTAAATGCGTACCGCACCTGTGGGGGTGCTTTGCGTTACGATGCGTTACTAGGGGAGGAGGAATGATGTAGCGTGACGTAACGCTGTTTATTATTAAAAAAAGAATGAAAAAGGTTTATTTGTTCATCCAATTTTTTTTAAGAGGGGTTGGCTGCTAAAGTTACGTATTTATAGAAAGGGGAAGTCTCAGCGTTACATGGGGGAGGGGGGTCAAAATTGTAAAATTTTGCGTTACGTATTTTAAGTATGACCCTTAAGCCAAAAAGAATTACATCCGAGAATTTTGATCACAATTTGAAGTCTTTTGTTCAAAGCGTTTTTGATTATCACAAATTTTCCCGGACCAACATATTTTTTTTGCGAAAATAAAAACATGTTAAAAAATATCGGTCTGTCCGTCCCTCTGTTTGTATGTAAAGTATTTTGCCGGTAGTGCCAAATGGTTTCAGCCGATTTTGATATCTATTATAGTCTATAATTTATAGAATATGGAACATGCTAGGCTAAAAAAAAACAGCGCATGCACCAAAATTATAAAGTTTATTTTAGCAAACAAAAAAAATTATACTTTATAAAAATATAAACTTACCATTTTAACTAATAATTTGGATTATATTACTAAAATTTTCAAGCGACAGGTAAGGAAAATCACTCAAAATTTTGAGTTTTGTTTGACAAGTTTGTTTATTTTACTATGGAGACATTTCTATCGATTACTTGATTGTGTTTAAACATTTGATTTTTACAGTTTAAAAGATATATTACTGCCAAATTATACAAAATTATAAGAATTTTGAAACGCTTATTCCAAAAAAATGGATATGCAAATACAGATTTGAATTTGGCGCTAAAACAATTGACAACTGACAGGTTCTGTCGACAAAATTTTGAGGTTAGTTTGACGTTAACAAAAATAAACAAATTTATGGGCGGATTTTAGTGCAATAAATGGTAAAATAAGCAAAAATGGATGCATCACCACCTACAAAACCACCTCGGGGTGTAAAAACAGTAAAAGAAACGGTAATTATACTTATTTTATCCATAAATTTAACTTTAACCTAAATTTATAACATAATTGTTTATTTTGTATTTAAAGTTAATATAGAGCCTGTAGCACAATATATGATTATTTGTGGTTCTACATAACTGTATTTATACCCAAATAAATAATAATATCACATTAATTTTGATATTTTCAGAGTGGTTTGCTAATGTCCGTTATTCGTACACTCTCTGCAAGTGAAACCAATGAGCAGAGAGATAGAGAAAAGGCTAAATTAGAAACGGAATATAAAAGCTGTGATGCCAGGCTTGATCAACTCGTATCGAGTCATGAACATGATCTTACAAAGGTAGGTTAACTTTTTATGAGACTACATTATTTCTACATATCAAATTTCATCAAAATTGATCCATAAAACAGAATTCGTTAGTTATGAAGGCCAGAGTACATAAAACAGTTACGGAATTTTGCTAGCCAGGGAATTTTACATGTTTTTTAGAACTTTATCTTTAATAACCTCCTCCGTTTTTGGAAATCGGTTAAAAAAATACAGCACTCTATGATAAAAATTAAGAATATTTTGCCTATTATAATAGTAATACTATGGTCTGTTTCTTCAAGCAAGATAGTAAATTAAAAATCGCACAGTGAATATTTTCAAAACAGATTCGAATATTGGATGTGCGAATATACTGCGTAGTTTATTTTATAAAACATAACTATATTCTATACACAAACATATACTATTCAAACCTGTTGTAAAAATATTTACTGTGCGATTTTTAATGTACTCTCTTGCTTGATGAAACAGACCATATTATGGTCTCTTGGTAAAAAATGGGGTGTACTTCAGAAGTAAAACTTTTTTTTTAATTTAGAAATGTTATTTATAATCGAGTTTATAATTTTAGGTAATGCATCTATTTGGAAACATATCGCAAATTGTTACTGATAACAGGGACAAAATTCGTAAAGTCAAGGAAAATCTGCAAGACTGTAAAAAGAAGCTGCACTGTCGCAGAGATGAGTTAAAAAATTTATGGCTTGAAGGATTGGAGTATAAGTATATGCTTCAGCTGCTTGAAGAAATGTAAGTCATGACATGATTTTTTTTTGTATTTTTTTGTTTATTTTTTTTTTATTTTTTTTTATTACTTCTCCTAGGAAAGTCCTGCATCATTGCTTTTCTTTACGTTTCTCGACGTTTTATATGTAAAAAAGCTAATTTCCGAAAAAAATTGTAAGTCTGGCCAATAACTTGGGAACACTCTGAGATAAAGACTTCCAGTTTTAACCATAGGTTCCTTACACAATGTTCTAATAAGGGGGTCAAAAATATAAATTAAAAAAAAAATTATTTAAAAAAAAATATTTTATCCAATACATACAGATAATAAGACAATTACCAGCTTTATTTTAAATACATAAACTCAGTGTGGCTATTACTTTATTGAGTGGATAATTATTTATTTTACCCACTCAACTGTCACTTGTCAAATTATTTTCTTTTAAATGTCATTAAAATTTTTAATAAAAATATGAATTCCTAAGCTATTTATTGAATAAAACCTTGTATGGCACTCATGGGTAAACAGATATTGCCCTCTCGAAAATTAACCTGCTTGGCTGACGCCCAGGTTAATTTTCTCATGGGCAATATCTTACTTTACCCACTAGTACCATAAATAACTATTTTTTTCCAAAAATATTTTTTTTTCGAAAAGATGTCTTGTTTTCAGCTGTATTTTATGTTACAGCGAAAAAATGAATGAAGTGCCGACCGCTCTAGCGTCGTACATGAATCACAAACATTATCTACATGCAACCAAGCTGTTAGTCGAGGCCGTCACGCTCGGTAAAGATACTTTAGAGGGCGTGGAAAGTTTGAAGGAGTTAAGTTTGGAGTTAGAGCAGAAAAAAGAGGTATGCTCGCCTTATTTTGGTCGCATGAATAGATCTATTGCTGGTAACAGGTTTTATTTTTTTTATTTTTTGATTTTTTTGTCTTATTTTAACATCTTCAGGGATATAGGCACATATGTGTACAGTTAAAAAAAAATGCACATAATGAAATTTACCGAATTCATGAACGCTCAGTGGTCATGGCGGTTGCCATTTGCTTTGTCTCCAATCACAAGCGACATGCAATATTCGCACATCTTCAGATGTTTACTCGTTTTACGATAAAAGCATTTTTAATTTTTTGCTGATAAATTAATTTAAACAAAAGAATAATCCCTGAAGAGGTTAAATGAACTACATTATCAGTCCTAATACTGGTTTGAGGCAGCTCAATTTTTTTTAACTATTTTTTTTATTTTGTATTAGGGAACGTTCAAGTATTACATAACGCTCCTAGGGGGGAGAGGGGGTCATTTTGGAGTGTTACGCCCATGTTAATGGTATAGGAAAATGGCGTTACAGGGGGGGGGTCCAAAATGATCAAAATTTGCGTTACGTAATACTTGAACGTTCCCTTACTTATTTTTTTTATTTTTGTATTTGGCTTTCTTTTTAAATAATTTATTTTTTTGTTTTTAGCAATTACATTTACAGTTATTGGTCGAATTGAAGCAACACTTATACACAAAGCCAGCCCTGCACATTTTGACTTTGAGAAGACAGGGGTCGGGCAGGGACGGATTTCTGATAAATTCCCCCCTACAGAGAAGCATGGAATTGAGGTTGTCTGGGAGAAATAGGACTGCCATCACTAGAAATAATTTAGAAGATTCTGGGTAAGTGTAAAAAAATTAAATAAATCCCTGCCGAGAACTTTGGATAAGAAACGTATTTTCCAAACTTTAATTCTTAAATTACATTACATTTTGTTTAACCTCGTACTATTCTACTTAATTAAGCATCCCCTAAGTCCAGGACTTGTGTGGGCTAGTAGTAGAGGGAACCACCGGCTTTAATTGACTTTCGAACCAATTTATAGGGAGTGTCCGCTTCATTTACGCCTTCGCCAAATTTCAATTATTAATTAAGGCAAAGCGTTCTTGAGTTATCGTGGTCACAAATTTCCCGGACAGACAGACAGGCCGACAGGTTTATTTTTTTACGGAAATATGTTTTTTGGATATAAAACGTCGAGAAACGTATATTTCTTTTTTTTTAAGTTTTTTTTTACGCAAGACTCCTCGGAAAAAGTAAACAATTAAAATTATAAAAAAAAGATTAAAAATTAAAATAAAAAAAAAAAGATTTTGATATACTAAAAAAAATAAATAATGCCCTCTATTGTTATAAAATACCCTCTTTGACCCCCTTACTAAGGCGTCCTTGCCCTTACGGTATGGGCCTTACCCATCCTGATTTTGTTAAAAACAGCCTTCGCCAACAATGGTGGGCAAAAACCCATATTCGGACAGTGAGATTGATTTTAACTCGCAAAAATAAATAATTGCTACTCTCTCTTATTATTATTTGTCCTTTCTTGTTTCTTGGGCTTTTTTTTTATGGAACCACTAGAAGTATAGTTTATTCTGCATATTACATAAGCATGGAGAGCCCCAAATCAGCTTTCGGCTTGTGCTAGGGGCTCTCCATTGATTTTGAAAAAAATAAACTATTCGAATTTTGACATTTCACATAAATTTCCATCTTCTTCCGCCCTCTCCACCTCCATTTCTACAGATTCACATCTTCCTTATACAGCCTGTTCCAGAACTCGCGTACAGAAATTTGAGGGTATATAAAAAACCCTCTGGAAAATATGAAAAAAATTTCAAAAAAAATCCATCTTCAATACTAATTAAAAAGGAAGCTATTTAATTTGACCAATCCTGTTGCTGGTGTTAAATTACCTACAAATTAGTTTTTCCCTACTTATTAGTAACTATGGTTGCATTTTAATTGTTGACGCGTGCATTGTTTGAGACTTTCAACTTTAGAATCTTTTTAGGTTATTATATTTTGACAAAACTGACAGAGACTATCAAATATTCTATTTTTATAGGGTCACTCCATCTGGCGGTGGTTTTTTGACATTAATAAATATTTATGTCACATTAATCAACATGTCAACCTACAGAATATGTACCTGCAATAATTAAATTTGCTTCCATAGCTACAAATTCAACTTTTAAAGGCAATTTAACATCAGCAACAGTATTGGTCCACTTAAAGCGTTCTTATTTTTGAATTGAACAAAGATTGATTTTTTTTTACATTTTTTTCATATTTTCCAGAGGATTTTTAATATACCCTCAAATTTCTGAACGCGAGTTCTGGAACAGGCTGTATATCTTCTCAACCATCATTCCAAAAATAAATCTGCTTCTTACATTATTTTTCTATTAAAAAAAAAATTGACTGACATTAAATATAGGAGTAATCCTCTGCCCTTCTCAATTTATAATAATAATAATAATTATTATTTTAAATTTATTCACCATTTTAGCAGCCACAAATTTGAAATAAATAATGAATTTGAAATAGAAGAAGACTTAGATAATTCCAACCCAGAGGAGAACTCCAGTCATTTTTTAGCAGTTCTAGTTAAAAGTTTGTGCTTATTGGAGAAACTTCCATATGCGGTAACAGTAAGTAACTTATATAATAATTTTTCCTAAAGAAAAATACGTCAGTATAGTATATTCCATACGTGTTGTAGACTATACTTTTTCTTCAGCTGCAAATATGAAACACTGTATGGCTTTAAACTGCGGACAAGGTTAAAAACAATGTTTTTTGTGACTCGACTTAAATAAATGCAACAAAACACATATTTTTAACTAAAGCAATGAAATAATTTTATCAAATCAGTACTTAAAAAAGACTTTTATTTAATTTTAGCACATATTTACAAATTGTAATGCAAAAATTGAAGGTTATGTCAGATTGTTGACATATCAGGTTTAAATATTTAACAATAGATGGAGCGGTTTTAATTTTTTGAACTAAATTGATGAAAAACTGGTCAAATATTAAGAAAAACTAATAAACTTTATGTAATTTTAACTCAAAACTTTAAATTGCATTTAATTATTCAATAGTTCATGATAAAATATTTATATTTTTGCTAATTTTGCTACAGTTTTCTTTACTGTTATAAACAAGAGATGGTACTACTGCTGTGCTCATTCTAACACTTGATACGGAATATTCATACCGTATGCCTAAGATATTAGATCATTTTTTTACTCGTATTTTTTTTCGAATCCTAACAACTTTAAAAAAATACGTATGTTATTCTTTTTGCGGGTCAATTTTTTTATGCAATAACTCGAAAACGGAATGTTCAATTGATGAAAATTTTAAGAAAAAGAACTCGAGTGTTTTCATTTAATGGAGCTCTCTACAACTAGAATTATGAAACAAAAGACGTCTACCCTATCTCTATCTCATTTGTGCTACACTTTCCAGAACCAAAAAAATACTGTATTTGTTTTTCATACAACAAATACAGTATTTGGTTGGCCGGAAAGTGTAGCACTGAGCGGCACGAACGAACATAGCTAATGTGAATCTATAGAATAAGATAATTCTACTAAAATTTAGATGGCGCCAGTAATTTCTTTAATAAAAATAATATAGTTACACTTTTCGCCCAGCCAAGTAAATATTGTATTTGTTCAACAAAGAACAAATACAGAATTTGTTTGGTTGGGTGGAAGTGGGAGTGTATGTATGCCTTCTATCCTTTTTGGATAGAACTTTTGTCCCTGTCTAATCTACCGGGAGAAATCGCTATTTAATAAGTATATTTTTACATTTTTAATTCATCTAGACTATTTAAATTTTTTGTATATCACATAACCGACAAAGTTTTGTTATAAACAGTTTCCTTTACAAGGGGTTTTCTCATCTTGCTTTGGCGATATTCTAAAATCCACTGGGGGGTATCTATCATAATATTTTACATCAAGCAGTGCTTTAGGTAAGGAGTTTTCAGTTGGTACTTTGTTTCTTATAATTTTAATGTCCGGGGGCCAACCATAGTCCATCTCGCAGTAATATTTATGTTTAAATCTGTTGGTGGGATAAAAGGCCCCATAACCTATTTCATCCACGTAGTAGATTTTTACGTCTATATGGTCCTGGAAGATTGTACCACCTTGTATATATCTATCAATAATCCTACATGTTTTATCTGATAATTTATTGCCCCAAATAAACAGCATTATCATTTTATCCAATTTTTTAATGGAATACAAAAGATGATCCATTCCATTAGATGTAATGCAGTTGTTAGAGATATCCAACAATCTGATTTTGGAATGGGGTAAAGCTAATGATAAGGCTTTAGCTCCTAATTCTCCAATTTTGTTACATGAAATGTTTAATGCTATCAACGGTGGTCTAGTTTTTAGCCATTTTGCAAGTACTTCTGCTCCATAATTCGAAATTCTGTTGCATCCAAGATTTAGTAATAACAAAGTCTTGTTTGTTTCTAATCCATACATTAACAAATTTACGTCATGTCCATCGAAAAAACATTTTTGTATGTGTAGTTCTACCAAATTTTTATTGACGTCCAACAAATATCCTATATCATTAGCTAAAACACTGGGGTTCATCACATATGTAGCATCCTTGGGAATAACTCTCGATATATCCAAAACTTTGATAGAGCTGCGCTCAACAAAATGCAAAATCGTGGAAATACTATCTGTAGTTTGATCTGTTTCGGCTATATCAAGGTATTCTAAATTAATCAATTTTTTGATCAGACTAGCAATGAGACCAGCAGATTCGGGACGTAGTTTGTTACCGTTAAGACGCAAACTTTTTAGCTCTAGGTGCTTTGCGTTATTGAGTTGTTTTAGTCCGTACTCTTCGATATCACAATGCATTATATTCAAATGTTCCAGACTGTTTTCTCTGACGAAATAAATGTCAGTCAGGACCTCTAGTCCCGAATCTCCAAAATTGTTATAGCACAAATCCAGGCTATTTATTTCTGGATAATTTCTTAAAAATGAAGAAATCAGTTCTATGTCGTAGTACTCCAAACGGTAGTCGATCCTTTTTGATAATTCGTTTCCTCTTAATCTCAAATGTTTGGACCCATCTGAATTTTTTTCTGTGAATAATGAAAAGAAATCGTCGCCTAGTTTGTCGCACATTTTAAATAATCAAAAAAAATTGTTATAAAAAAATATCATAGTCTGAATCAAAAAAAAAAGTTTGGACTTTTTTAGCGGGTCCTAATACAAAATTATTAGTTAAACCATAGACGAACTTATACTGACATTTACGTCATGTTCATGTTATGTGTCATACATGTGACACTATGGTGGACCTTATTTTTTTTTATTGGACCACTAAAATCGTGAAATTACGCAAAAATCGTAGAAAAATCGTTGGAAATGAACTGTACTTTTTGTACCAGTGTAAAATTAAAAAGCCTTGAAAACTTAATTTTTTTCTTTTGTATGTACAAAATTATCTGCCAAAGGACATGGCACAATTTATAGGGAATTTTGGCCCTCGGTGAAATTCGCTAAATTTTTTATATGTTTTAGTTTATACTTTTTTAAAAGGAATTAGGAACGTTTCAAGCACTTTGTATGTACAGTTTTTTTTCTATAAGGAAAATAAAAAAATATTTTTGCCCTACACTCTTCATAAAAATATTTTTCTAGTAGGCATTGTTTTGTTTGACAACTTGTCAGTGAAGGATATTCTGACGTATTTTTGAAGTTTTTTAGACTAAATTGTCAGTTTTATTGGGAAAAAGTAATGAAATACATATTGAAATTGGACAGAATAATTAAATAAGATGAAGAAAAGTGCAACAGAAATACTTCTTAAGGACTAAATTAGTGAAATAAGTTATTTGCTAACCTGGTAAAAAGTACTAAAACGTATATAAAATTGAACTAAAGAATGAAATAAGAAGAAAAGCAGAATAGAAATACGTTTTATGGGAATCGTTTGTAAAATAATAAGCGATTTTAATGCCGAAAGTGTATCCCTTATTTTTTGTACGGCAAAAAAAACAATTATTTCCAAAATTCTACATAGAAGAAATTGAATATGTGTTTTTGTAATATAATGTACTGGAACCCATGTTAAAACTCCAGAACTTAATAAAATAATAAAATAAGAAGTAAAACAGAACAGAAAAACTAAGTTGAAAGTGAAATACTGTGTTTGTGCATAGAATAAATTATCCAATATAAGTATCATACCGAGGGCTTCATAACAGGGCTGTATCAACCGTGTTAACATGTAGCAGATATGCCCCTTTGCTATGAAGCCCTCGATATGATTTAAAATATGAACACTAAAAAAAAAAGGATCCATGAATCAAGAAAATGCATCTTTCGATTATATTTTAAGCCAAATTCTCTTATTTTTGGACTAGCATTTCTTATGAATCTAATAACTGGCGCGGGTCTTTGAATGGAAATCCGCGCTCTTCATTTAAGATGTTAGCCTTAAAATAAGAGAATATGGTGTTGTACTTATTAAAATACATGTGTCCTTGATTCAATTCTTTTTCACAGTATTACGTTAGGACATTTTTATAAAAAAATAAATAAAATGTTTTCATTTCCTCCCATTCGGGGCATCTGCTGTTGACCACCTTGACGGTTGCATACAAAGCAATTTATTTGAAAAAAGGCTCTAAAAGCCATGCTAAATTAATTTTATATTACTAATAATTTATAAAAAAATTGACAGACATCAGTTTGACTTATACCAATCAAGCTTTTTTCTTAATCATTAAGCTAATTAAACTTATTTTTATGAGGAGTTTGGGACAAAAATATTTTTTTATTTTCGTTATAGAAAAAAAACTGTACATACAAAGTGCTTGAAACGTTCCTAATTCCTTTTTAAAAAGCATAAACTAATACATATAAAAAATTTAGCGAATTTCACCGAGGGCCAAAATTCCCTATAAATTGTGCCATGTCCTTTCAAAATGATCAACAGATTCTATTCTAAAGTTGCCCCTAAAACACTAAATTTGACGAATTTCCACCAGAAACGCTAAAAAAGCATTTAACCATAAAATGGTTATATGGTTATGATATATTATATCAGTTTAGACTTAACTTAAATAGTATATTAAAGTACTAGTTTCATAACATACGTTTTTAGCGCACGAGCACAAGTTTGGACTTTTGGAGCCGCTTGCGGCGAGTTTTCTAAAGTACTAGTGCTCTAAAAACGTGTTATGAAACGATTGCTTTATACAATTTTTTCTATTTTGCTCTAAAATTTAAAAAACTTACATTTAAATTGATGACTGATTTAGGGATTTTTGTTTTGAGTTGGCATTACAGTTTACACTATGTTTAAAATTCTAAGAACAAATGATATTTTGATATATTTTACAGTCATCTCTTCTTTTTTCACTGCAATTAACCAGTCCACAATTTTAACACGGTAAAAAATAACCCAAACACAAATTTTTTTAAAAAATTAAACTTTAAATCAACATTGACATTTGCACGCAAAACGTCAAGAGATAGGCTTTTGTATGTTGCCAACCCAACCCACGCGTGTGATTATGAGCTTATAAGAGTCGCAAAATAGAAAAATTTTATTTAATGCACATTATTAATATAAAATAATTTGACAAAAATAAAATAAGCTAAGCGCTAAATAAGAGGTCTTTTTGGGTGCTCTTATTTGGCGCTTAGCTCATTTTGTATTAAATAAAATTAAGTTAAGTCCAGATTGACATATTTTTTAAATGCTTTTTTAGCGTCTCTCACATTTATGGTGGAAATTTGTCAAATTTAGTGTTTTAGGGGCAACTTTGACGGATTTTCGGAACCTGACAGAATCTTTTGATCATTTTGAAATTTGGCACATAATTTTGTACACTGAAAAGGAACAAATTAAGATTTCAAGGCTTTTTAATTTTCCACTAATACAAAAAGTAGATCCCATTTTCAACGATTTTTCAGAATTTTTGCGTAATTTCGCGATTTTAGGGGTCCAACGGTCCCACCTTAGAGAAGTTTGATCACCCTCAAATTTTCAGAATGTTTCAGATACACCAGAATGAACATTTTAAAATAATAAAAAAATAAGGTCCACCCTAATGAGACACTATAGTGACATAATATAATAATTTTCATAGTTGTGTCAGTACTGTTTTACAATAATATATTATATTTTATAAATATTTAAAAATGTGTGAAGGAATATGCCATGATATTTTTACATTATTCGTCGAAAAAAACTCCGACACATCGAAAAACTTGAGATTAAAAGGAAATGAATTATTTAAAAGAATAGGATGTCGCTTAGGGCCATATGACATGGAATTAGTAATCACGTTTTTAGAAACTGACCCGAAAATAAATAGTGTAGATTTATGTTATAATGATTTTGGAGATGTAGGAGCTAAAATTTTAGCAGAAGATTACCTAAGTCAAAAAAATAATCTGGAACACTTAAATGTTATGCATTGTGACATAGGAGCTAATGGGTTAAAAGGACTAAATAACGCAAGTTATCTTGATTTAAAAAGTCTACGTCTTAATGGAAATAAACTGGGGCCCGAATCTGCTGGACTTATAGTTAGTCTCATCAAAAAAATGAGTAAATTAGAGTACCTAGACATAGCCGAAACAGATCAAACTACAGATAGTATTTCCACGATTTTGCATTTTGTTGAGCGCAGCTCTATCAAAGTTTTGGATATATCGAGAGTTATTCCCAAGGATGCTACATATGTGATGAACCCCAGTGTTTTAGCTAATGATATAGGATATTTGCTGGACGTCAATAAAAATTTGGTAGAACTACACATACAAAAATGTTTTTTTGATGGACATGACGTAAATTTGTTAATGTATGGATTAGAAACAAACAAGACTTTGTTATTACTAAATCTTGGATGCAACAGAATTTCGAATTATGGAGCAGAAGTACTTGCAAAATGGCTAAAAACTAGACCACCGTTGATAGCATTAAACATTTCATGTAACAAAATTGGAGAATTAGGAGCTAAAGCCTTATCATTAGCTTTACCCCATTCCAAAATCAGATTGTTGGATATCTCAAACAACTGCATTACATCTAATGGAATGGATCATCTTTTATATTCCATTAAAAAATTGGATAAAATGATAATGCTGTTTATTTGGGGCAATAAATTATCAGATAAAACATGTAGGATTATTGATAGATATATACAAGGTGGTACAATCTTCCAGGACCATATAGACGTAAAAATCTACTACGTGGATGAAATAGGTTATGGGGCATTCTATCCCACCAACAGATTTAAACATAAATATTACTGCGAGATGGACTATGGTTGGCCCCCGGACATTAAAATTATAAGAAACAAAGTACCAACTGAAAATTCCCTACCTAAAGCACTGCTTGATGTGAGATACTATGATAGATACCCCCCAGTAGATTTTAGTATACCACCAATGGTGTCAGATGAAGATTTATGCAAAGGAGATTGCATATGAAAAAAATATATTAGAAATAGAAAATATGATTTACTACTTTTATTTTAAGTTTTTACGTACATATTTACAATTTGTCTTATAATGATATATATTTTATTTATATGAAATAAATAAAATAATTTTCGAAGCTAAATTAAAAAGAATTTGTTGGATATTCTCAATATCCGCTAGGATAATATTATACGTTTTGAATTTTCAAAAAAAATCAAAAGTCGTCCTAGACAAAAAATTCTTGGATATAAACTTGTTTCATGAAAAAATAAGCAACTTTTTTTTTTGAAATGTCCGTCTGTCCGATGTCACGATTTTTGTTAACACGATAACTCAAGAACGAATAATCCGATCGACTTGAAATTTTTAGGAAAAATCAAGTTCTACAACTTCATATTGTCCAAAAAAGTCCATGGATTTTTTTTTTGAAAAAATATTTTTATCCAACACCTTCACAGAAACACTTCTTTTGAGCACTATTTTAAATGTCAAAAGTGAGTTTTTTTCCACTAGTGACTAAAAAATTTTTCACCCACTCTTTTACGTACAGCTTTTGATCTCACCCAAAATTAGTTACATACCCAATTAATTAAGTATTATAACTATTCTATAAATAGAAGCACGTTAACTAAACCATAAAAATTAAAGAAAACCCCAAATTATTCTTTAGTTTTTGAATAAAATACTGTTTTTATTAAAAATTCTGTCATCACCGCGTCCATTTTGACGTTTGTAAGAAATGTAAAACTAGCAATTGTTTATTTTTAATAGGCATACTTAGGCCATGGCTACCTATTATTTTAGTATTCAGAAAACTTAATCTTAATATTTTTGACATAATTTTTCGCAAAATTATAGATTTTTATTTAAAAATAAAAGGTGTTGGATAAAATTAAATTCTCAAAGTGATTTTATCCACTTAATACACTAGTTAAGAACTTTTATTATAAGGATCGATTCTACAAATTTTGAAAGTAATCCCCCAAAAAAACAATATGGTTATGGGGGGTAGAACTAGGGACACTAGATCTAGTGTCCCTAGGTAGAACTTAAAAAAAAATTAAATAAACTTTCATTAAATTTTTTTTTTGTTTTCCGCAAAAAGAAAATAAAAAAAATTGAAAAATTTTGAAAAAAGTTTTTATTTTGGATTTTTTTTTTGAAAAAAATATATTTTTTATTTTTTTTTTTTTCAAGAAAAGATCTTTTTTTAAATGTAATTTTTTTTTTTTTGAAAACAATTTTTTTTTAAGTATTTGGAAAAATGCAATATCCATAATTTATAATGGAATGCGTAGAATATCTTCACGGCTTGTTTTTTTTTATGATTTATTTTTCATTCGCTTTTATATTATCTTTTTTTAGGAAATAAAAAACGAAATGATAAACGCCCTATTTCACGTCATTCAGAGAACGACTCAGCACGTCAAAGATTTCGCCGATTTACAAAACGGGATCGACTCAAAGTTGGCATTGAAGGAGTTGGTTCAAATTTTGTTCGACCAGTTCAAGGAAATCGCAGACGCCCACTCGATTTTGATGAAGTGCGTCGAAAAAGCTGCAAAAGTACACAATGTTGTGATTGATCCTTATAATATCCAGTTTTATTGGAGCCAGGTTCAATATGTGGTGAGTTTTTAAAAAAAATTGTGGTTCTTTTTTGAGTGGCTACACTTAGGGGCTGTCCATATATTACGTAACGCAATTTTTCAAAAAAATTGACCCCCCCCTGTGTAACGCGTAACAATATAAAAATGTGTATTTTTTTTTCTAAAATATCTTGATACAGAATTCCGTATAATGCAATATAGTATAACATAACCTTAAAAAAAATTTACTCGAAAAACACTCAAACTTTAAAAAAATATTCATAATCAATATCACACAGGGAAAAAATACTAGGTACCTCTTTTTACACTGAGTATCACATATAACACGTATATTGTTTATGCACAGGTACACAAAATAGTACACACATTGGTGTTCTGTGAGTACACATTCCGCGCGAAAATGTATCATCGCCGATGATTCATCGGCAAGATCACGCAAGAACAGGGCCGTAAGATTTTTTTTTATATCAATGTCAACAGTTTTTTTACTGATTACAATATTATTTAAATATGCATTGTTTCGTCAATTTTTGTGTGAAAAAGGGAATTATGGGCCACTAAATAGTAATTTATGTTGAAATAAAAATACATCTGCCAAGCTTAGGAAATAAACATTAAATTTATTAAATTCCGGTACGTAACGTTTACCTAGACCTCCCCTTCCCCCTGTAACAAACTGTAACAATTTCTCAAACCCCCCGCCCTTGGCGCGTTACGTAATATATGGACAGCCCCTTACGGCGTGCAAGTCCCGGAACCAGCAAACTTGATATGGTCCCGAGACCGAAAATACATCTTTTTATTTTTTGCTTAGCATATATGGGGAGCGCCGTATAAAACGCCGTTATCTGCTTTTTAACAAGCAATGATTTATTCATTTAAGACCCTAAGTAACGCAGTAGCTATAAAGTATCTCTTAGCGCTCTTTCGCAGCAAAATTGCAGTCATATTGCTACAATTTTGCTGCGAAAGAGCGGTAAGAGATACTTTGTAGCTATTTTGTTACTTGGAACAATATTGGATGCCAATTCTGCAGAAACAAGTTCTATTTTTCCTACGTCCAAAAAACGCAAAGATTGTTATTTTAAATTCAGTTTGACGTTTTGTGTTTGACGTAAACGTTATCTGACAGCAGATATGTAAAGTCAGCTAATTGTCACTTTCAGGCCGCTGCTATGGCCACTAAGGGAACGTTCAAGTATTACGTAACGCAAATTTCGATCATTTTGGACCCCACCCCCCCTGTAACGCTATTTTCCTATACCATTAACATGGGCGTAACACTCCAAAATGACCCTCACCCCCCTAGGAGCGTTACGTAATACTTGAACGTTCCCTAACTACTAACTGTGTCGTATAAAAAAGCATTTCCTACAAAAAGTTTTTAATAATTTTTGTTGTAGGATTGTTAGTTTCCGAGATATAGCGTTTTATAGATATTGCCATCCGTCTAGAAAGGGTATCCGTTTTAGACTTGTTTAATTTTTGTTTTAGATGCAATTATTTTTAACGGATTATCTGGATATACAAAATACGTCCAGTGATTTGCAAATGAGTGCTGATGCGGAAACCAGTGATATAAGCTTGTTTTTCTCGAGAAGAAAACAAACTGGGTAATAGTATATTAAAGTACTAGTTTCATAACATACGTTTTTAGCGCACGAGTACAAGTTTAGAAATCGAGCCGCTTGCGACGAGTTTTCTAAAGTACTAGTGCTCTAAAAACGTGTTATGAAACGAGTGCTTTATACAATTTTTTCTATTTTGCTCTACAATTTAAAAAAACTTACATTTAAATTGATGCCTGATTTAGGGATTTTTGTTTTGGGTTGGCATTACAGTTTACACTATGTTTAAAATTCTAAGAACAAATGATATTTTGATATATTTTACAGTCATCTCTTCTTTTTTCACTGCAATTAACCAGTCCACAATGTTAACACGGTAAAACATAACCCAAACACAAAATTTTGTAAAAAATTAAACTTTAAATCGACATTGACATTTGCACGCAAAACGTCAAGAGATAGGCTTTTGTATGTTGCCAACCCAACAGAAAAAAAGTAGAGACCTCTTATAGGCCTATAAGAACACGCAAAATGCGTGTGATTATGAGCTTATAAGAGTCGCAAAATAGAAAGAATATAAATTTTATTATGTTTTAGAAAAAAAAAGTCTTTGTTTAAATTTGACGGATCTTCAAGTGCCTTGACATTGAGCGACACGATAAAATCATCGAAAAAGGACAAAATTTTAATTTGTCCTCCACATCCAAACAATATTCTAGTGCTTTTCAACCCATTTATAGCCTTTATCGAAGATGTTAAAACTTTGATGGGAGTAACTCGGTAAATATTTTTTTAATTATTTTTTTTTTATTTTTTTTATGTAAAAATTTTATTTATTTTATTTTGTTTTCAGTTCTTGTCAGCTTTACCGTTTTATAACCGAACATGTGTTGAATGTATATTTAAAGAGAAAATCGGACGAAGTTATAAATCAAATAGAAACTGCAGTCAGAGCAGCTGAAGCTTGGAAAGCTACGGTTTTGTTGGATCTGACTTCGGATTATAAGCCTTTATTAGTGGTAAGTAGATGACAGAATAATACATATAAGACACATGAAAAATAAAATACCTAAAAATTAAGTGCCACTGGTCCCTATGCTACAAAAGTTCTGAAAATATTCTGACATTTTTCTAGTAATATTCTTTCTTCTTAAATTTTAAGTTTTAAGTTACGAAATTAAAAATGTCGAAGAGTGACCTACAGTTTAGCGAAGCAATAAGCAAAGAATAAAGGCTTCGCGAAGATTCTAGAACAGCCCAGGACGCGAAGGCTCTAGAATAGCCCAGGACGCGAAAACTCTAGAATGTTCCATGCTGGGTATATAAATTAGGGACCCTATATACAGCCTGTTCCAGAACTCGCGTACCGAAATTTAAGAGGTGATTCTACATCCAAAAATATGAAAAAAAGTTTCTATAAAGGTTGGTCCGGAAATGAGCCCTAAGGGAGCTACGGCCCTTCGAAGATGACGTATTGAATGGGGAACAAAAAAAAGCACCAATAAAATTTTAATGCTGCAGGGTGATTCTTCATTTAAAACTGAGCAAAAAAGTATTATACACCAAAACACCTAAATTTAATATTAAAGGAGTAATAGCCTTTTAAAAAGTAACGTTTTTGGTGGCACAAAATGTTACTTCCTCTTAATTGCATTTTTTTTTGATAACGGTTGCTCCTACAGTGTTACACTATATGATATTTTATATGTATTTTTACTCTAGAAATCTATATTTTTTACAACAAATCCAAAAAACATACACATAGAAAAGTTTGGGGCAAAAATGTTTTAAGCCTCATATATTTTGTCCGTCTGGGCACGCCTCTGGATAAATTAAAAAAATAAATTAACATAAACTTATTGCCCTTATTAATACTAGTATACATGCAAAAGCTCGCCGCTCTAGCTTAAACGGTACCCGAGTTATTAATTAAAAACCTTATTTTTATTACAATTTTAAAGGGCCCTAGATCCCTTAGGGCTCATTTCCGGACCAACCTTTATAGGAACTTTTTTTATATTTTTGGATCTAGAATCACCTCTTAAATTTTGGCATGCCAGTTATGGATCACCCTGTATAATGACATTAAACGTCACACCAATGAAGTTTAATGTCACTTTATTTAGGGTCCCTAATATAAATTAGCAAGCTCCGCACGCTGAGTCAGTCAGTAGTTGATTCATGAGTATTCAGTAATGAGAAGTCAGTCAGTCAAGTAGAAGTGTTCAGAATAGTATATTCTAGAACTAGTATGGAATAGACAATATTCCGCGCGAGCGGAAAGTTCTTCATACGAGCCAGCAGGCGAGTATGACGGTCCTGCGAGCGCGGAATGACTATTCCATACGTGTTGTAGACTATACTTTTTCTTCGACTGCAAATATGAAACACTGTATGGCTTTAAACAGCGGACAAGGTTAAAAACAATTTTTTTTTTGACTCGACATTGTAAATGCAACAAAAGACATATTTTTTAATAAAGCAATTAATTTTATTTAATAATGTTATCAAATCAGTACTTAAAAAAGATTTTTATTTATTTTTAGCACATATTTACAAATTATAATGCAAAAATTAAAGGTTGTGTCAGATTGTTGTGACATATATCAGGTTTAAATATTTAACAATAGATGGAGCAGTTTTAATTTTTTAAACTAAATTGATAAAAAACTGGTCAAATATTAAGAAAAGCTAATAAACTTTATGTAATTTTAACTCAAAACTTTAAATTGCATTAAATTATTCAATGTTTCATGGTAAAATATATATATTTTTGCTAATTTTGCTACAGTTTTCTTTTTTTTATAAACAAGAGATGGCACTACATGTGCTCATTCTAACACTTGATACGGAATATTCATACCGTATCTAGAGCTAGAATGGATTCATTCTGTGTTTGAAAAGTGTGTGTATTTGCTTACATTCTAAAGCAGTCGTAGAAAAAGTAATGAAAAGTGTTTTTAAGTGTTATTTAAGTAGTGTAAAGTAGTGTTATTTTTAAATAATTGTTTCTAAATAAGTTTTTGTCAAGTTTTGGACACGGACTTTTTAGTGAAACCGGATTAATACTTTGGATTGTTTTTGGTAAAAGTTGGGGTCCACTCCATAGGTTAAGGGTTTGAAAGGGGGGGGCTGTTAATTCTTACAATACAGAGCGGTCCAAAAGTCACCCCCCCTCTTAACTTTTGAACCAGTTGAGATATCGACTTCAAATTTGGAACTTTTAAATAAGACAACTTAAACTATCTTTTAGCATATATTTAATACTTTCAGCTCTTAAAATGTGGGCAGGGGGGCATGGGAGCACATTTTTTTAAATGGAAAGGGGGGTCGTGTAATACATCATTTTAAAGCTTATAAAATTCTCCATCTAACTCCATATTTTTAAATTTAAAAAAATAACATTTTTTGGGTTTAAAATGGGGTTGAAAATGGGTATTAATGTTAAAATTCCTCTAAAAAAAAACAAATAATTTTTTAAAAATGCCTAATTTCATCATAAAAAAATGTTAATTATACTTTTAAACTAATTTTAGTTGACATAAATAAAAATTTATAAAAAAAAAACTTAAAAAATCTAATGTTTTAGCACAAAAAATTGAAAAATCAAAACCATAAAAAACATTTTTTAAAAATTTAAAAATGTTAGTTTAAATACAGAATTTTATAAGCTATAAATTAATGTATCACACGACCCCCCTTTCCATTTAAAAAAATGTCCCCCCATGCCCCCCTGCCCACATTTTAAGAGCTGAAAATATCAAATATATGCTAAAAGATAGTTTAAGTTGTCTTATTTAAGAGTTCTAAATTTGAAGTCGATATCTCAACTGGTTCAAAAGTTAAAAGGGGGGGGGGGTGACTTTTGGACCGCACTGTATATTGCTTAATATAGGTAGCATGACAAAACTTTCCTGTATAAACAACATTTTTTTTTGAAAAAACAAATAACCTTTATTTTTTTCAGAGCACCGTAACTGTAGAACGCTGTGTACGCGAATGGCGCGCAGTTCTTCTCGCGCTACCACTTTACAGTGAATCCATAGCCACCTATTCGTCTAAGGCTCTGAAGGAGTACAAAGAAACCTGTAACGACGCCTACCGGGGGATAGTGCAACCACACTCAGAGGACCGAAGAGTCATGAGCGCCGCCTGGCTGAAAGACGACGATATCAGCAGGTAGGGGAAAATTTAAAAATATACAGGCTAATTCAGAAATAGGGTCATTAATTTTAAGGAGGTGATTCTACAAAGGAAAATATGAAAAAAAGTTCCTATAAACATATGCGTCGTAAGGGAGCTAAGCCCCTTTGAAAGTTGCTAAAAAATTCGGTTTTTATTTAATAACTCAGGAACCCTTTGAGATATAGCACGAGGTTTTGCACGTGATCTAATCTTAATAAGGCCCATCTTTGTATGATATTTTCATGAACTTATTTTTACCAGGGGTGTGCGAAACGGGGGCCTATCATTTTTTTGTCCCAAACTTTTTCCATGTAACTTTTTTGTAATTTTATTATTGGAACATGATTCCTCAGGTAAAAATACATAAAAAAGGTGCTCTTGTTGTAATACTCTAGGATTAACCGTTTTCGAGAAAAATTAATTTAAAGGTGCAGTTTCACATTTCGAGTACTAAAAATGAAATACTAAAATAAAAAAATTGTGTATCATAAACATAGACAAAGAACATAGATGAGCTGTCATCTCAAGGTTATATAGAAATTTACGAGTCCTCCATTTCGATCGGAAGTTACGTCAGAAATCAGCCAGGAAATTTAAATTAGTGGGCAAAATGTAAATAAATAAACGACATAACCTCACTTTTTAATGTTTTCTTGTTATATTCAAAAAAATCAAACTTACCTAAAAAATATGATACTGCTGTCTGCAGGTAGCAGTCGTTTTATGTTTCTACAACTTTTTATAAATCACGTCATTGCAAAGACTTTACTAGTTCTTTGAAAAAGCATTATAAAATAGCAGTTACAGCGTGGCCTTTGAATGGGACGGGTGTATCTTTCTTGGCACATTCCAGCAGCGAATTTGCCATCTTTTATGATGTGCCTTGTGTATTTTTGTTTTACAATCTTCTATGATGTGCCTAGAGTATTTTTATATTAATGTAGTGTGTACAAGTTAAAGTGAACCATATATTTGTGGTTATTAAATGTGTGAACTGTTGAATTTTAAGTGGACGTTTGAAGATATTTTTTTTGTATTTTTAATTTAATTTTAATTTTTTTTTTATATTAGCGTGGAAATTACTACAGTAGTAATTTATCAGTGATAGTGCGCAAGTCAGGATACATATCCGATTAGTACTTGCGCACTGGAAACCTCATGATTATATAGAGAAACCCTGGTTAATTATTCGGAAGAAAAAGACCAAATAAACAGAGAGAGAGACACTATAAAATATACAAAAAACACAGAAAGACTTTAAAAGTTCAAAAACGCTATTATATAGTCTATAATAAAATAAAATGTTCACCCTTCTAGCACAAAACACCAAACGCGTAGAAAAAATAACAGAAAAACCTCGAAAACAAACTCAAAACATACATAAATTAGGTTATGTTAACCTGTTGCACGAATATGTTAGAGGTGTGTGCGAAGAAATATTTTTATATTTAAATTACTGGTAAAAATAAATAAATATCTGTGTAGTATAACATATTGATTTAGTTTTTACATATATAACAAACTGTTGCAACAAAACAACGACAAAAAGAAACTTTTACTGACTACTGAAGTGAAATGAAAAGACACATCTCTAACAAAGAAAATATTCCTATCTAACGCAACACAGTGTTACCAACATAAAATATATATTTTTTTACTTTATGTTGGACAATTGGAATCAAAATGGAGGACGCATTTAGTCGGGACGCAGAAGTATGCGCAGACGGTCAAAAATCAATCTATTTGTTTATTTTGTCTATGATCATAAACTACTATTACAGGTTCTTGAAGTCTCTTCCGAACTGGCAGAACTTGAAGGCCCAACAAGAATTCCAGGCCCGTACCGAGCGAGCCCGCAGGATCTTAAAACGGGAACAAACCTCGGAGGAAGAAAGTCCCGAAGATGTCCGAATGAGAAACCGACGGGAGGCGGAGATCCTGGCCAGCAACTTAGGCGAAGGGGGCGTGGCTTTTGCGGAGATACTGTCTGATATGAGTTTGCTCAAGGAGTTGGCGCAATTGCAGGAGAGTATGGTGAGCATTTTTTTATTTCCCCCGAGAAAAATCAAGTTTACTTTAGTAAAAAAAATTGAAAAAAATTTATTTTTTTTTTGTCCGAAATTAGGAACTCTTTTTCAAATGCATAACTAGATGAAACGTTGCAAGCACCCTGTCAAAACATCGGCACTATTGTACACTAGAGCCATCTAGTTTGCAAATTTCAAACTAGGTGTTTTATTTGATTTTAGATTCTGTATCTTTAAAACATTATATTCTAGCAAAATACTGTATATAACATTTTTTATAGGGCTTAAAAAGAGCTTTTATTTGAAATATAATTTTTTGAAATCGGGTTATAAATTTGTGAGATATGCTAAAAAAACCTTTTACGGCTTTAAACGCCAATATCTCGAAAACAATGCGTTTTAGGAAAACATTGTTTATAACATTTTTTGACCAATTTAAAATTATCTTTTATATAAGTGCTAAATTACCAAATACAATAATAATTGCCTTAATTATAAACAAAAAACGCTAAAAATAGGAATTTTACCCTATTGTTACCCCCTTACCCCCAATCGTTTACCCCCAAAATCTAATCAGCTCTTCGGAATACGATAAGAAACAATATGCAAAAAACCGGAAGTCGATATCTCATGTAGAAATGGAGTTAGAGAGTTTACACCCAGACAGACATACAGACAGACAGACAGACGGACGCAAATTTTTTTTTACTGATTTCGACTCAGAATGGTCTAAAACGTCGAGAAATGTGAAAAAAAAACGTTGTCAAAGATTTTGACTTTTCGGCGAAGATTTCAATACATCGGCACTCTTAGTAGCACTAAGTGCCGATGTAAAAATGTACCGTGTTTTTTGGAAAAAATAAACTGTAATAAACTGTTTTCATTATAAATCATGGTTCGTTATAATAAGTTTTATGTGGATATATTAAAAAAATATCAAAAAGTAATACCGACTATTGAATATTGAATATATTGTAAATCATATCCGAAATTATGCGACTTCCCTCAACAAATGCAGGTCAGTGATATTGTTGAATGTAGAAACTATTAATTTTTAATATTTTTACGCATAATAATGTTATTTTCAGGAATGGTTCTCAGTGAGAATGTTCCAGTTTACCAGCGAATTCAGGAAGGAACCGACAAATTTGAGCGTGACCACAGAACAACGAAGCACCGGTGACACCACCACCACCCCCGTGTCTGCCGCGACGCTTCAACAGTTGACCAGTGTTGCTCAAGAGTTCGACGAGCTGGCTAACACTTGCCTGTTGCTGTTGCATTTAGAGGTAAAACATTTTTGAAAAAAAAAATAATAAATAAAACTTATATAAACACCATATAATAGTTATTTTCTTAACTAGTGTATTAAGTAGCATTTTAACCACGAGGCCGTCAGGCCGAGTGGGCTGGTATTCTTAAGTGGATAAAATCACTTAATACACGAGTTGAGAATTTAATTTTATCCAACACCTTTTATTTTTAAATAAAAATCTATAATTTTGCGAAAAATTATGTCAAAAATATTAAGATTAAGTTTTCTTAATACTAAAATAATAGGTAGCCATGGCCTAAGTATGCCTATTAAAAATAAACAATTGCTAGTTTTACATTTCTTACAAACGTCAAAATGGACGCGGTGATGACAGAATTTAAAAAAAAACAGTATTTTATTCAAAAACTAAAGAATAATTTGGGGTTTTCTTTAATTTTTATGGTTTAGTTAACGTGCTTCTATTTATAGAATAGTTATAAAACTTAATTAATAGGGTATGTAACTAATTTTAGGTGAGATCAAAAGCTGTACATAAAAGAGTGGGTGAAAAATTTTTTAGTCACTAGTGGAAAAAAAACTCACTTTTGACATTTAAAATAGTGCTCAAAACAAGTGTTTCTGTGAAGGTGTTGGATAAAAATTATTATTTTATACATTAGCCATATTTTTTTTCTTTCTTTTAATGTCAGAGTATTTTTTTTTCTTTTACCGTCAAAGTATTTTTACTAATTTTTAAGTTTTGAAAATCTCATGGTGAAATCTTTATGGCCAAAATAAAAAAGGAAGTCAATTTTCCCAACTTGTCAGTGGATTTTCCCAATGCGAGAGTATGTGGGGGTTGAAAGTTTCGCTCGTTTCGCCACCCTATCCTTTCTAGGGTTATCCCTGGTTGCGAGTAATCCGCCTACTTTTGTTAATAATAATAATGATAATAATAATGTATAAATTAGATAAAAAAAACTATTCCTTCGTTAACTATTCTAACTTAGCATATAGCGACTTTTAATTTACGAAACGAAACGAGAGATAGTGGACTGCCAATTTAGGGGCTGAAATAAGGGTGTAAAAGGGAAAAATAGGGATCACTAACCTTTGGTTGTTGGTCTGATGTTCTTGATGCTCATGTGCACATGATGGCTTCTTCTTGATGTTGAGGTTTCTTAGAATAAATATGGGTTTGAAACGAGGGTATTTGACAACAGGAATAGGTTTCACGACAAATATATTAACGACGATGTTTTACATGATACCGGCTTATTACCTGAATTTATTAAAAGCGTATACGAACGACCGCTAATTCGACATTTTTCAACCGACTTGTTGCGTGTCTGCAAAATTAATGAACGAAATTCGTGGTTTCTGTCTGCAAACGCGCATGACGGAAACACCAATCGAATAGGTATCTCAAAAATCCCTAGATTTTAAATTTCAAACTAAAGTTATAAATATAGTTATGTAAACTAGATGAAACGTTGCAAGCAACCTGTCAAAACATCGGCACTATTTTACATTAGAGCCATCTAGTTTGCAAATTTCAAACTAGGTGTTTGTTTGATTTTAAATTCTGTATCTTTAAAACATTATATTCTAGCAAAAAACTGTATATAACATTTTTTATAGGGCTTAAAAAGAGCTTTTATTTAAAATATAATTTTTTGAAATCGGGTTATAAATATGTGAGATATGCTAAAAAACCTTTTACTGCTTTAAACGCCAATATCTCGAAAATAATGCGTTTTAGGAAAACGTTGTTTATAACATTTTTTGACCAATTTAAAATTGTCTTTTATATAATTGCTAAATTAACCAAATTCAATAATAATTGCCTTAATTATAAACAAAAAACGCTAAAAATAGGAGTTTTACCCTATTTTTACCCCCTTACTCCCAATCGTTTACCCCCAAAATCTAATCAGCTCTTCGGAATACGATAAGAAACAATATGCAAAAAACCGCAAGTCGATATCTCATGTAGAAATGGAGTTTACACCCAGACACAGACAGACGCAATTTTTTTTTTACTGATTTCGACTCAGAATGGTCTAAAATGTCGAGAAATGTAAAAAAAACGTGGTCAAAGATTTTGACTTTTCGGCGAAGATTTCAATACATCGGCACTCTTAGTAGCACTAAGTGCCGATGTAAAAGTTGTCTGTTAATTTTAGGTTCGAGTCCAGTGTTTTCACTACTTGTTGGCGCAAACTCACTACAACAAAGAAACTCACGAACCAGATCCGAAGGTTCTCGAACTCAGCCGAGTGCTGGCGAACGTGGACGAAGCCATTACCTCTAGTTTACATCCCAGAAAGTGCAAAGTAAGTATTTTTTATTGAAGACATTTAAATACCTACTATCTGTTCAAATACATATTTTAATACCTGCTATATTTTAAAGCAATAAAACATGCAGTGACTATTTTGTTTTTTTTTATTATTTTTTTATTTCAGTACATATTTGAAGGTCTTGGTCACCTGATAGCAAAAATCCTGATTAGTTCCGCGCAGTACATGAAAGTAATAGACGAAGGAGGGATACAGCGCATGTGCAGAAACATCTTTGCCTTGCAACAAACGCTGACAAACATAACAATGACGCGTGAGGTGGCCTTGGACCACGCTAGACACTATTTTGAATTATTCTTCTTGACTCCGGAGGTAAGTACCTAAAATATTTTAAATTATTCTTCTTGACGTCACCAGTAAGTACAATATTTCAGTTATTCTTCTTGACGCCAGAAATAGTTAGTAATTACAATATTTTCAGTTATTATCCTTGATTCCAGGGATAAGTAGGTTCAATATTTTAAATTATTCTTCTTGACGTCAGTTGGAAGTACAATATTTTCAATTATTCTTCTTGACGCCAGAAATAGTTAGGTACAATATTTTCAGTTATTATCCTTGATGCCAGGGATAAGTAGGTTCTATATTTTAAATTATTCTTCTTGACTTTAGTTGGAAGTACAATATTTTCAATTATTCTTCTTGACGCCAGAAACAGTTAGTAATTACAATATTTTCAGTTATTATCCTTGATGCCAGGGATAAGTAGGTTCAATATTTTAAATTATTCTTCTTGACGTCAGTTGGAAGTACAATATATTCAGTTATTCTTCTTGACGCCAGAAATAGTTAGGTACAATATTTTCCAATATTCTTCTCAACCTAAATTATTTTAAATTCTTCTTCTTAACGTCAGTGACAAGTACAATATTTTCCAATATTCTTCTTGGCCCATGATAAGTAATTTCAAAATTTTCAGTTATTATCCTTGACGCCAGTGATAAGTAGGTTCAATATTTTAAATTATTCTTCTTGACGTCAGTTGGAAGTACAATATTTTCAGTTATTCTTCTTGACGCCAGAAATAGTTAGGTACAATATTTTCCAATTTTCTTCTTAACCTAAATTATTTTAAATTCTTCTTAACCTCGGTGACAAGTACAATATTTTTAGTTATTTTTCTTGACGCCAGGATAACTAATTACAATATTTTCAGTTATTATCCTTGACGCCAGGGATAAGTAGGTTCAATATTTTAAATTATTCTTCTTGACGTCAGTTGGAAGTACAATATTTTTAGTTATTCTTCTTGACGCCAGGGATAGGTACAATATTTTCAAATATTATTCTTGATGCCAGGGATAAGTGGGGTCATCGTTTTAAAGCCTATAAAATTGTCTATTTGACCATATATTTTTAATTTTTTTTTTGATACTTTTTTTGGGGTTTAATATAGTGTTGAAAATGGGTATTTTCGTCAAAATTTCTTTAAAAAATTGAACAATTTTTGAAAAATGAATTATTTCAAGTTGCAAAAACCTAAATTATACTTTTAAACTAATTTTAATGGATATAAATAAAAATTTACAAAAAAAAAATATATATAATTTTTTAGCGAAAAATTAAAACCTTAAAAAACATGTTTAAAAAAATTAAAAATACATGGTTAAATAAAGCGATGTATCACACGATCCCCTTTCCATTAAAAAAAGTCCCCCATATCCCATGCCCACATTTTAGGAGCTGAAAATATCAAATATATGCAAAAAAATAAATTAAGTTGTCTTATTTATTAGTTGGGCCAAGTTTACCTAGTTAATTAAAAATAATTAAAAAAATGTTTTTTTTTTCAGGAAATCCTAAACGGTATAGTGGATAAAGGTCCCGAATTTTCCGAGTTGGAATACATGAATGCTTTCCAGCTGCTCAACAGAAGTGGGAAAGGTAAGGACTTGGGGTCCGTTTCGATTCATTTGGAGCGACTGTCAGATATTTTGGGAGAAGTGGGCGTTACAGTTTAAGAAAGGCTGCATAGATTTAAAAAAAAATAAGATATAAAAATTTACATACAATTTAAGAAACATTTTTATTTTACATAATTAATTATTTATTACCTAATACATACATAATTTTTAGTTTATATTCGGTATTATTATACCTGCCTAATATATTTATAAATATACAAACTTTAGCTTAAAATCTTTGAATGTTAGGGATCATGCAAAAATTACGAAACATTTTAAGGGGGTTCTCAAAAATCGCTATAGGTAAGACATAGACTATGTCAAAATCTTAAAAAATATTTCACTTGGGAGAGAGGGTCGAAAATCAAAAGTCTTTCGTAATTTGTGCACGACGCCTTATTAAAATTTCGATGAAATTATTTCATTACTACATATTTTATAAAAAAACTGCTGTGAAAAAATAATACTTCCCCCTCAAAGCCTAGGTTCATTAAAACAAAAAAAAAACATTTTCTTTTTGGAAAACAAAAACATTTTAATAAAATAAAAAAAGAAATAAAAAAAATAATTTAATTTTTTTGAAGACATTTGTTTTTAAAAAAAGTTTCAAAAGTTCTTATTATCGAAAAACAAAAACAAAATACTGAATTACAACTTGACATTTGAAATCCCCATATAGGACAAGCGCCTAATTGCAGCTTTTTTTTTGTTCCCGGGGCCCATTCAATATGTCATCTTCGAAGGACCGTAGCTCCATTAAGGGAGCCCTCCCAGGTAGCAAAATAACATGACATTCACGTGAAAGCCACGTTAATATGTGACATGTGATGTTAAGATTGTAGTCTCATTTAAAAAGAATGTAGCATGGTGGGGATGTCCTAAGTCCGCCCCTAATAACATCACACAATGACATCCCGAAAATAACGTGTTTGTGACATCATAAATCCACATTCCTGTTATATCTAATATCTTATGGATGCCGTTACTGTTACTTTAATATTTAAATAATATCCTAGGATATTAGCTTTTTCTAAATTAAAACCATTAAAAACGCTATAGCGTTATATATAACCCTATAAAAAAATCGGATTTAAAATCAATCAGTAATTGAAACAATCACAGATTGAAACAGATAGATTCTAAATACGAAATTGCAGATTAAGCGAAGAATATATTCCTTTAATCCGTGTCCGTGGTCTTGAGAAGCCCGGCAGAGCCCCCTATCCATTGGAAATCGTATAATGTGTATACAATTTCCTTATAATAATTTACTCTATCAACATCATCTTATATCGATTTTTTTGCTTCGAACGTCGGTGAGGAGCAAAATAACATGACATTCACGTGAAAGCCACGTTAATATGTGATATGCGATATATTCACAGCGTTGTTAATTATTTGTTATTAAATAACATGTTTGTCACGTCACACGTGTTACGTTGCAAATGTGATGTTAAATAGATGTTATTTTTCAATATTATGTGATGTTATGATTTAGTTTAAAAATACACCCAAAAGTGATGTTAATTTCTTGTAATATAACATCCCTTGCTACCTGGGCTAATTAAGACATTTCCGGACCAACTTTTGTAAAAACTTTTTTTCATATTTTTGAATGTAGAATCACCTCTTAAATTTTGGCATGGCAGTTACTGATCACCCTGTATAGGGGGCTCAAGCCCCCTCAAAAATTTGGACCAGGTTACGCCTCTGCCCACACCACCTCGGATTGTCCCTGCGTAGGCGTAAATGGCGGAGTATTTTCCTCCCGTTAAAACAAAATCAAACTTCAAAGTGTAACAAAATCAAAGAATGGTTTTTTGTTTCAAAGGCAAGTTTTTCCATTCAAAAAACTGATCTTTGAAACGAAACCAAAATTCCAAGCTTGCTAGATGCTTTAAAACAGTATCTAGTTTGGTTAGCTGCCCTAAATCGAGTTCATTCATCCCCGAATTCTAAGAAAAACCATAAAATTTCAAAAACGCCATTTTTTTCACGGTTCCAATAATCCACCATTGCTCAAATCTCTCCCTTTACTTTACCTCCATTCAAGCGGGAAGTGCTCGTCTCTGATTGGCTGGGCCATATGTCTCCATAAAACCGGACAGATTTGCCAGCCAATCACAGCGTGATATATCCCACCCTCTTGCTTAGATTCCCGTTGACAGGCGACTTGATTCGTTTAGGGTGAAAGGGTATAAATACGAGTGGGTGATTGAGCGGGGTTCTAGTCGGTTTGCGGAGCTTTTGGTGTGAGGGTTTGGTGGTTTGTGGAATGGAGGAACTTCAGAGCAACAGGTCTGAAGGTGTTATTTTTAAAAAAAGTGCACTGGTATCTGCTTTTCAAAGCGCTCTAGATGGATTGGATATGGAATGTTCAACTTCGGATGATGAGAGTTTTGAGTAAGTAGGCGCCTTACTAGATGTTTTTTATGTTTTCGAGAGGTCCTGATCTCAGAATTTACTAAAAAAATGTGATTTTGTAAAAAAAACCGTTTAAAACGTGTAGGAAATGATTTTCTCGATTTAAGATGGCGTCGTATTTTTAAATGTTCCGCCATTTTGATTAAAAGTTTCAATCGAAATGGCAGAATATTTCAAATCCGCTGCTAATTTGAAACAAATGCCCAACGATGTTTGACTATAAAATTCTGTGTGCTTGACGAAATTTCGGCAAAAAAAATCTACAATCAAAACGATACGATAATTCATTTTTATTTAAAAAAAACGCATTTTTTAATCAAAAGTATAAAAAAACAAAATATTTTTATTCAACTCCCAATTTCTTTAGTAGCGGATTTAGTCATAACTTCAAGCGTAAATCCGCTGTAGCCCAACAAACAATGGTCCGACGGCGGACCGTCGGTATGCCGATATAGCGTAGCGTCGGCGGCGCCGTCAATAGGAGACAAGTGCCTACGATGAAACGTTGATTTATTTGCCGCTCTTTTATCGATCATATTGCGTAAAAATATTTTGTTTTATTTAAACCATAAGCGAAAAAAAAAACTTAATTAGAAAATAAAAAAAATCAATTTTTCTTTACTTGCGCAAGACTTTCCTCGGGTAAACTAAAATACGTATGAACAAATTAATTAAATTAGTTTACTTACAGCCAATATTAACTTTAATTTATGGAAATAAAGAAAAAAATTGAGAATAAAACGTTTAAAAACGTTCGCTTTTCTTTAATATTTTTGGCATTAGTTCCACCTCGAGCATTGCTCATTAAAAATGCTAAGTCCAACCCTGTACGACTTTAGTTCGTTACGGATCCACGGATGGCGTTGGGGGTTTTGACAGATTGACAGCTAAATTTGTTGATTTTTGAGGTTATGTATTTATGATTAAAAATGGTTGTTGTAAATATATCAAATTATTATATTCAGTGATATTATTATTAGTTTTCCCCCGAATTCACCTAAAGTTTAGACAATATGTATAATGGAAGAAGAAGATATAGGTAAGAAAAACAGCTTTTGTGTTTTTGTATGGCTACACTTGTAAATTTTTTGTGACCTGGGAGACTTGTAGTTTTTCTTATTTATCCGAAAAATAAATACAAAATATTGAAAATTTTTATTTTATATTGTTTAATTTATCAGTTTTGCATGTTAGTTGTATAATATTTATTTAAAATAATTTTAAATCACTTCAGTAGACTTTGGTAAATTTTGGTTTTGTAGTGATGGGTTCGGAATATTAAAAAAACATTTTTGGGGTTTGTGGCTTAATAGTTTTTATTGTTTTAAGTCAGGGTTTAAATAATAACCTCTATAACTTGAACTTCTGTAACTTGAACCTCCATAACTTAAAACCCGTAGATAGGGTGCCCTTCAGTCTGGAATACTTAGAAAGTCAGAGAGTCAAGGGTGCAGTCTGCAGCCCCCCAAGCCTTCCAATTTTGACTTTTTAAATTATTATTTCTTTGCTTACAAAAATAAAAGCATACTGGGTGAGTTTTATTTATGTTCATTAAGATTAATCTTCATTTAATAAAAACAAAACTTGTGTGACTTATATAATTTTACATTGGCAATAAAATGGCGGATTTAATTTTTTTCTTTAAATGAAACACCCGGTATTTTTTACATTATTAATAACTGATATATTTTTTTTCTCCTCATAAAACTTTTTGATAATTAATAATAAAAAGAATTAAATATTAAATAACAATAAATTTGTAATAATAGAAAAAGAACTATATTTATATCAGTCTTTGTTTGAAGGTGCTGCCAGTCAAAGTTTCTTATTTTTACATGAAACACATTTGTATCCAAGATTTTTTTGTCTAGGTCCTTTTTTGGTGGGTTTGGGAAGTTTGAAACTACCGTATAATACCATTCTAGCGCTTGAGCACTGTGAATAGTATAATAATAAAACGAAAAATTAATGAATAAAAAATGTAAAAAATTCTCTTTCCTTAGATATAACAATTCTCGGAATGACCCGGACGTTATGGAGGCGATGCCCGAAAACTTGAGAATCGACATAGACTCGATTTTCAAGGAATTCCTGTCGAATGTTGAAGAAACAGAATACATATTTCCATCCAATCTGAACAACCTCCAGAGGAAGTATATCCATGAAAAGGCCAGGTCGATGAATATTATCTCAAAATCCTATGGAAATCCACCCAATAGGTATTTATTACATGCTTTTAGTAAATTTTTTCCCTTACAACGTTTTTTTTTTCGGTTAACCTTTTTTTTCTTTTGTCAACCTTAGTTTATTTTGGTTAAACTTAGTTTTTTTTTTGGTTAAAACCAACGAACTAATAACTCTTCTCTCTAGAATAGGCATTTCATTTGTAAAAACTGAAAAAAATGTAGCCAATATATACATTTGTCTGTCTTACTCGCACAGCTTTGTTCTATCAGAGACAACAATAACAGTTACTGGTAATTGTTATTGTTCAGGCCTGAATATACCAACTATTTGTTTACAAATAAACCGAGATGTTGGCGATACTTTATATTAACGGTATGCGTATTCTAGAGAGAAGAGTTGTTAGTTCGTTGGTTAAAACTAGTCTTTTTTCAGGTTTTATTACACGCTTTTATCATGTTTTACTTTAATTCTGGTTAACATTTTCCACCAGTTTTTTTTTTTTCGTTTGGAACCAAAAAAAAAATGAACCGACTTCTATGTCTCTAAAAAGTAAAAAATTAAAAATACTTAAATCAGTGCCAATTTCACTATTCCTTAAATTAATTACTAACAGTTATTTTTTTATTATTGTTTGCTGTGAAATTGGCACTGTCTTAAGTATTTTTTATTTTTTACTTTTTAGAGACATAGAAGTCGGTTCATTTTTTTATGCGAAAAATTTTTATTTTTTACTTTTTAGAGACACAGAACTGGTATATTTGTAACGTGAAGCTAAATTATAGCTGTCCTTCCATCTCGGCAAGCTGCTGACGTCACAACGCACTGTTAGTGGATTGTGACGTCATCATCTTAAAGATAAATTTCTAAAAAATAAAAGTAATATTTTTATTTCAGCGCCCAAGAGTCCAACCAACCTTATTTTATTTTTTATACTAAATAAAATCTTGTTAAACTTTAAGCGTTAAGTAATAATCAAATAACGCCTTATGGTAAAATCACACGTTAAAATGATTAGATTTATCTTAATTACCCGGCATTATCCGAGCGTAAAATTGAAACGGGACCACCTCAGGATAGCCCTCTTTTAGTTGAAAAAAGTTTCATCAAATTCCGTTCATTCGTTCCAAAGTTATACGGGAACAAACATAAAAAAAAACAAAGTCACACGTCGAATTGATAACCTCCTTTTTGGAAGTCGGTTAAAAAAAAATTCTAATAAATTATCATTTTTATTACAGAAAATTACACATAAAAAAGAAACCGAGAAACTCATCCTGTCATTCTTATGGTATAACTCCATGTGAGGCATCAGCCACAGCTATCACTCACTTTTTACGAAACAACTACCGAGAAGACCATGCTCAATCTTCCTATCAAGACTTTAGACATTCAAGACATAACGACTGTTCTGATAAAGTTTTTAGCAAACTAGTAGATATCCCACCACCCAAGGTCATGCGACCCAAAATATCCCAAGAAATATTAAAATTCAAGTTAAAGTTACCAGTAACTCATTTAAGAGATGATATCATCAATAAAATTACAACAAATCAGGTTTTGATTGTTTGTTCTGAGACTGGCTCAGGAAAAACAACTCAGATCCCTCAGTTTATAATGGAGGAGTGTGAGGCGAGGAATCTACCTTGTAAAATAATTTGTACGCAACCTAGAAGAATTTCTACTGTTTCTGTAGCAGAAAGGGTCTCGGAGGAAAGAGGTGACAGGTTAGGAGAAAGTGTGGGTTATCACATAAGATTAGAACAAAGATATGGCATTAGTACCAACTTAATTTATTGCACCAATGGTATAATGTTGAGATCTCTGATGAGTGGTAATAAAATATTAAAAAACATTACTCACATAATCATCGATGAGGTCCACGAAAGAGACAGACTGTCAGATTTTTTGCTGATATGCCTCAAAAACAATCTTAAATTATTTCCAAATTTGAAAATCATTCTGATGTCTGCCACGATCAATATAGATAAGTTTAAGAATTATTTTGGGACAGAAGCCGATGTTTTGTCTTTAAGAGGTAGATCATACCCTATTGAAGAATATTTTTTGGATGATATATTGCTTAATTTGGAGTACATGTCGCCTAAAATGGCGCTCATGAAGGCTCGAGGTGGGGATCAAGAAACAACTATCCCCACTATCTGTGAATACAAAAACGACGCCATGGATCAGGCTCTGGAAGAATATTTAGATTGTGACGGGGATATTTTGGGCCCCAGTGCACAACTCGCTGTGTATTTTTTGAGTGAAGGCATATCGGTTGATTATCAACATTCGTTGACTGGTATGACTGCGTTGATGGTTGCTGCTTATCACGGGGATACAGAGTTGTTGTCTCAAATTATCAATCTAGGTGAGGAACGTTTTATTATGATTTTACTTTTTCCTTTTTTTACGCTTGAAGTTTTATATTTTACGCAAAAACTTCGTTTTTTAGGCTTATTTATTTATTTGTTTTAACCCTCTTGACCCCTTTACCCCACCCCGATTATTACCAAAAGCCATCCTATACGAGAACTTTGGATAAGGAACTTATGGTTCAAATTTGAAGTCTTTAGCTCAAAGAGTTTTTTCGAGTCACAACTTTTTCTGGACAGGATCGACTAAATTTTTTTTTGCGGAAATCAGCTTTTTTACTTATAAAACGTCGAGAAACGTAAAAAAAAATCATTCAAATTTTTTTTAGTATCCTATGGGAAAGCAAAACTCTTACAAGCTTTTCTGAGAAAATGTCTAGATTTGCTTTCAGAGTAAGTAATAAGAGAAGAAATGACTATTAAATATATCAAAATAATAATTTTTCCTAGAACTTTAAACATGGCGAAAACTGTAATGCCAACCCGAAACAAAAATCCCTAAATCAGTCATCAATTTAAATCAAGTTTTTTTAAATTTTAGAGCAAAATAGAAAAAATTGTAGAAAGTACTCGTTTCATAACACGTTTTTAGCGCACTAGTACTTTAGAAAACTCGCCGCAAGTGGCTCGTTTTCTAAACTTGTACTCGTGCGCTAAAAACGTATGTTATGAAACTAGTGCTTTAATATACTGTTTTTTTAACATTTATTGACGTTTTATATCCAAAAAAGATGATTTCCGTCAAAAAATTACCCAAAGTTTTAGGCATTATTTTTGCTAAAAATCGGGGTGGGGTAATTATTTATTTTACCCACTCAACTGTCACCTGTCAAATTATTTTCTTGTAAATGTCATTAAAATTTTTAATAAAAATATGAATTCAAAAGCTATTTATTGGATAAAACCTTGTATGGCACTCATGGGTAAACCGATATTGCCCTCTTGAAAATTAACCTGCTTGGCAGGTTAATTTTCTAATGGGCAATATCTTACTTTACCCACTAGTACCATAAATAACTATTTTTTCAGGTGCTGACGTGAATGTCCGCTGTCAAAAGGGCAAAACCGCTCTAGACTACGCCATGGAAAATCATCAGGAAACGGCATTTAACGTGTTAAAATATTACACCTGCGGCAAACCTGACGACACCCAATCCAAATCCGAATCTCTACTCCGTCTGTATGACAAGTCTGTCTCTGACGAGGAAATAGATTTTGATCTGATTTTGGAAATCGTGAAGCATGTACATGGGGTCAACTCTCCGGGGGCTATTTTGGTGTTTTTGCCAGGTAAGTTTAATTTACTAACGATTTTAAAATATAGACCTTGATTTTATCAAAATTTGAGTATTTCAAATTGTTTAGTTTTCATCCTGTATATAGTAGATTTTGATAAGTCCCTTATGCGCATGACGTACTAGCTGGCTTAAAGCGATATTTCGGCAGTCTAAAAGAGTTCGTAAAACAGCACGGTACGGACAATACGTTAAATTCGTCAGGTGCGCGATACTCACGCCACTATTGTTTTTTTTGTATTTTGTGACAATGATAAAAATGGCAAAAATACATAAAAACAAATACTGTCACAAAATACAAAAAAAACAATTTAACAATCATCGTCACATTGATCAATGTTTTCATGTATTTTGTGAATATTTTTGTTAACCGCTGGGGTGTTTTATCGAAGGACCTTTGTGACGTGAGGCAAAAGGGACTTACTTGTATTGTTCCAGGTGTTTTCTTGTACTTGGGCCCAAGATGATGTTTCCTCGGAGAAATGGCGTAAGCCCCATTTGCAACTCGTTTTACGCGAAATGTTATTTATTGGATGTATTTTCCATAGCGGTACGAATTATTGTTATTTTTATTCTTTGGAAGCGATAGTGGCGTGAGTATCGCGCCCCTGACGAATTTAACGTATCGTCTGGACCGTGCTGTTTTACGAACTCATTCAAATTACACTGAAGCCAGCAACTTCAGGTAGTACGTCATGCGCATGAAACCTTATATTTGTCCGCATAAGGGACTTATCAAAATCTACTATATACAGGATGAAAACTAAACATATTCCTTTTTTTAGGTTACGACGATATAATGCTATGTAACGACTACATAGTAAACTCCGACCTGGACAAAAAATCGTACAGGGTGTTCTTTTTGCACGGCTCGATGAACATCCGCGAGCAGCACGAGGTGTTCAAACACATCCCGAACAAGAGGAAGATTATTCTGTCGACTAACATAGCGGAGACCAGTTTAACAATCGACGATGTCGTGTATGTTATTGATACGGGGAAAGCCAAGGAAAAAGCGTTTGATTCGGTAAGTTTTTTAGGCTTATTTTTTTTTCAATTTTAACATTTTTTTAAATTTTTTTTATTTTGTATTTTTTAGGCTTATTTTTTTTTTCAATTTTAACATTTTTTTAATTTTTTTTTATTTTGTATTTTTTAGGCTTATTTTTTTTTAATTTTAAGTAACATTTTTTTTATTTTTTTTTATTTTGTATTTTTTAGGCTTATTTTTTTTTCAATTTTAACATTTTTTTATTTTTTTTTTTATTTTGTATTTTATTTTCTCCTAGGAAAGCCCACCGTTAGTTAAAAAAGTATTTTTTAATTGTCTTTTTACATTTCATGTGAACTACTGTTTTAAATGTTTGTTTTTTTTTTTGAAATATGTTTGATTTATTTATTTTTTTTTGAAAAATATAACCAATCGGCTGGGATTGTTTCTGGTGAAAATCGGGGTGGGGTAATAGGGTTAAACCATGTTATTTTTAGCGACATTTCACTCAATATTGTTCGTAAATTTTTTTTTACAGTAAAAGTTATAATAAGGGAACTTCAAGTATTACGTTACGTTCCTAGGGGGGGGGTCATTTTGGAGTGTTACGCCCATGTTAATGGTATAGGAAAATAGCGTTTCACGGGGGAGGGGGGTTGGGGTCCAAAATGATCAAAATTTGCGTTACGTAATACCTGAACGTTCCCTAATGAAAAAGTTATATAACATGTAAATATTATTTATTAAAAACTTAAAAAATTACTTTCCCATTGGGAAGGAAAGTCTTGTGTTGGTAAAAAAGCAATACTATTGCTTTTTTTACGTTTCTCGACGTTTTATAACCAAAAAATATAATTTCCGTAAAAAAGAAAATCTGAATGTCGGTGTGTCTGTCTGTCTATCCTGGAAATTTGTGACCACGATAACTCAAGAACGCTTCGAGCTAAAGACTTTAAATTTTGACCACTGGTTATTTATCTGGGCTGGGAGTGTTTTTGGTAAACATTGGCGTGGGGTAGGGGTGTAAAATGAAGTAAAAACCTTTTTCTTTGCATTTTTTTTCGTTTTTGAAAAAAATATTTTTTTTTTTTGAAAAACTTCGAAAAAAATATTTTTTTTTAAATTCTCTTTTTCAAAACTTTTCGTTTTCCATTTTTTTTTATTTTAATGAACCTAGACCTACAGGGGAAAGTATTATTTTGTTGGCAGCAGTATTTATTTTTCAGTACAACAAAATGTCCTCCCTGCAAACGCAGTGGATCTCGAAGGCCTGCGTAAAACAGCGGGCAGGCCGGGCCGGGCGAGTGCAACCAGGAATCTGTTTTCACCTGTTTTCCCACCAGAGATATAACAATATGGACGAGGAAAGAGTGCCGGAAATATTAAGAGTTTCCTTGGAGGTAATATACATTTTCTATCTTTTTTTTTTTGCTTTTTACTTCCTCATAAAAGAAAGTATTGTAATAGAAAAAAAATATATATATTTTTGCTTAAATCATCTTTTTTTTTTATAAAATATGGCATTGTTTCGCAGTCGTTACATGTTTGTCATTTTTAATTTGATGTTCTCAATTCAAAGTTCTCGGCTGGGATTGTTTTTGGTAAAAATCATGGTAAAAATGGGCAAAAATCATTATTTTTTTGCAAAATCTCACTTAATATTGACTGTATTAATTTTTATGTTTTTCAGGAACTTTGTCTGCACACTAAAATCCTAGCCCCCCGAAATATGCAGATATTCACTTTTCTAGAACTAGCCCTAGACCCCCCGTCAGCAAATAGCGTTAAAGCAGCTATAGAGTCCCTGCAGGCACTAGGGGCCCTAGACGAGGAAGAGAATTTAACCAAATTGGGGCAGTATCTGTCACAGCTTACGATAGAGCCAAGATTGGGAAAAATGCTGATTTATTCGGTGGTTTTTCGCTGTTTGGAGCCCATTTTGACGTTGAGTGCCACTTTGGCCCATAAGTAAGTGAAATAATCTCTAATTAACTCGAATTAGTTTCAAAAAATTGATTTTTTTTTTGTGGATAGTGAAAAAAACGTCAAATTTATTCTCAAACGGTACCACACACTTGTAAATTTGATGCCCTGTATTCCGAGATATATAAATTCAAAAGTTTATCAGCTTGCGTCACAATTGTTTATAAAGTCTAAGAGCTGGTGACCATTTTACATCGGCACTTAGTGCTACTAAGAGTGCCGATGTATTGAAATCTTCGCCGAAAAGTCAAAATCTTTGACCACGTTTTTTTCACATTTCTCGACGTTTTAGACCATTCTGCGTCGAAATCAGTAAAAAAAATTTTGCGTCTGTCTGTTTGTCTGGGTGTAAACTCTCTAAGTCCATTTCTACATGAGATATCGACTTGCGGTTTTTTGCATATTGTTTCTTATCGTATTCCGAAGAGCTGATTAGATTTTGGGGGTAAACGATTGGAGGTAAGGGGGTAAATATAGCGTAAAAATAGGGTAAAACTCCTATTTTTAGCGTTTTTTGTTTCTAATTAAGGCAATTATTATTGTATTTGGTTAATTTAGCACTTATAAAAAAGATAATTTTAAATTGGTCAAAAAATGTTATAAACAACGTTTTCCTAAAACGCATTGTTTTCGAGATATTGGCGTTTAAAGCAGTAAAAGGTTTTTTTAGCATATCTCACATATTTATAACCCGATTTCAAAAAATTATATTTTAAATAAAAGCTCTTTTCAAGCCCTATAAAAAATGTTATATACAGTTTTTTGCTAGAATATAATGTTTTAAAGATACAGAATTTAAAATCAAACAAAACACCTAGTTTGAAATTTGAAAACTAGATGGCTCTAGTGTACAATAGTGCCGATGCTTTGACAGGGTGCTTGCAACGTTTTATCTAGTTATAAGAAATGTAATTTCTTTAAAAACAATAAACTTATCTACAAAAACTGTTTGAATTTTGACGCCACATTGAAAAGTTTAGTGCAGTGAACCAGTGGCGGATTTATTTCATTTTAAGGGGCGGGGGAGGATCCATAAGGAAAAAATTGCGCATTCACCAAAAATATAATTTTGAAGATATTTCTATGGTAATATATCTCGCTGGGGGGGCAAAGGCTTAATCTGAATGTAATAAATCTAATGTATGTAATGTATGACTTGGCAAGTTAAAAAAATAGATTTTTTGCTAGCTCATTGCCAGCCACAGCAATTGCAATTTTATTTTTTTTTTGAAATATGATTCCTCAGGTCAAAATACATAAAAAAGGTACTCTTTTGTAATACTGGAGGATTAACCGTTTTCGAGAAAAGTTCATTTATAGGTGAAATTTCACTGTTCGAGGACGAAAAATTAAATACTAAAATGTCTAAAACCAAAATTTTAATGATGCAATGTTATTCTACATCAAAAACTAAGAAAAAAAGTTTCCATACATGTAGGTCGAAAAAACGCTTTTAAAGCTTCCATATCCCTTTAAAAATGGTGCATATTTAGGAGACCATAGCTCCATTAGGATTGATTTTTGGAAGTACCTGTATGTGAGGTTTTTTTCTTGGTTTTTAATGTACATTCGCCCTGCATCATTAAAATTTTGGTTTTCTCCATTTTAGTATTTAATTTTTTGTCCTCGAACCGTGGAATTTTACCTTCAAATGAATTTTTCTCGAAAACGGTTAATCCTACAGTATTACAACAAGAGTACCTTTTTTATGTATTTTGACCTGAGGAATCATATTTCAAAAATAAAATTGCAAAAAAGTTACACAGAAAAAAGTTTGGGACAAAAAACTGATAAGCCCCCCCCGTTTCGCACACCCCTGGTTGAAATAAGTACATGAAAATAACACATAAAAACGGGCCTTGGTAGGATTAGTTGACGTGCAAAATCTCGTTGATATATCTCAAAGGGTTCCTGAGTTATTAAATAAAAACCGATTTTTTTAGCCACTTTCAAAGGGGCGTAGCTCCCTTATGACGCATTTTTAGACATATGTTTATAGAAATTTTTTGTCATATTTTATGATGTAGAATCATCTGTTAAAAGTTCCGACGCTATTTCAAATACACCGTGTATAAAATACAGCCAGGAGAAAACAATAAAATCAAAATGGTCACCAGCTCTCTGACTAATAGCTGAATTTTTAAATTTAAATATTTCTGCACACAGAGCATTAAAATAAAGTGTTAAACACCGTTTTAAAACAAATTTCTCGTACTTTTTTACTAGTGACCCTACATAAATGACATTTGTAAACCAATTTATATGTTTCAGAGATCCTTTCCAGCTTCCACCTCAAGCGCAGCTGAAAACCGCAGCTGCAGAGCGTAGAAAAAGTCTCACACAAGATGTCCCCAGTGATCACCTAATTTTCTTGAGGGCTTTCATTAAGTGGCAGGTAAGAATTTTTTTTTAATTCTTTTTTTTTAATAATTTTCTCTTGTCGAAAAAAAAAAGGTTTGCAATTAAAAATACACTGCCCAGTAAAAGAGCCTTCCCATTTTTCACCTCCGCGCGTGAAATGGATTTTTTATTATCAGATTCACTTTCAGCAACCTTAAAAACCCCGATATACCAATTTTCACGAAAACTACCCCCCGCCCATCAGGGGTTGGGTTTAATTTTTTTTTATTATGAGATTCACTTTCAGCAACCTTAAAAAGTTCAATATGCCAACTTTTTAGAAAACTACCCCCCATCCCTCGGGGCGGTGGGGTTAGAAAAAATTTATTTTAAGATTCAGTTATAGCAACCTCAAAATCCCCAATATATCAATTTTCAAAAAAGCTACCCTTTAGCCCTCGGGGGTGCATTTTTTTCTTTATTATATTCACTTTCAGCAACATCAAAAACCCCAATATACCAATTTTCACGATAACTACCCCCCGCCCCTCAGGGGGTGGAGTTAGAGTTTTTTTTGTTTTTTTTTTGTTATCAGACTGAAATTAGGAAAGTTTTAATATCAGATTCAGTTTCGTCAACCCCAAAACCCCCTATTAACCAATTTTGACGAAAATATTGAAAAGATTTAAAAATATTTACCCCCTCAGCCCCGCGGGACATATTTTTTGTTGCTCTAAATTGATTTATGTCGACATAAAACGTCATTAAACGCAAAAATAAGCAAAAAATAAAATTGAAAATATTTCCGAAATTTTGAAAATTTTCAAAATTGGAAAGCAATTACTTGTCGCATCCTGCAACCTAACCTAACTTATGCAAAAAAAGTATATTGTTTTACTAAGAGGAAAAGTGAAGCTTTTTTTTTACTAGTCCGTAGAATTTACGGACGACGCGAAGCGGAGTCCGGAAACTACAGACGAGTAAAAAAAAGCAGTGAAACATGCAGTTTTTTCTTCAAGCGCCCTAAATATTATTTTTTATTTTATTTTAATTTTTATTAATAAAGCATAGGCCAATAAAACACTTTTGAAATTAACTTAAACCTTCCTAGCCCATTTAAAATTTTTTTCATAGGATAAATCGTACAATTTTCGCGATTTCGATGGTAACTTGTCTAACGTAGCATTTGCAATTTCGGAGAGATTTGTAGGTGTATAAACCATATATTCTTCTTCAATCATTTTTAATCAATTTCACACAAGGTTTTTGCACAGAATCTCGAGTCAACCACCTGTTTACATAATAAACAAACAAGTTTGAAGTATGGCTGTCATCAAAGTCAAAGAGTGCTGCCGCCAGTGGTGGTTTTGCTAACTAACTTTTTTTTACGGCGTACAACAATGAACTCATTTTTTTACTGTAAAAAAACAGATCACTTCTATCTAGTGTGGCAGGTAATAAAATATGAACATTTTAGTGCGCTTGAAGAAAAAAATGTTTTTTTTTGCCAAGTGGCCCTTTTCCTAATTATTAATTATTAATTTCAGGAGGACAGTCAGAAAGGCCGGGGCCCCGAATTCTGCCGCGAATTTTTCATCTCCAAGTCGACCATGGAGAGCATCCTCGAGACCCGCCGTCAACTCCTGGGGCAACTCCGCGCCGCCGGCTTCATCCCTCAGGCCAATTCCATCCAGGAGTTTAACAAATATGCGGAAAATTGGCCCCTGGTGAAATCTGTTATTGCTTTGGGGCTGTATCCGAATGTTGCGTTTCCTGCATCCAGTGGAAGTTATTCCACAAAGTGAGTACAAAATCTTATTTTTTTCACGACATATAAAATGTGATTTTTACTAGTACAAATCACATTTTTATTAGTAAATATTACATTTTTACTAGTAAAATAACGTTTTTACTACTAAAAATTACATTTTCACTACTAAAAATTACATTTTACTAATAAAAATTACATTTTTACTACTAAAAATTACATTTTTACTACTAAAAATTACATTTTTACTACTAAAAATTACATTTTTACTACTAAAAATTACATTTTTACTACTAAAAATTATATTTTTACTACTAAAAATTACATTTTTACTACTAAAAATTACATTTTTACTACTAAAAATTACATTTTTACTACTAAAAATTACATTTTTACTACTAAAAATTACATTTTTACTACTAAAAATTACATTTTTACTACTAAAAATTAAATTTTTACTACTAAAAATTACATTTTTACTACTAAAAATTACATTTTTACTACTAAAAATTACATTTTTACTACTAAAAATTACATTTTTACTACTAAAAATTACATTTTTACTACTAAAAATTACATTTTTAATACTAAAAATTACATTTTTATCAGTATAATTTAATTTTTATCAGTAAAATTTAATTTTTACGTCAGTTTAACTTGTATAAGTCTTATTTAAAAGTAAAGTGGGGTAAAAAAAATAATAAAAAAAATAAATTTTATCCAATAAATACAGATAATAAGACAATTACCAGCCTTATTTTAAATAGATAAACTCAATAATAACCCCCGCGTGGCTTTTACTTTATTGAGTGGATAATTATTTATTTTACCCACACAGTTGTCCCCGAGCTCGCTTGGGTTAAAAAAAAATCGAACCAAAAGTTAAGGTTGGATCCTTGTAGTAATCGGTTTGAAGATAATATATCCACCAACAGCCAAATCCAGAAAATTCGCTTTTGGCAGATAATGGTAACTCTTCTTTGAAGAGGTACATCTTTTACACCAATGATAATAAAAACCTGTTCAAGTGTATTTAGTTAGTATTTTTGACGCAGATTCCAAATATCTTTTCAAAAGTAAGCTATCTATTTTTGTTACGGAGAAAAACATAAATAAAAAAATGAAAAATTGAAATTTAGGGTACTTTTAAGCATTTACTTTTATTTAATTTTAGTAAATATATGACTCTAAAGTATAAATGAAGAAAATCTGTTTCTTTAACTTAATAAAAATGCTAATTAGAACTTAATTTATTAACCATTTTAAATTTGGGAACCTTTAGAAAAATCGATTGATTTTGATTATATTTTATTTTGTTGAGTAGTGTGAAAATTGCAATCCTTCAAAGTTTGACTTTTTAAATCATTTTATGGAATAAGTAAATCAGTGGTTATAAAACGGTTTAGAACATTGAATATAGTTCCTCCATCCGGCGGCGGTTCTAGGGAACCACGGCACTATGATACCAAATGTGTACTTGTTTGGGAATGATGCGAAACTCTCAACAAAATGAGGGTGCTAGGACACGAGGGGGTTGAAGGCAATGAGGCAGCAGACTCTCGTGCTAGAGAAGGGGCATGCACTCAATTTACTGGCCCTAAACCTTTAACAAAAGCCACCTGGTAAAGTCTACCAAAAAATGGGAAGCCAAAATCATAGTTCGATATTGTAAAGACCAAAACTTAAGACAGGCCAAAATATTTATAAAATATGAACCTGAAAAACAAGAAAAGTGAACTCAGCATTCCGGAAATAAAAACCAGTCATTGCCCTCCAAGATAACGCTTAAAAATTGACACCTGCTGTATATGCTCAGAAGCACCAGAAAAGGCCGAACACATTATCTGCTTTTGCAAAGTCATTGTTTGCAAAAAGCTGAAGGACTAAAAAGTCTTCTCCATCCTGCTTATTCAGAGAGTTACCTGATGTAAAATATAACTTACAAGTCTGGGTATATTGCTTGGATTTGTAATAATTATATTAAAAAAATAAAAAATACCGACAATAAAACGATTTTTTTTAAATAAAATTATTATGCTTTAATTTGCAAAAACTACTGTGCCAAACAAAATATATTATTATTTTATAAGATGTTAAAATATAAAACATAATAACTAACGTTAAATTATATTTAATAAAAAATGGAAAAAAATAAATTTAAATTAAAATAAAATATTTAATCTTATTGCAATACATGTATTAATAAATAAAAAAAACTTTAGACAATAGTCTATGCTGGCTACACATATTTTAAATCATTACTTAAAACAAAGATGGGGTTATCAGAGTTTTATATAAATAAAACTTAACTTATTGAGAACCACTGCTTTAAAAAAGGACACTACCCAACAGACCGTAATTTCATCAATGATACTGTAAAAATAGCAGTTACTTTTTCAGGTTCTTAAGTTCAGAAAAAAATAATATTTTTAACTGCAAGTAGCGTATATATTTAGTTAAAAACATGAAATTTATTCAGGTTTAGTCGAAAGTATTATATTTGCTAAAATGTAATAAATAAAAATGCTTAAAAGTGTCCTAAATTTCAATTTTACATTTTTTTAAGAACGTTTTTCTCTGTAAACAAAAATGATAGCTTAATTTTGAAAAGATATTTAAAATCTGCGTCAAAAATACTAACTAAATACACTTGAACAGTTTTCTATTATCATTGGTGTAAAAGATGTACCTCTTCAAAGAAGAGTTACCATTATCTGCCAAAAGCGAATTTTCTGGATTTGGCTTTTGGTGGATATATTATCTCCAAACCGATTACTACAAGGATCCAACCTTAACTTTTGGTTCGAATTTTTTTTAACCCAAGGGTTCTCGGGGACTACTGTGCCCACTCAACTGTCACTTGTCAAATTATTTTCTTGTAAATGTCATTAAAATTTTTAATAAAAATATGAATTCTTAAGCTATTTATTGGATAAAACCTTGTATGGCACTCATGGGTAAACCGATATTGCCCTCTCGAAAATTAACCTGCTTGGCTGACGCCTCGCAGGTTAATTTTCTCATGGGCAATATCTTACTTTACCCACTAGGACCATAAATAACTATTTTTCCGTTCATGATTTTAATGATTTTTTTAGGAATGAGAAAAAGGTTTATGTTCCAAACACTAGTGTTCTAAACAGACAGAAATTAAACGCGTGGATGGTCTTTGACGAGTTAAATAAAAATAGACAAAATTATGTGATAAGAGGACTGACTGCCGTTACCCCACTTACGGTAAGTTTAAAACCGAGAACTTTTTTTTTCACTTCTATCGTTTTTACTTTCCCCGAGAAAGTTCTTCCGTTAGTAAAAAAATTCTAAAATTTTTTATTGCTTTTTTGTCCAAGTTAGATAAAAAAAACTATGCCTTCGATAACTATCTAACCCAGCATATAGCGACATTAAATTAACGAAACCAAACAAGAACTAGTGGACTGCTTAGGGGTTGTAAATAAGGGTATAGAAGGGAAAAAATAGGTATCACTAACCTTTGGTTTCTGGTCTGATGTTCAGGTGCACATGATGGCTTCTTCTTGATGTTGAGGTTTGGAACGATAATATTTGACACCACGAATAGGTTGCACGACAAATATATTCTTGCTAGGTTCCTTTTTGTGTTTTTCAAAAAAATAAAAAAATATCCTAATGATTTTTTATTTTTTTTTGTCGATTTTTCATTTTTCTTTTTTTTAACTACCTATAATAGGGGAACGTACAGTTGGTTTCAACAAAACTGGAAAAGTGGGGTTAAGTAAAATTTCATGTTTTCCATAAAATTTAGTTGTGTGAATGTGGATTATTTAAATGGGGTTATGCCTGTTTGAAAAATAAGGTTAGTTTAACCATGTCAAAAATCATATGTTATTCTATGCATTTGTGTTTAGTAAATACTATTTGGATTTTGAAGCGTATCTCTATTGTTAATTACTGTATTTCTGCTCTAAAATATCCCTATTCTAAAATGTCTATTATTAAATCCCCTTATCAATATATTTTGTATCTAATAAACTTGTTTTAAATACCTTTATTTTTAAAAAACACTACTAGTATATTGGTCTCCTACAACTAGGTATTCCTCATAGTTCCTTAATTTAAAAATTATAATTATGGGTTTGACACCAGTATTCTTCGAGTATTCTTGTTTTTCTGCTTTATCTCTCCCAATTTTAAAAAAATACACCAACATTTTTTGACTGACATTGATGTGGCAATAACAATATTGACACTAAATTTATTAACAAGTAAACAAATATTTGTCAAATGAAAGATAGTTCACAATGTAATTTTTTTTTATAACCCCACTTTTCCAGTTTTGTTGAAACCAACTGTATCCTTCAGTTAGCAGCAGTTTGGACTTTTTTACAAAAAATATATTTTGTTGTTGTTAACTGCAGGTGGCGTTAACATGTGGTAACAAAAGTTCCCCCTCCACCAGCACCAGCTTCGCCATCGACGATTGGCTGGAGTTCGAGTCGGTGAACGACTCGGTTTTCCGCTTCCGGGAGGCCATCCAGGGGCTCGTGCAAAAGGTCCTGCAGCATCCGTCCTACAGCTACAGACCTGGTGATGTCAAGACGGTGGACGTGCTGCAGTTTGCCCTCTTTCAGGAGGACAAAAGTGAGAACCTTCCGCAAGCGAAAGGTATGTAAAAGTTACAATTATTTTTGTTTTTTTTTTGATTATTTAAAAAAAAGATTATTCAAAAAATACAAATTTCATATATACAGGGTGTCCCAGAACTCGCGTCCATCCTTGTGTATTTTTTTTTTGAGTCAAAAAATAAAAATTTTCATATACAGGGTGATCCATAACTGGCATGCCAAAATTTAAGAGGTGATTCTAGATCCAAAAATATAAAAAAAAATCCTATAAAGGTTGGTCGGGAAATGAGCCCTAAGGGATCTAGGGCCCTTTAAAATTGTAATAAAAATAAGGTTTTTAATTAATAACTCGGGTACCGTTTAAGCTAGAGCGGCGAGCTTTTGCATGTATACTAGTATTAATAAGGGCAATAAGTTTATGTTAATTTATTTTTTTAATTTATCCAGAGGCGTGCCCAGACGGACAAAATATATGAGGCTTAAAACATTTTTGCCCCAAACTTTTCTATGTGTATGTTTTTTGGATTTGTTGTAAAAAATATAGATTTCTAGAGTAAAAATACATATAAAATATCATATAGTGTAACACTGTAGGAGCAACCGTTATCAAAAAAAAATGCAATTAAGAGGAAGTAACATTTTGTGCCACCAAAAACGTTACTTTTTAAAAGGCTATTACTCCTTTAATATTAAATTTAGGTGTTTTGGTGTATAATACTTTTTTGCTCAGTTTTAAATGAAGAATCACCCTGCAGCATTAAAATTTTATTGGTGCTTTTTTTTGTTCCCCATTCAATACGTCATCTTCGAAGGGCCGTAGCTCCCTTAGGGCTCATTTCCGGACCAACCTTTATAGAAACTTTTTTTCATATTTTTGGATGTAGAATCACCTCTTAAATTTCGGTACGCGAGTTCTGGAACAGGCTGTATTTTTATTTTGATTTTGGATTTTATTTTGATTTTACTTGGATTTTTCTCCTCAACTTTTCTTTCATGTTGTTTTTTTTTTGAAAAATTTAGCTCCAGGATAAAGTATTATTTTGTTGGTAGTAGTATTTTGTTCAATTTTCATGTATTGTGAAAGGAATCTCATTCGTTCATAAAGTATTTTTTTTAAATGGTAAAAAATACGATAAAAATTCTTTAAAACGGTGCCTCACAGTTTAAATTTGGTGCTTTGTGAGTCGAGATATTCATGTGTACTAGCCGTCAAGTCCGTTCTTAAAATCTAAAATTCTCTCTTTAGCAACCTTGTTAAATAATTTCTCCCCAATTGATTGAGGGGTTCAGGGGGTCAATTTTTAGATTTTTTTTCATTTTTTTCAATTTTTAGAGTTTTTTTTCAATTTTTAGATTTTTTTTTAGATTTCGAGTTGGAGTTCAATTTCGGATTTTTCCTGGGGTTAAGCCATTAAAATCGATGTCCTAGAAAATAACGCATTTTTTTATTATTCTCACAATTGTATAGTTGAATTTTTGAGTATAAATATCTCGTCTCACCGGGCATCACATTTGACGTGCGAGACACCGTTTTAAAGGAAATCCATCGAATTTGTTTTTCAATCTGGAGCTCACAAAAATTACAAGGTCCTCATTATGGAAAAATCTTGAGACCGAATAAAACCGTATACCTTTTGACGGACTGGCTATGCATTTTACCGTACCCATAACATCGAAACTAAGCATTTTTAGACACATGTTAATATAAACTTTTTTAATAAGAATGGTCCATTATGCTTATTTTATGTTTTATTTATTTATTTTTTTACATTTTTTTTTTAAATTTGTAAAAAAATTAAAATCTCATCAGAAACGGTCACATAAATTTACTTTATCCCATACATACAGATAATAAGACAATTACCAGCTTTATTTTAAATAGATAAACTAAATAATAACCCCCGCGTGGCTTTTACTCTATTGAGTGGATAATTATTTATTTTGCCCACTCAACTGTCAGTTGTCAAATTATTTTCTTGTAAATGTCATTAAAATTTTTAATAAAAATATGAATTCCTAAGCTATTTATTGGATAAAACCTTGTATGGCACTCATGGGTAAACCGATATTGCCCTCTCGAAAATTAACCTGCTTGGCTGACGTCTCGCAGGTTAATTTTCTCATGGGCAATATCTTACTTTACCCACTAGTACCATAAATAAAATGTTCCTATAAAGGTTGGTCCAACTTTTATAGGAACTTTTTTCATATTTTTGGACCTAGAATCGCCCCTTATAATTTTGAACCCTATTTCTGTAGCACCTTGTATAAACATGCATCTAAAAACACTTAGTTTCGAAGATATGGGCATTTAGGCGGTAAAATGCATACCCAGTCCGACGCGTCGCGACGCTGCGTAAACATAGGCGGGTAATCCATACTCTCGGGAAAAGTTTTGTATGCACAAAATCTCATAAAATACGTGCATTGTCCCCCAATTAATATAATATTGTTTTTCTTTTCAGAAAAACTAACTTTCAATCCTAGTGGCAGATTTTTCCCTAATAACTATTATAATTACCATAGGAAACCTAACAGGCGTTACTATCAACAAAAATAATGGTTTATGGGTTTAAAAATACACTGAAAAGATAACTATGGCAAAACGTAAATTTACATGGCACTTGTAAGCACCCAGTATAGTATATTCTATAACTAGTATGGAATAGACTATATTCCGCGCGAGACGGCAGGCGAGTATGACGGTCCCGCGAGCGCGGAATGACTATTCCATACGTGTTGTAGACTATACTTTTTCTTCGACTGCAAATATGAAACACTGTATGACTTTAAACTGCGGACAAGGTTAAAAACAATGTTTTTTTGTGACTCGACATTGTAAATGCAACAAAACACATATTTTTAAATAAATCAATTAATGTTATTTAATAATTTTATCAAATCAGTACTTAAAAAATATTTTTATTTAATTTAGCACGTATTTACAAATTATAATGCAAAAATTGAAGGTTATTTCAGATTGCTGTGACAGATATCAGGTTTAAATATTTAACAATAGATGGAGCAGTTTTAATTTTTCGAACTAAATTGATAAAAAACTGGTCAAATATTAAGAAAAACTAATAAACTTTATGTAATTTTAACGCAAAACTTTAAATTGCATTAAATTATTCAATATTTCATGGTGAAATATATGTATATTTTTGCTAATTTTGCTACAGTTTTCTTTACTTTTATAAACAAGAGATGGCACTACATGTGCTCATTCTAACACTTGATACGGAATATTCATACCGTATCTAGAGTTAGAATGGATTCATTCTGTGTTTGAAAAGTGTGTGTATTTGCTTACATTCTAAAGCAGTCGTAGAAAAAGCATTTTTTGTAAAACGGTTTATTCAGGTCTATTCAAGTGCGTAAACAATATTGCCATTAAGGACAGAAATTTTTAATTTTAAACAAAATTATAAAAATATTAATTTATTATTCCATCAATCTATTTTCTAATCATCGTACAGTGCTATTGGTAGACTTGCTACCATTTAAAGTCTCCAGACTAGGAGGGGTATGAGTAGTTGCCTACATATAGCAATAGATGGCGCGCAAGTCTACATCAATCTAATGGCTATATTCCTTTTGCGAATAAAGTCTAAAACCGTTTGCTTAATCAGCGTGCAGAGATGACTCTTGGTACTGAAGAGGGCCAGCAGCCCGAAACTGTCAGTCTACCAATATCACTCTGTACGATGATCAGAAAATAGATTGATGGAATAATAAATATTGCTGTTTTAGCAATATTGTTTTTCGCACATATATAGACCTGATTTTTAGAAAAAAAAATAAGGCCTATGGATAGTATCCATTGGATAGTTAGTACCAGCTGTGCATTATAGACCGAAAATTACAGAAATGAAATAGTTATTTTCTTAACTAGTGTATTAAGTAGCATTTTATCCACGCCTGACGGCCTCGTGGGCTGATATTCTTAAGTGGATAAAATCACTTAATAAACGAGTTGAGAATTTAATTTTATCCAACACATTTTATTTTTAAATAAAAATCTATAATTTTGCGAAAAATTATGTCAAAAATATTAAGATTAAGTTTTCTTAATACTAAAATAATAGGTAGCCATGGCCTAAGTATGCCTATTAAAAATAAACAATTGCTAGTTTTACATTTCTTACAAACGTCAAAATGGACGCGGTGATGACAGAATTTAAAAAAAAAACAGTATTTTATTCAAAAACTAAAGAATAATTTGGGGTTTTCTTTAATTTTTATGGTTTAGTTAACGTGCTTCTATTTATAGAATAGTTATAATACTAGGGTATGTAACTAATTTTGGGTGAGATCAAAAGCTGTACGTAAAAGAGTGGGAGAAAATTTTTTTAGTCACTAGTGGAAAAAACTCACTTTTGACATTTAAAATAGTGCTCAAAACAAGTGTTTCTGTGAAGGTGTTGGATAAAGGAAATTTTAAAGAAAATAAATAAGGTGGCTACTTCGTAGACGTACGTTTTGACACAGGTATTTTTTTCAGTGTAGATCTCGTATTGTGTTAAAATGTTAATTTTAATCTTATAAAAAATAGATATTTAAAACCTATTGATTTTGTTTATTTTATAATATTGGGTTTTACCTAAAAACTTTTTTTGTGCCTTTTAACCTTCCAGTGGCGTCCTTTAACAGTAAGAGTTTGTGGGCCATTATCAAATATAGTTAAACAAAAATGATAAATATAAAGTTAGTTTTTTGGAATTTTATTGCTTTTATGCATAAAAGCATACAGGGTGTTCCAGAACTCTCGTACCGAAATTTAAGAGGTGATTCTACATCCAAAAATATGAAAAAAAGTTTCTATAAAGGTTGGTCCGGAAATGAGCCCTAAGGGAGCTACGGCCCTTCGAAGATGACGTATTGAATGGGGAACAAAAAAAAGCACCAATAAAATTTTAATGCTGCAGGGTGATTCTTCATTTAAAACTGAGCAAAAAAGTATCATACACCAAAACACCTAAATTTAATATTAAAGAAGTAATAGCCTTTTAAAAAGTAACGTTTTTGGTGGCACAAAATGCTACTTCCTCTTAATTGCATTTTTTTTTGATAACGGTTGCTCCTACAGTGTTACACTATATGATATTTTATATGTATTTTTACTCTAGAAATCTATATTTTTTACAACAAATCCAAAAAACATACACATAGAAAAGTTTGGGGCAAAAATGTTTTAAGCCTCATATATTTTGTCCGTCTGGGCACGCCTCTGGATAAATTAAAAAAATAAATTAACATAAACTTATTGCCCTTATTAATACTAGTATACATGCAAAAGCTCGCCGCTCTAACTTAAACGGTACCCGAATTATTAATTAAAAACCTTATTTTTATTACAATTTTAAAGGGCCCTAGATCCCTTAGGGCTCATTTCCGGACCAACCTTTATAGGAACTTTTTTTATATTTTTGGATCTAGAATCACCTCTTAAATTTTGGCATGCCAGTTATGGATCACCCTGTATATGCATATATGAAATAGTAAAAAAGGCATTCTTAGAATAAGTATTTTAAAAAAATCAAAACAAACTAATTTTCAAAAAAAAACATTTTTTTTAACATCTTTTTTTGAAAAACGAAAAATTTTTGAAAATAAAAAAAACTCAAAATATTTCATTTTTTTTTTAATTTTCTTTTTGCGAAAAAACGAAAAAATTTTATTTTTTTTTAAATTGTGTTTTTTAAAGTTTAACCCCCCATAACTTTTTTTTCCCCTCGTCAAACTTGATTTTTCCTCAAAATTTCAAGTCGATCGGATTATTCGTTCTTGAGTTATCGTATTCACAAAAATGGTGACATTTTTCAAAAAAAAAGTTGCTTATTTTTTCCTGAAACAAATTTATATCTAAGAATTTTTTGTTGAGGACGATTTTTGAAAATTCGAAACTACCGCATAATACTATTCTAGCGCAGGCGCTGTGAATAGTATAACTAGAGTCGAAAATTTTAATTTTTTATACGGGCATTTTTGACACTGCTAATATTAAATATAATATTTAAAAATCTGAAAAATAAAAAATCCGCGTCATTAGGTTGGACCATTTTTTGTCTAATGTTACTAAAATTAGGTATAAAGGTGTATACATGTATTGAGAATCTTAATGTGGGTCACAAATTCAAAATGGAAAATTAAAAATGGCTGATCGATATTTTTAATTGTTGTCAGATAAAAAATCAACCTTTTTAAGATTTTATCCATTACATACAGATAATAAGACAATTACCAGCTTTATTTTAAATAGATAAACTCAATAATAACCCCCGCGTGGCTTTTACTTTATTGTGTGGATAATTATTTATTTTACCCGCTTAACTGTCACTTGTCAAATTATTTTCTTGTAAATGTCATTAAAATGTTTAATAAAAATATGAATTTCTAAGCTATTTATTGGATAAAACCTTGTATGGCACTCATGGGTAAACCGATATTGCCCTCTTACTTTACCCACTAGTACCATAAATAACTATTATTTGTCAATAATCGATTCGGTAAGGTCACTCGATCGATTTTGGCTTTGTCTAGTTGGTAAGTGTGTTTTGGTGGTTGGTCGGCTTGGCCTTTTTAGGCGAAAACTTTCAGAAACCCAAACAGCTAACCACCAAAATACTAGACAAAGTAACAACTGATCGAGTGACCCTAGTTTCAGCAACCTCAAAAACCCCAAAATGCATTTTTTTATTAAAATTTATGGAATTTTTCTACCCTATTGGATTAACCAATTTAAATTTTTAATAATTGATTTGGTTTCAACAAGCTTTATTAAGCTCTAGGGATTATTACCCCCTAGTCACCCGTTTTCACGACAATACTACGAAAAAATAAAAAAAACGAAAGGGAATAGTATATATAACTAGTATGGAATAGACAATATTCCGCGCGAGCGGAAAGTTTGTCATACGAGCCGGCAGGCGAGTATGACGTTCCCGCGAGCGCGGAATGACTATTCCATACGTGTACTATACTTTTTCTTCGACTGCAAATATGAAACACTGTATGGCTTTAAACTGCCGACAAGGTTAAAAAGAATGTTTCTTGTGACTAGACATTGCACATGCAACAAAACACATATTTTTAAATAAAGCAATTAATGTTATTTAATAATTTTATCAAATCAGTACTTAAAAAGATTTTTATTTAATATTAGCACATATTTACAAATTATAATGCAAAAATTAAAGGTTATGTCAGATTGTTGTGACAGATATCAGGTTTAAATATTTAACAATAGATGGAGCAGTTTTAATTTTTTGAACTAAATTGATAAAAAACTGGTCAAATATTAAAAAAAACTAATAAACTTTATGTAATTTTAACGCAAAACTTTAAATTGCATTAAATTATTCAATATTTCATGGTAAAATATATATTTTTGCTAATTTTGCTACAGTTTTCTTTACTTTTATAAACAAGAGATGGCACTACATGTGCTCATTCTAACACTTTATACGGAATATTCATACCGTATCTAGAACTAGAATGGATTTATTCTGTGTTTGAAAAGTGTGTGTAAAAAGTCCAAAATATACGTAATACTTAAACGTTCCCTTATTGGTGCAGCTCGCTTGCAAAACAAGTTTACACTACGATATTTCCATAACGATTTGACATAAAAACTTGAAATTTCGACCAAAAAATTTTTCACGTTGCAAGTCTTTGGTCCAAAATTTAAGTCTCTATCTAAAAGCGTTATTTTTTTTCCGGGGAAAATCAGTAATGAGGTTTACTATTAAAATTTAAGCAGTAATTTTCAAGAAAACTGATTTTTCGGTTTTTGTTCTTCATTGTACCCCTACATACCAAGTTTCTAAATACCAAATTTCTGGTTTCTACATACCAAATTTCAGGTTCGAAAAATGTAACTTTGACAGGTCCGCCATTTTGTTTTTTGGTCTTGTTGAATTTTGTTTTTCGTTGTACCCCTACAAATTTCAAGTTTCTACGACCTTCCGTTAAAAAATGTAATTTTGACAGGTTAGCCATTTTGTTTTTTGGTTTTGATCTGTCAAACAGTATGGCATCTGGACGGCCTTACGGACAGACATCGAAAAACGGATACATAGAAATCTGTTAAAAAAAATCGACATAAACTTCCGAAGGGTAAACTACTATGAAAAGTCCGTGTAAAAAGTCTTTAAAAATTAGCAATAATCTTGGTGATTTACAAGATTTCAAAGATTTTTCAGTAATCTTACCGAAAAGCTTAAAAATCATAAGTTTTTATAGTCGTATTAATGGTGGAGGTCGCTTGAAAACAACTTTACACTACGATATTTCAAGAACGCTTTGATACAGAGACTTGAAATTTGTAACCAAAATTAGTAGAAAAAAATTGTTTCAAATGTCATTTGGACTTTATGTCAAAGCGTTCTTGAAATCTAAAATTAATTCTATTTTTTTTTTGTAAAAGATCTGTAGGGGATGCATAAGTAATTTTTGTTGTAGGTATCGGACACAAACCAGCTTTCCTCCACACCCTCAATGGGAGAAATCGGTATCTTCCTCCTCCGACAGATTTCTCCCCCAGCTCATCCTCTGGCAGGCCCTTTGAATCCGCTGGTGCAGCTTACTCCCCTTCTTCCTCCCAGGGAGGGAGGCCTACCTACGATTCTCCAGGAGGTTTTTCCGTTGCGCCCCAGCAGAGCAGCAGCGGTTACAGAGCACGCAGGTTAGATTATAACAAGCTGTGAAGATATCTAATGCTACGCATTCCATTATATACTATTCACAGTAAATGGTATAATACTGTATAAAAATTAAAAAAAAAATAATAAACATTTTTTTTTGCGAAAAACGAAAAATTAATTTTGTTTTTAATAAAAAACGAAAAAAATTTTTCAAAAAAAACTCAATTTTTTTATTTTATTTTTGCGAAAAATAAAAAAAATTAAAAAAAAATATTAAAATTTATAGTTTTTTTTTTTTAAGTTTAACCCCCCATAACTTTTGGGGGGGGGGGGGATTACTAAAAAGTTGATTATTTTTTCATGAAACAAATTTATATCCAAGAATTTTTTGCTTTTCGCTTCTTTATTGAAACACAATATGGACCAAAAAAGTACATGTTTGTGCCTACCTTATTACGTTCTTGCCCTGCAATAATCGATGCTACCCAGCTTGCGACAGTCGGCACAATTTTACAAGTTTATATAGTAGAAGAGCACTAAACACGAACTGCGTGTTCGTGTACGCCATTACCAGATATACTGGGAGTGCGAACTAACAATTTTAAGAAGGGGTGACAATATTAGGAACATGTTAACAACACAGGTTTACAAAAAAAAAGTCAGGACTATTTGACCGGACCATGGTATTCCTAGGTATTTTGGCGCCCTGAATCAGATCCCGGGGTCAGTTTTGTCCTATCACGTCAGGAAAACGAGATTTCAAGGTCATTTGAGGTCAGAATGGTGATTTTTTGGGAGCGGCCCCGGGACAATATCTCAAGCGACCTGTTAACTTCACGGGTAACTGTGTAGGTCCTGAATACTTTCTGAACGTTGAGATGTTGTCCCGGGGCCGCTCCCAAAAAATCACCATTTTGACCTCCAAATGACCTTGAAATCTCGTTTTCCTGACGTGATGGGGCAAAACTGACCCCGGGATCTGATTCAGGGCGCCAAAATATCTAGAAATACCATGGTCCGGTCAAAAAGTCCTGACTTTTTTTTTGTAAACCTGTGTAATTGGCTCACCCACCTTATAAAAATTTAACTCAAAATAATTTTTTTTTTCGGCAGGCAAGACCAGAACTACCAAAATGGCGGCGGTGGCTGCGGTGACATGCGTAATATGTACCTGCGGTTCGACGGCCTTGGTTTTAGTTACAACAACGGCCACGAGAGGCTGCGGGGAGGTGGCGATGATTACAGACTGCGCCAGGTAAAAAGAAACAAACTAATATTTAGGAGCTTTTCTTTGGCGCTTACTTTGTTTTGTTTTAGTTAAATCATTTTAATATTGTAAATAATATTAATATTAGCATGCATTAAATAAATTATGTTCGATCTGATACATTTTTAAAACGTTTCTTTACCGTTTGACTCACATCTATGGTAGAAATTCGTAAATTTTAGTGTTAGGGGCAACTTTGGTGGATTTTCGGCACGGCTTAGATCATTTTGAAATTTGGAACATAATTTTGTATGCTCAAAAGGAAAAAAAAATAAGATTTCAAGCCCTTCAAAGTTTTCACTTGGACTTTTTGGAGGTTTGATTAAAGTTTTATTAAGTCCACTTTGGTCATTTCTGAGGAATAAGTCCATTATCTTCCGAAACCGAGCACCTCAGATTCTACTGTTGATGGTTTTATAATGTATGGACCTCCTACTAACAGGATTAACTCTTGGTTTTCGTTTTTTAAGGTATCCAATTAATTTTTCAGGTCCCCGACGACACGATCTATCTGCTGATCAAGCCGAAACAAGTGAACAGTGTGTCCATAGCTTTCCAGAAAATGACTTGGGTCTTTTCTCCGCAAACGGAGAAAAAGATCAAGTTTTACCACAGGGTAAGTGTTTCTTTCCCCGTAAAATATATAAAGCTTTAACTTTGTTACGTTAGTAAATTTTTTTTAAATTTTATTACTTTTTTCTCGATGTTTAATATCAAAAAGATGATTTCCGGGTCTGTCCGGGAAATTTTTGACCACGATAACTCGAGAACGCTTTAAGTTAAATACTTCAAATTTGGACCATAGGTTTCCTATCCAAAGTTCCAGGCTGGGATTTTAGTAAAAATCATGGTAGAGTAGGGGTTAAAATGGGGTATAAACTAATTTTTTGAACTTATTGTTTTACGAAAAAAAATATATATATTTTTTTTTTGAAAAATTAGTTTTTAAAGTTTTTTCGATTTTCAAGAAAAAAAAAGTTTTAATGGACCTAGGCCTACATGTATCCACGGGAAAGTATTATTTTGTTGGCAGCAGTTTTTTTACGATTTTTTACGAAAATTGTAATATCCGGAAAAAAAATTGTGACCACGATGACTTGTGAACGCTTTGAGCTTGAGTACTTCAAATTTGGACCTTAGCTTACTCATATAAAGTTCTCGATTGGGATTGTTTATGGCTAAAATCGGGTAAGGGGTAAGAAGGGGCTCAGTTTTTTTTTTCGATTTTTACTTTCTCCTTAAGAGAACAACCTAAAATAAATAAAAAATATATCAATTTTTTGTGGGGAAATGTCAACAAAAGTTATAAACACCCCCCTCCCCCCTTTTTTTTAAATAAAAAAACGCAAAATTTTTAAAGAAAAATTATATTATATCCAATACATACAGATAATAAGACAATTACCAGCTTTATTTTAAATAGATAAACTCAATAATAACCCCCGCGTTGGCTTTTACTTTATTGAGTGGATAATTATTTATTTTACCCACTCAACTGTCACTTGTCAAATTATTTTCTTGTAAATGTCATTAAAATTTTTTAATAAAAATATGAATTCCTAAGCTATTTATTGGATAAAACCTTGTATGGCACTCGTGGGTAAACCGATATTGCCCTCTCATGGGCAATATCTTACTTTACCCACTAGTACCATAAATAACTATTTTTCAAAATTGTTGAAAAAAAAAAGTTTCGAGTCTAGACAGATATTTTTATTATATTTTTTTTCGTTATAGGCGGGTAAGCCGATTTACCTGATTTTTACCGTGGTAAACTCGCACTGCTTTCAAGGCTTGGCCTTTTTCAAATCGATCCACACCGACCGGAACTTCGGCAAACCGACTGCTACAATTGATTGGATCTTTAAGACTGACCTGTCCCACAATAAGATTAGGTAAGATTTACTTTTAGGATTTTTTAATATACACATTTAATATCCCTGGTAGAAATTTAACGTTAGAATAACGTTTTTCTAACGTTAGAAAACTGTATAAAAGTACGTTATAAAATATGTCCCGCTTTTTAACGTTAGAATCAAACGTTAGTTACAAACGTTAATCTAACGTTAGATTTTTAAGTTAGCAATACGTTATAAGTACGTTTAATTTCTAACTTTCGGAGGGGGCGTGGCCAACTAGGAAATTTCTACCTGCATCATACACGGAAAAAAAAAATTATAGCTAGGAGCGCTATAGCACACATACCAAGCAAATTATAATCGCTTATTATATAAATACAAGGCTTTCTCTTACAATTATGGCAGTCAGTGTAAAAATTTATATGAAATACTTTAATTGTTTAGTGAATAATAAAATATAACAAATAGTATGGCATTTATAGCTTAAATAGATTTAATTATTGTCCGTGCTAATAATTTTTATAATATAATAAAATTTCTGTAAATTTATAATAGTGCCTGTAATAAATATAATCGTGTCTGTAATATATATAATCGTTTCCAATTTATTTTTAACATTATTAGTTATTGAGTCCCTTATATTCTATAGCTTAAATCACTATAATTTGCCACTGTTACCAAATATCTTATAATGTATAGCGCAGAGCCCACTAATTTCTTTCCGTGTAAAATGGCAGCGGGAGACAAATTTATTCATATAAATAAATCTTAATGTATTTTAGTAATAATAATATTTTTAAACATAATTTCGTTACATTTATTTATAAAATAGCCATCTTTTAAGGTGGCCCTAAATAATTTTCGTGTAATATTCTGTTATACTTCGATAAATACGTTTACCTCTCAGAAAAACTTTATTTCGTTAATATTTATTTACACATTCAGAATCTTAAAATATTTTTTCAATTATAGTACAGCGTTGCCAGACTTACTATAATTTTGACTTTTGGGGGATATTTTTTTAAACTTCTTATAGAAATAATAAATAATTATCAGACCTAGCTGTCTGAATTGAGTATTTTCTACTATAGCTTACGTATTAATAATGGAAGTTTAAAAAATATTTAAAGTTAGAATAAGGTTAGAATTTAGTCGGGAAACTAACGTTAGATTTATGTATTTTATAACGTTTTTGTCAAACGTTAGTTTTTAAGGTTAGATTTATATATTTTATAACGTTTTTGTATAACGTTTGAGCCTAAACATAAAAATGTCACTAATCAAATGTTATGTTAAGTTAGATTTGTGTACTTTTCTACCAGGGATGCTCTCTAACAGTTTTTTGATGTAGAATCATCCCCTTTATTTAACGCCATAACACTGCATATTATACAAAAAGTGTTGCTTTTTCAGATTCAATTGAATAAAAAATGTGTTACTTTTTTCGTCAATTCGCTTAATATTTAACATAGTTAAACAAAAAATTATATAATCAAAATCTTTTTTCAGCTTTTTTAAATATATTTTTTTACTTGTAGGCATTTACGTAATCCTTACAACGCCGAGAGGCCCATTTTTGAGGGGCCCGATGGCCAACTAATAGAGCAAAACGTGGCCGAAGAGTTATGTCGCATTTACACTCAAGTGACGGCCCCCGGCCCCAACCGCCACTGAAAAAGCCGCCCCTTAAAACGGTGGGCACTGCCCACTGGGCAAACAGATTTTTTGTGATTGATTAATTTAACAAGCGGGCGGTGATTTTCAAAAACGAACCAAGACACAAGTTTTTTTGGAAAATTAATTTACCCATTTTTTTCACATTTTTTACAATTTTTTTAATTTTTTAATAAACCAAACTTTATTCGAAAGTCTTCTTGTGGCCTGGTTCCTTTTTAATAAATATAGTCCAAGTTCGAAAGAGAAGTCGTTTAATACCGGTAGTTTATTATAACTTTGTAATATATGAAGTATAGTCCCTAAATGTCATTGACACAAGTCACTGTCATTTAGGGTCTCTATTTAAACTGACTTTTAGCAAAAGCATCTTAGATTAGTATTTTATGAGCGGTGGCTATTAAAAACTGAAAAAAATTTGTTTCAGGGACCTTAATTTATTTTATTCGCAACTATACAGTGCGGTCCAAAAGTCACCCCCCCTTTTAACTTTTGAACGAGTTGAGATATCGGCTTCAAATTTAGAACTCTTAAATAAGACAACTTAAACTATCTTTTAGCATATATTTGATATTTTTAGCTCTTAAAATGTGGGCAGGGGGGCATGGTGGGACATTTTTTTAAATGGAAAGGGGGGTCGTGTGATACATCATTTTAAAGCTTATAAAATTCTCCATTTAACTCCATATTTTTAAATTAAAAAAAAAAAATTGGGTTTAAAATGGGGTTGAAAATGGGTATTAATGTCAAAATTCCTCTAAAAAAACGAATAATTTTTTAAAAATGCCTAATTTCATCATAAAAAAATGTTAATTATACTTTTAAACTAATTTTAGTTGACATAAATAAAAATTTATAAAAAAAAACTTAAAAAATCGAATGTTTTAGCACGAAAAATTGAAAAATCAAAACCTTAAAAAACATTTTTAAAAAATTTAAAAATGTTAGTTTTAATAGAGAATTTTATAAGCTTTAAAATGATGTATCACACGACCCCCCTTTCCATTTAAAAACATGTCCCCCCATGCCCCCCTGCCCACATTTTAAGAGCTGAAAGTATTAAATATATGCTAAAAGATAGTTTAAGTTTTCTTATTTAAGAGTTCTAAATTTGAAGTCGATATCTCAACTCGATCAAAAGTTAAAAGGGGGGGGGGTGACTTTTGGACCGCACTGTACATTACGTGTATTAATAAAGTTTGGGAAGTACGTGATTTCTTGTCCCACTGTTTTCCACGCCTGGACCTGACCTGTAATGAAAAATAGAGACCAGTAAACTAATTGTTACTGGTCTGCAATTTAAATCATTAATTTCCGCTAGATGGCGCCACCGATTAAAATTGTTATTAATGCTTAAAGCAAGATGGCCGAACTGCTGTTGTCATGATAAACACAAATATAATCTAATACATTTCGTTAAAAAACTTAAATCTACAGTTTTATTCAATTTTTTTTACTTTTGAGACTAAGAAGGATAATAAATGTTATAAACCGTGCCTTGTGAGCTATCAGCAAATGTTTTATGTGGTTGTTTATTTGGGTTACGTGTATGTGGAACTTCAGTTTTATATGATTTTGCTTTTCTTGTGAAATGCAGGAAAAAATATTTGTGGTAAATATGAAAAGAACTAAAAAACTAAGTATTATATTATTATTTTCTTTTTTTGAATTCAAACATGTAGGTTTCAAAAAAATTAGTACTTTATTTTTAAATAAAAACAGCTGCGAATAAAAAAGTATATAGGTCTCCTGGAAAATGGTACTTTTCCTCGACCTATAAATGGTCTCGGAAAAGCACAACTTTCCGAGTAATCTACTATTTAAGGTCATTGGTGAAGAATACTTAAAATGTCCTATAAAACGGTGACATCACTGTCCCATTAGGGTGGCCCAATTTTTTTAAATCTTTCTTAATTCTTGTGGTAAGAACGCCCTTGGAGTAAAAATTTGTATAAAAAACCCTAAGGGGTAATTTTGGGGCCCTAAAAACCCTTAAATCACGCAAATATCGATACAATCTTATCAAACCAGCCCTAGTGTTTGTAATTTTATAAAATTACAAAACCCTTGATATCTATATTTTGTTTTTTTTTTGAGTATAAGAATAAGCCTGCAAAATCTTAGCCGGAGTTTCAAACCCGTGCCAGCAAGGCTCGGAAATTGCCCCTAAATTCCGAAAAGTGCAATTTCTATTAATTTGTGCTAAAAATTATAAATATTAAATAATTTTTTTTTACTACTAGCTTTACTACCATTATTTATCATGTTTTCAGACTGTGAAATCAATTTTTTTCACCACCAGCCTAAAAGCACATCTTTATTACTGTTCTTTTCATTGGTAGAAATATTATTTCTCTACCTATGACGTCAGAGGTTCTAAAAATAATGAAATTGCACCATGGTTAATAATGAATTTTTATTCAGCTGTTTTGGCATCTGACGTTTCACTTAATTATTAAATCATATTGCTATTTACAAGTGTCTTTAAGCACCAAATTTATTTATTGCATGATAAATTAAAAAATATTAACTAAATTATTACCTGTAAAACATGTTTTACAAAAAAACACGTTGAAAAGTGAAAATCATTGGTCCATCATATTTAACCATAGATTATACAACCCATATATTACCGTAAGGATCATAGATTACTAGAGGTACAACCCCCATATTACTGATTTTTGAGGCAATAGATTCTCCCTCACAGTTTTCGCCTGTCCCCTTATTTCTGGGGGAGTACCAGAATCATCACTTTGCATTTCACTTTCCATTTTTATATATTTTATTACACTTAACACGGAAACACTTTAACTTAATAATTTCAGCAGATCACCAGAAAAATTCTGCCAGAAATGTCAAGTTATTCATTTGTTTTTTTAATGGCCGCGAACGGCCAGCGTGATATTTTAAATTTATAAGCTTTTTCATTAAATTTTAGTAAAAAAATAAATAAATAGCTAATTAATTGTACTGGTAGTGAAAAAAATACTATATTTTCCACGTGAGTGAAGATTTAACATTTTAGACCGCGTCTTGCGGGCTTCGCGCTAGCGCGCTCATCCCGCAATTTGACGCAGGTCAAAAATGTTAAACTTCTCTCACTTGGTAAATAATATACTATTCTTCACCTATAGCAATAATATTTTTTTCTCTCCTAGTAGGAGTAAATTTTATGAACAATTGAATTCTGTCACTTTAGATGTTTCAGTTCTTTGTGCAATTTTTACTAATTAAACCCACAAAATAGCTTTAAATAACTTTTATTTATTAAATATAATTAATTATAATTATTACCAATTAATACAATCAATAATTAGCTTAATATTATGAAAACAATTTTAAAAATAACTAAATTTTTAAACGTCAGTTCAAAGTATTTATTTGAGCAAATGTCATTGATCAAGGCTACTTCATTTTTATGAAAATTTCAAGAAATATAATTTCTGTTAATAATTTTTTTTTTATTATTTGAATGAAAATAGTTAAATAGTGCTAATAGTGAAAAAACTAATATATAAACTACGGTAGAGAAGACTATTATAGCCTCGCACTCTTAAATCCCTCGCTACTACGCAGCTCGGGATTTAATACGCTCGGCTATAAAAAATGTCTTCTCTACCTTGTTATATAATTACTATTAAACTAAAAAGTTTTGAATTTTATATTTTATGTAACTTTTGGCAAAAAGACCTCGGGTAAGCCTTTTGGTTCTCCAATAAACATATATATTATTATTATTAGTTTATATGTCACTTTTTTTTCTACACAAACCTATTTTAGTTATTTTAAAATATTACGATAATCTACGCAACAAGTATGGGGTCTAAGCGTCATTTAACATCAATGTTGATGTTAAATGGCGCTTAGACCCCATATTCGTTACGTAGATTATCGTAATATTTTAAAATAACTAATATAGCTTTATGCAGAAAAAAACGTGACATATAACCTTTTATTTAATATTTATAATTCGTCAGTAACATAAATAATATAAATTACACTTTTTCTGAATTTAGGGGCGATTTCGGGGCCTTGTTGGCACGGGTTAGAAACTCTTGACCAGGCTAAGATTTTGCAGGCTTATTTTTATACTCAAAAATAAAAAATATAGATATCAAGGCTTTTAAATTTTATAAAATTACAAATACTAGGGCTGGTTTTATACGAATTTTATCGATATTTACATGATTTTAGGGTTTTTATGGCCCTTAAAGTGCCCCTTAGGGTTGTCTCTATAAATTTTTACTCTAAGGGCGTTCTAACCACGACACATGGAAAAGATTAATTAAAGATTTTTTTTGGACCACCCTAATGACGTAGAGAAAAGGAAAAGGCTTTAAATCTGGACCAGAGACTGATATAGTTGGCATCCATTTTGAATCTTGATTGTATAGATTTTTTGAATTTAAAAGGAAGTTTTTCGTATTTTTCCATAAAAATAATTTGTTTTTTCAAGACATTTTATGTATTTAATAGCCACACCTCATACTTTTTGTAATGTGATAATATTGTATTAAATAGTTGTAATTTTTTTAGAATTTAATACGTTATGCTAAAATTGCAAATCCTCCCCAATAAAAAATATTTTTGTTTTTTAAAAAGTTAAAATTTAAAGTTTTTAAATTTTAAACTTCGGCTTAAAATTAATATTTTCATAATTTCGACTTTTTTTTATGAAATTTCACCTTTTTAATTTTAAAATATCCGCTTAAAATGTTGAAATTTCTGTTTTTTGAAATATTTAAGTAGTGTTTGTTGGTATTTTGGTTTTGAGTCAAAGGAGATGAAATTAGTTTTTTTTTTTGATTTGCAGGGTTTTCTAGATTATTAGATTTAAAATTTAACAATATTACCAAATTTTTTACAGTTTTAAAAGTAAAAAAATATATATAAGCAAAAAAATAAAATAGAAATAGGCACTAGATCTGCCCTTCGATTTTTTAAAAATCGAGCCCTCTCTAACTTTTTTGTTTTTGGGGGGATTTTTATTTAAATTTGGTATTAGTGATCTTTGTAATAATTTTTTTTTCCTAAAAAAAAAGATTGATCAGAGATTTTTTTTCAATGTTTTCGATTTTCTTTTGGCTATTGCCCCCCCCCGGGGGGGGGGCATGACCTTTTGGGGGATTAGATTGGATAACGCCAAAAAATATTTATAAAAAACCTTTGCAAATTCCATAACTAAATTTACAAAAATCCATTTTATTGAAATATAGAAAAAAACAGATTTTTATCAAAAAAAAGTTTTTTATGAAAAAAATCAGAAAAAATTGTATAATATTTTTTATTGTAGTGGATTTGCCTAAATATATGTATTGAAATATTTCTTGTTAAATTAATCATTTTGCTTTCCCGCTTGTCCTTTTAAAAAAATACGGGAAAGCTTATATTTTTTTTACTTATTTTACATAATCTTCTCTTTAATTTTTCAATTTGAAAATATTATTTCTTAAATTTTAAACAGATTGTTTTTGTATTAAATTTTTTGATGGTTTGTATCATTTTTTCAAGATTTTACTATACCAATGGTATTTTTTAAAATTATTAACATTGTTCTGAACATTCTGATTATTTTTTACCATAAATTATATTTGACATACAAAAATGCAACCTACAATTTTTTATAATTGTATTTTTTTTTTCGATTGTTTAAAAATATGATTAATTTAGGTTTTTTCAAGACACTCCTTGATTTGTTTGTGCTTTAAAACGGTGCCTCACTTGAGATTTTATTTCCGAGATATTTCAATGGCGATTTCTCCCGGTAGATTAGACAGGGACAAAAGTTCTACCCAAAAAGGATAGAAGGACATACATACACTCCCACTTACACCCAACCAAACAAATTCTGTATTTGTCCTTTGTTGAACAAATACAATATTTACTTGGCCGGGCGAAAAGTGTTACTATATTATTTTTATTAAAGAAATTACTGGCGCCATCTAAATTTTAGTAGAATTATCTTATTCTACAGATTCACATTAGCTATGTTCGTTCGTGCCGCTCAGTGCTACACTTTCCGGCCAACCAAATAAATACTGTATTTGTTGTATGAAAAAGAAATACCTACAGTATTTATTTGGTTGGCTGGAAAGTGTAGCAAAAATGAGATAGAGATAGGGTAGACGTCTTTTGTTTCATAATTCTAGTTGTAGAGAGCTCCATTCAAAAATTCAGCTAATTTTAATTATGACCTCAGCAGCCTGCTGAGATGAAAATAACTATAATTCAACCATATTTGTATACCCGGTGTTTTTCAAAGATGGTTCGTCCCCTACAACTTTTTTATTTCTAGAGATAAAAAAAATTAAATTTGCAGGGTGTCCAATTATATTTTTTGCACGACCAAGACTAAAACCTAATTTTACGCTTTCATTTTCGGGTCTAAACTTGCCGTTTTTCTCCCTAGGGAATAAAAATCACGGTTACCTTGATAATATTAAAATATTATACTTACTATGTGCTTTGCTGGTTCAAAAATTAGGTTTGGTGGTGTTTTGTAATAAATTAGCGATTCAAACCAATTTATTTGATTTTAACAAAGAAAACCTTTAAAAATAACATTTTTATAACAATTTATACATAACTTAAAATTTATCATCTTCGTCCATTTTTTTGCCGTTTGTGTCAACTATAATAAAAAACAATTGAAATAGCGATAGCCATGAAATTGACTTTTCGCAATTTACAGGCATCTTGATTAAATTACGAAAATAAAACAACCGATTTTAGACGCGTGGTTTTTAATTTTAATTTTATCTACCTACCTAAATTATGTTTGGTCCTGCAAAAAATAGTGTATATACCTCAGGACTAAACTTGGCTGTTTTAGTCCCTTGCATTTCTGTTTCCCTCGCTCGCTACGCTCGCTCAGGAAACACTAATGCAGCGGGACTAAAATCCAGTTTAGTCCCTTGGTATATAAATAACTATTGAATTATATCACCTAACGTATTTTTTTTTCACTTTCGGTTTAACCAGAACCGACCCCCACTGTAAATTTTTACCTATTTTGATTCTCCATTAAATTCTATGTATTATCCCAAGTTTCTGTCAAATATTGACAGCTTTTGTCATTTAAAAAAAAATTGTTTCACATTTTTTTATATAGAAAGTCACTAAATCTATTAATTTTGGATCAAATATTGGTAGAAAAATACAATTTATTAAAAAAAATGTTTACTTTTGGTTCTACACGAAAACAAAAAAAACACATTTTTTGCTTTGACTCAAATTTTTTGCTTTATTGCATCTATGACTCGTCGGTATCACTAGAAGTTTTTCTTTCTCTTTACAATGATACCAAAAAGTTAATATTTAATTTCATAATCTGCCTAAAAAGTTTATAAAATAATATACGTCAAGTTTTGGCCCGTGACTAGTTCCTTTGATCATGCCGCAGACATAAGCGTTCGCGCGAGCTTATTATTATTTTAACAAATTTCTTTTAATTTAAAAAAATTATAAAAATATTAACTTTTCACTTTGTAAAGAGAAAAAAAAATCTTTTTAATAATATCGACGAGCCATAGACGTAATTAAGCAAAAACTCGAGTAAAAGCAAAAAAATTTCGTGTAAAATCAAAAGTAAACATTTTTTTTTTTGATAACACCGGCACACAAAAAAAAAATTGTCTGTACACCGGGCGCCACCTATCTACGGGCATGTTTTTCGACCCGCTGAATACGAATTTCAAGTCAGTTTAGGCCGTCCACCCTTCAATTTCGAGTAAATTGCAGAAAAACCCAAAAAATAGCGAAAATTCGATGTTTTGGCAAGAAAAAAAATTTTTTACTCGAAATTGAAGGCTGGACGGCCTAAACTGACTTGAAATTCGTTTGGACAAAAAAAAAATTGTCTGTACACCGGGCGCCACCTATCTACGGGCATGTTTTTCGACCCGCTGAATACGAATTTCAAGTCAGTTTAGGCCGTCCAGCCTTCAATTTCGAGTAAAAAATTTTTTTTCTTGCCAAAACATCGAATTTTCGCTATTTTTTGGGTTTTTTTGCAATTTACTCGAAATTGAAGGGTGGACGGCCTAAACTGACTTGAAATTCGTATTCAGCGGGTCGAAAAACATGCCCGTAGATAGGTGGCGCCCGGTGTACAGACAATTTTTTTTTTTTGTGTGCCGGTGTAATTTGTATTTTCCTACTAATATAAGATCCAAAATGAATAGATTTAATGACTTTCCAGATAAAAAAGAAAACTAAAACTAAATTTTATTTTTCAATATACGGGGTGTTCTATTTAAAAGTCAAAAGTAGGGGTCGTTTGTGGTTAAACCGAAAGTGAAAAAAAAAATACCTTAGGTGATATAACTCACCTTGAATTACGTAACTTTATCTCTAGAAATACCCGGTATATGTAGCTCATGTTTTGAATTTGAATATCTCGGCTGACGTAGCATTAGTGTGAGACGCCGTTTTAAAGAGCGTGGGTCTATCTAAAAAAAATAATTACCCGTTATTGCTGGGAGTGATATTTAAAAAAGGACAGGCTATTTTTACGTCCGATGTAAATTAAGCTAAGTGTACGCCCTGTATTTTTGTTGGCTGATGTTTAGGGTTTTCAAAGCTTTTAAGGTATTTTTTTTATAAAAATTGAAGCCTCCCCGTGTAAATGGTGGGGGGAGCCCCCCATTAGCATCCAAAACACCAAACAAGCGTAAAAACCGACCTAAATCAAAGAGTTAGGTTATGTTACGTCGGCCGTGTAAATATCCAGTTTATTTAAAAAAAGCCTGTACATTTTTTTATTTATAAGATTAATTTTTCGGTAATTATTTTAATAATAAATATTGATTTTTTTTTATTGATTTTTTGGTATGTAATTTTTTTCTTATATGTATTTTTTTTTTTTTGAATTTATGTACATATATTGAATTTTTCTAATTAATTTTAAATATATTTTGATGTAATTTTTTGTTTAGGGGTCGTCTGTGTATTCCGTCACGCGTTAAAAATAAAGGGAGGTTAGTTTTTTCTCCCATTGGGTGAAATGGTGGGTATTGGGAGTTTAAAAATCGTGTGACGCGATATATAATTGACCCCTTTAATATTTTTGAATATATTCGGGACCTTAAGTCATTTTTGTCATGTCTTTGATGAAAAATTATGATAAATTTCGTTCAGAACGGTGTTACGCACTTAAAATTTGATGCCCTTTGACATCCAATTGAAAGGGACACTGTATCTTTTTAAATTCTGACGTACTCAATGAATGCTCACAGAGTTTCAGATTTAAAGTGTAATACACCGTTTTGAAAGAAATTTCTCACATTTTTTACCACTAAGCCCCAGAAAAATGGCTTGATCGAGTCCTAATATTTTTCAATCAATTTTTTTAAAGTAATTTTTAGTATTGTTCTCATTGCATTGTTTTTTGCAATATTTGCAATTATTATTTAGTTGTTTTTGTTTTAATTTTTTCAAATTTTAATACTTTAATTATAAGATTCGTATTCGTAATTCTTTAATTTATTGTTTATTTTTTGAATAAAATTTTCATTCATTATGATTTTTTTTTATATTTACAGTTTTTTCAAAAAGCTTAAAAGTGCCCTGGTAGAAAGGTACATAAATCTAACTTAACATTAGATTAGTGGCATTTTTATGTTTAGTCTCAAACGTTATACAAAAACGTTATAAAATATATAAATCTAACCTTAAAAACTAACGTTTGACAAAAACGTTATAGAATACATAAATCTAACGTTAGTTTCCCGACTAAATTCTAACCTTATTCTAACTTTAAATATTTTTTAAATTTCCATTATTAATACGTAAGCTATAGTAGAAAATACTCATTTCAGACAGCTATGTGCCTAGGTTTGATAATTATTTATTATTTCTATAAGTTTAAAAAAATATCCCTCAAAAGTCAAAATTATAGTAAGTCTGGCAACGCTGTACTAGAATTGAAAAAATATTTTAAGATTCTGAATGTGTAAATAAATATTAACCAACTAAATATAAAATTTTTCTGAGAGGTAAACGTATTTATCGAAGTATAACCGTATATAACACGAAAAATATTTAGAGCCACCTAAAAAGATGGATATTTTATAAATAAATGTAACGAAATTATGTTTAAAAATATTATGATTGCTAAAATACATTAAGATTTATTTATATGAATAAATTTTTCTCAAGCTGCCATTTTATGCTGCAGGTAGAAATTTCCTAGTTGGCCACGCCTCCTCCGAAAGTTAGAAATTAAACGTACTTATAACGTATTTCTAACTTAAAAATCTAACGTTAGATTAACGTTTGATTCTAACGTTAAAAAGCGGGACATTTGGACAGTTACAGCCACCAAAATCATATACTTAAATTTTCCCATTTTTTTAGAATTTTTATCTATGCTTAGTTTGCGAGATATTATTATTAATATTTCTGTGACCACTTATGTAAAAAGTGATTGCAATCTCGATTATTTAAAAAAAAAATATATAAAACCTATCAATTAAAAAAAATTAAATTTTTTTCTTTTACTATTCTATTTAAGGGAAAGTATATACGCTCATGGAGGCTGAACTATGCAGGCATTCATCGACCTTTCTATAAATAGAAATAGTCTTCTTATATATTAATAGAACTGTTTATTTTAGGTCCATCTGGAATTATTAATTTTCATCTAAAATAGTACCTATTATGGTACCCATGCTTAGTAATCAATAAACCTTGCACTCTAATGACCTTATTTATACCAAACTACCTGCAGATTTTTACACCTACTTTTTAAATTTAACATTTCTATATTAGATTAAACTTTGTTATTAGTGGCATTACCATAACACAGCTCTACAAAATTAAGCGGTGAGACCTTCTTTCTCAAAAGTTTAGAACTTCTAGAAAAGTTAAGGACTTTTTAAAAAGTTTAGAACTTCCAGAAAAGTTCAAAACTTTATCAAAAGTTCAGGGGTTTAAACACTATTTTCTTGTAAAATTTCGGACTTTCCAGTCCAGAACTTTTTCTACAAAGTTAAGGACTTCTTTAAAAGTCCATGAATAAGAACCTTTCCTAAAAAGTTCAGGAAATTTATAAGAAAAAATCTGGAATTCTTCTGGTCTGTACAATGAATTCCAGATCTTTACCCCTTGGGTAAACTTCCAGAAAGTCCAGAGCTTTATGACTTTTTAAAAGAGTAAAGAACGAGTATTTTTGCCTGCTAAAATCATAATATGAAAGGCTATAGCCTTGTTTGTATTGAATGTTATGATTTTCTTGATAAGTCCAAAACTTTTTGTGTAATTTTCAGAAAATTTTGCGTAATTCAGTTATTTTTGAACAGTGAAGGGTTTCCTACAAAGTTCAGGATTTTTTAAACACTTCGAAGTGTGCTGATCTGGACTTTAGTAACAAGTTTAGGACTTCCGGAAAAAGTTTAGGACTTCAGGAAAAAGTTAAGGACTTCCTGAAGAGTTTAGGACTTCGTTAAAAGTCTAAGACTTTAAAAATGGTCCAAATTGTTTCCTGTGAAGTTAAAAAATAAATAAATAGGATTCCTGTAACCTGCAGGACTTCTCAAAAAAAAATTCTGAAAAAAACTTGCTTGCTCTTTTAAAGTTTGCCTTGCCGTAGTATTTTATGCAAGGTAAATTTATATAGGCGTTTAAAATCCACGTATACTTGTTTGTCTCTGTTTGTATTGAATGAATTTATAAGCGGATGACCTCATCGTTATAAGTCTGCCGTATATGGTGGTGATATCACACACGCGCGCGAGGTGGGATGAGTCATTTTCTTTTCCCTCTTTGAAATCGATCGTCATTTAAATGACAAATTTGTATTTATTTTGGTAAAAAAATGGATTTTTTTTTTCATTTTCTTGATGTTTTTGGACTACAAAACTTCTATTACAATACTTTATTTTCAATCATATTTTTTTTAAACCAAAAAAAAAATGAAAAAAATTGTAGAAAAAAAAATTTTTTTTATTAATTTTTCAAAAAAGAAACCTGAAAAAGAAACTTTTGAAAAAAAGTTTTTTTTTGAGAAAAATAGTTTAAAGCCCTTACCCCATCCCGATTTTACAAAAAATATGGTCCAAATTTGAAGTCTTAAGGTCAAAGCGATCTCGACTTATCGTGGTCACCCGGACCGAAAGATTTTTTTTTACGGAAAAATCAAAAATACTGCTGACAACAAAATAATACTTTCCCCTATAGGTTCATTAAAATGAAAAACGAAAAAATAAATTTCGTTTGGAGTAAAACGAAAAAAAAAAAATAAAAAAAGATATTTTGAAATACATTGTTTTTACCCCACCCCGAATTTTACCAAAAAAAAAATCCAACCTAGAACTTTGAATAATCAACCAATGGACCAAATTTGAAGTCTTTAGCTCGAAGTGTTCTTGAGTTATCGTGATCACAATTTTTGCAGACAGACCGACAGATCTTTTTTTTTACAAAAATCATATTTTTCGGATATAAAACGTCGAGAAACGTAAAAAAGCATAAAAATTAAAATGCTGCATTTTTATTTTTAAAAGTCTTACCGCGCAGTGGTATTCTTGCATTCTGGAAACCTTCTAATTATAGCTGGTATACCTACAGGTAGATATAATTATAATCTTTTTGTGAACTATAATTATATCTATAACTAGAAAATTAAACAATTTATGATTTTTACATCGGCACTTAGTGCTACTAAGAGTGCCGATGTATTGAAATCTTCGCCGAAAAGTCAAAATTTTTGACCACGTTTTTTTCACATTTCTCGACGTTTTAGACCATTCTGAGTCGAAATCAGTAAAAAAAATTTTTGCGTCCGTCTGTCTGGGTGTAAACTCCATTTCTACATGAGATATCGACTTGCGGTTTTTTGCATATTGTTTCTTATCGTATTCCGAAGAGCTGATTAGATTTTGGGGGTAAACGATTAGGGGTAAGGGGGTAAAAATAGGGTAAAACTCCTATTTTTAGCGTTTTCTGTTTATAATTAAGGCAATTATTATTGTATTTGATTAATTTAGCTCTTATATAAAAGATAATTTTAAATTGGTCAAAAAATGTTATAAACAACGTTTTCCTAAAACGCATTGTTTTCGAGATATTGGCGTTTAAAGCAGTAAAAGGTTTTTTTAGCATATCTCACATATTTATAACCCGATTTCAAAAAATTATATTTTAAATAAAAGCTCTTTTTAAGCCCTATAAAAAATGTTATATACAGTTTTTTGCTAGAATATAATGTTTTAAAGACACATAATTTAAAATCAAACAAAACACCTAGTTTGAAATTTGCAAACTAGATGGCTCTAGTGTACAATAGTGCCGATGTTTTGACAGGGTGCTTGCAACGTTTCATCTAGTTTGTTATTCAATTAATTAAAGTTTTTAAATCAAAAAATAATTTAAAAGGAAAAATATCTATGGATTCATTTTTACAGTAACATAAAAACAATTGTTTACAGTAAAATGAAAAAAAAAAAAATTGAAAAACGAAAAATTAAAAAAAAAAATCGTTTTTCAAAAAATTTCAAAAATCGTCATAGAAAAAAAAATCTTTGATATAAATTTGTTTCATGAAAAAATAAGCAACTTTGTTTTCTTTTCAAATGTCCGTTCGTCCGTCCGTCTGATGTCACGATTTTTGTAGACACGATAACTCAAGAACGAATAATCCGATCGTATTGAAATTTTCAGGAAAAATCAATTTCTACGAGAGGAAGATCCCTATTAATTTTGAAAGTAATCCCCCCAAAAACAAAAAAGTTATGGGGGGTTAAACTTTTCGAAAAATCGAAAAATGCTGAAAGAAAATTACGATTAAAGTATTTTTTTTCAGGAAAAGTGTAATTTTTTTAATTTTTTTTTAAGTAGGTATTTGGGAAGTGCAATATACCATTTACTGTGAATAATATATAATGGAATGCGTAGCATTACATATCTTCACGGCTTGTTTTTTCTTATTTTTAAGAACTAAAGAAAAATGTGCTTATTTCTTACCATTTTTCTTGTAAAAATGCGAATTTCTTTCACAGATGGACTATTTTTACGCAAGAATGATTTCTCTGATCTTGGCAATGAAAGTCATTGACCGGCCTGTTCCATTTTTTAAGATTATTCTGAACATAACATCAAAAATTTTGATTTTAATTCAAAATCGGCAAAAATATATTTAAAACCCACCATTTTTATATTAAAAAACAAATGAAATACAATAAAAAATCATCCCACGTCAAAAGAAATTCGTTAAAATATGGCGTTTAAAACAACTGCAGTCTGTTTTCCGTTAGATCACGTGACACGTCTTGACCAATCAGAATCTCGGAAACTAGGCGTTGGTTGGTGACGTCATCGAGGATATATAAGGAACCGACTCTCTAAAATCGTTCAAGTTCGTTTGGAAAGCTGCATCACTAGCTTGTGCAAACGTCTGTTAAATTTTTACATTTTTTTGTGAATTTAAATAAAAAAACTCGTTCAAAATGGTAAGTAAACTTTATAATTAGTTGTATAATGTTTAAATATAAATCTAGATTTCGAAAAAAGTGAATTAATGTAGATTTTGATGGGTTTTTGGTTTGATCAACGTGGCTTACCGGTTTTTTCGTCCGCCATTTTGAGGCGGTGACCCGGTAAATATTTTTTTTGTTTTAAAATGTTTTTCTTTTCCTTGCATGGTTGACAAATTCGGCATTCTCGATTTTCTTTTTTTTTTACCGTTTGGTGACAGGGTCGGAATGAGGAATAATTTAGGCAAAACAAAATGTTTTATTACAAAGAGGCTCAACAGATATGTGTTAAAAAATAATTTTTTATAAAAAAAGCAATAAATACCATTTAGGGTGTTGCCCTTTAGTTTATATACCTTTGATTCACGAAGTGACTCATAGGAAGTCTGTCTGAAAACTTGATGGTTTCCCATGCAAAGGGGGAGTTGGCCTAGTTGGGTGAATTGGTCAAAATGGGGGCCCAGTGGGCCTTGAAAAAGTTTAAATCAAAAATCAAGTACCCCATTTTTTATAGATGGTTTTTGTAGTATAGAGCCAAGTAAAACAAAAGGCCAAAATTAAAATATGGCCTACCATTTGGGACAAGGGTATAAAAATTATATTTTCAGATTTTTATTTGAAAATTAAGTTAATTTTGTCCTTTTTTTACAGCGTGAATGTATCTCAGTCCATGTCGGTCAAGCCGGAGTCCAAATCGGTAACGCCTGTTGGGAGCTGTACTGTTTGGAGCATGGAATCCAACCTGATGGTCAGATGCCATCAGACAAAACTGTAGGTGGTGGAGATGACTCTTTCAACACCTTCTTCAGCGAGACTGGCGCTGGCAAACACGTACCCAGGGCTGTGTTTGTGGATTTGGAACCCACTGTAGTTGGTATGTTCATAAAATACCTTTCCAAGGCGTTTTAAGTTCATAGAAATGGTAGTGTACCTTACTCGGGAGGAAAGTGTTTCTTTCACGCTCGCGTGAATATTTTGCGCACTCGAAAAACATAAGTTTCCTCTAGTTATGTAAAGTACCATTTCTTGTGAAACAAAAGCGGGAAGAAAAGTTTAAAACCAACTAATGATATTTTTTTTACAGATGAAGTACGTACAGGAACATACAGACAACTTTTCCACCCTGAACAGTTGATCACCGGTAAAGAAGATGCCGCCAACAACTACGCAAGAGGTCACTACACCATTGGAAAGGAAATCGTAGACTTGGTATTGGACAGAATCCGTAAATTGGCCGACCAATGTACAGGACTTCAAGGTTTCTTGATCTTCCACTCCTTCGGTGGTGGTACCGGATCAGGTTTCACTTCTCTGCTCATGGAAAGATTATCTGTAGACTACGGAAAGAAATCTAAACTTGAATTCGCCATCTACCCAGCCCCACAAGTATCAACCGCAGTAGTAGAACCATACAATTCCATTTTGACAACCCACACAACTCTTGAACATTCTGACTGTGCATTTATGGTAGATAACGAAGCTATCTACGATATCTGCAGACGTAACTTGGACATCGAAAGACCAACCTACACAAACTTGAACAGACTCATCGGTCAAATCGTATCTTCTATCACAGCCTCTCTAAGATTCGATGGTGCCCTTAACGTAGATTTGACTGAATTCCAAACTAACTTGGTACCTTACCCAAGAATCCACTTCCCTCTGGTTACCTACGCTCCAGTAATCTCTGCTGAAAAAGCCTACCATGAACAACTCTCCGTTGCTGAAATCACCAATGCCTGTTTCGAACCAGCTAACCAGATGGTTAAATGTGATCCTCGTCATGGTAAATACATGGCTTGCTGCATGTTGTACAGGTAAGAATATGTTACACTTAATGGCGATTTCTCCCGTTAGATTAGACAGGGACAAAAGCTCTACCCAAAAAGGATAGAAGACATACATACACTCCCACTTCCACCCAACCAAACAAATTCTGTATTTGTTCTTTGTTGAACAAATACAATATTTACTTGGCCTGGCGAAAAGTGTAACTATATTATTTTTATTAAAGAAATTACTGGCGCCATCTAAATTTTAGTAGAATTATCTCATTCTACAGATTCACATTAGCTATGTTCGTTCGTGCCGCTTAGTGCTACACTTTCCGGCCAACCAAATAAATACTGTATTTGTTGTATGAAAAACAAATACAGTATTTATTTGGTTGGCTGGAAAGTGAAGCACAAATGAGATAAAGATAGGGTAGACGTCTTTTGTTTCATAATTCTAGTTGTAGAGAGCTCCATTGTATAAATTAAAAAAAAAAATTATCAACATTTCTCTGATCATTTGTTTTTATTTTGTTTTACATTTTTTTAGAATCTAACCTTACTTTTTAATTGTTTCAGAGGAGATGTTGTACCTAAAGATGTCAATGCTGCAATTGCAACCATCAAAACCAAACGTACCATCCAATTCGTCGACTGGTGTCCCACTGGTTTCAAAGTTGGTATCAACTACCAACCACCAACTGTTGTACCAGGTGGTGATTTGGCTAAAGTACAACGTGCTGTATGCATGTTGTCGAACACCACAGCTATTGCTGAAGCTTGGGCCCGTTTGGACCATAAGTTCGATCTTATGTATGCCAAACGTGCTTTTGTACATTGGTACGTAGGAGAAGGTATGGAAGAAGGTGAGTTCTCTGAAGCCAGAGAAGATTTGGCTGCTCTTGAGAAGGATTACGAAGAAGTAGGCATGGACTCCGGAGAAGGTGAAGGTGAAGGAGCTGAAGAATACTAAAGGGAATAAATGAATTTTTGACCATGTGTATTAAAAATATTTTTTTTACTTTTTCGATTCAAATGTTCATTTTAAGATTCTTTAAAGTCTGATTTATTTAAATACATTTTTTTTATCAGCAAGTTATTTTTTGGTTTTATTTTGTATTCTATTTACAGGGTTTTTAAAATCTTAAAATTAAAGAAATATATATATACAGTGCGATTATAATACGAGATTGGTCGGTGGCGAGTAAAACGCACACAGCTTTCTTGCATTTTACTCATCGCTAATGCCAGTTTTGCATTAAAACGTGGCACTTTATAATCGCACGGTACATCGGCAGTCTTAGTAGCACCAAGTGCCGATGTAACAATTCGTTTTCGAATGAAACCGGTCGGCGATTGTGGAATTAGTCTGTAATGGAGCTCTCTACAACTAGAATTATGAAACAAAAGACGTCTACCCTATCTCGTATCTCATTTGTGCTACACTTTCCAGCCAACCAAATAAATACTGTATTTGTTTTTCATACAACAAATACAGTATTTAGTTGGTTGGCCGGAAAGTGTAGCACGAGCGAACATAGCTAATGTGAATCTGTAGAAAAAGATAATTCTATTAAAATTTAGATGGCGCCAGTAATTTCTTTAATAAAAATAATATAGTTACACTTTTCGCCCGGCCAAGTAAATATTGTATTTGTTCAACAAAGAACAAATACAGAATTTGTTTGGTTGGGTGGAAGTGGGAGGGTATGTATGCCTTCTATCCTTTTTGGGTAGAACTTTTGTCCCTGTCTAATCTAACGGGAGAAATCTCCATTTTATGTGATCTGTCTGGGTGATTTTGTATGAAATGACTGGTTCCATGCAAAATCGACGAACGACTGGTTCCATACAAAATCGACCAACGACTGATTCGTAATTTTTCGTCCATGGATTATTTTAAATCTAGTATGAAATAAGGAATAGTTTAAGGCTAGTTTCGCGTTGGGCCATTTTTTATTATCGACTTAAAAAATCGCACTCCACTCCAATCCACATGAAATCGAAAAAGGAGTGGGACCATATAAAAATCGACCAAAGGTTTCTTACATAGGAAATCGACCAACGACTGGTTCCATATGAAATTAGCCAATTTCGGGTTTAAGCAACGTAAAGTTAGCCATGCCGAGTTGATCAAAATGTTTAATAGATATCAAAGAACTTTTACCTCAAGAAGGAACATGATGAAATCTACCGTATGCTTTGTTTGAAGCGTGATCCAACTAGGGTGAGGGGTTGGTGGGGAGTGACTATTGTTTACACTTAGTACGCGTAAAGAGAGAGAAAGAATGTGTAAACTCACAGTCTAATGTCGTAAAATGACTGACAGGGGTACAGTGTTGCCGATTGGAAACATATACTTTGGATATTTTATTGTAAATTTTAAGAAACATTAGTTCTGTATGAGTTTTATATGAACTAGTAGTTTAATTTTAATAGATTTAAATATACTATATTATTAAACATAAGGGCTCATTATGGATCCTAAATTAAACTGGACCGAACACGTTACGTATATCTGTAAAAAGTTGTCCTCTTCCCTGTTTGTTTTGAGAAACTTGGTCGAAATTGTTTCCAAAAACGTCCTTCTTATAACGTATTATTCCCTATTTGAAAGCATATATAGGTATGGTATTCTTGTTTGGGGACATACCTGCCACATTGATGATATTTTAAGTAAACAAAGGAAAGCTATTAGAATCTTGACCAATAAAGGGTATAATGATGATGTCAAAGAAACTTTTAAAACTTTGAATATATTAACCGCCCCTTCTCTGTATATTTTTGAATGCTTATGCTTTTCCAAAAAACATGAAAATCAGTATAATCCGCAACATAATATACATGAATATAACACACGCCAAATGAAAGACATAAGATTAGATTATCATCGTACTTTAGCATCCAAAAATTCCCTTACATATTATGGCCCCAAATTCTACAATAAAGTTCCTTTGCATGTAAAAGAATTAAACTTTCGAAACTTTAAAAATAAAATAAGAACACATTTATTGGAACACTCATTCTACACATTTAAAGAATTTTTAGACAAACCTTTTACTTAATTTTAAAATTTGTACTTGTTTTTATTTATTAACTGTATTTTGTATTACTTCGTTTTTTGTTTTATTATTTGTACACATTTTTATGTAACATTTAGAACTTTATCCATATTTTTTTACTATATCTTCTTTTTGACAAATGTAAATACTGGAATGTATATTAGCATGAAATAAATAAATAAATAATAAATAAATAAATAAATAGTATACACAATAAAGTTTTTTACATTTTTAATTTAAGTATAATGATTTGAATTCATGATAAGGTGGAAACTACGCAACATCGCAACTAGGTAGCCTGAAAGTCGACTAGCGACATCTACATTTTACACCACAAAGCTGTATCGCGTTTCTGTTAGTAAATAAACAAACAAAAAGATGACACCTTCATAAACATTGGTCTGAAATTACTTCTTAAGGTAAAAGTTCTTTGATAGATATAAATTATTATTAACCGCGGGTAAAACTTAAGGAAGTACATAAATAAAATACTTTTGAAAATGTAAAAATTTATTAGTAAATAGTTTGTATTATCACAAGCGTAGAAAGTGTTTTAGTACAATTTTTAAGTTTGAATTTCTTAAGGGTTTTAAAAAAACGGGAAAATATAAACAATAACGTTTTGGTTTGGTAAAAAATAACCCATGAAGAAAATAAGCATAAAAAATAAGTAAATTAGAAAATTTTGCATAACGTAATTACGTTTGGAAACAGAGTGAAAATTAGAAATTTATATTTTTTGAAGCTAAAAAATTAATGGCGTCACATTTTTAAAAAATAATCGAGGAATCTAGAGCTAGGGACCTTGAATGGAATGACAAATTTTACTTTGTGTGTAGTTTAATGTTAATTTTTTCAGGGAGCTTTGCTGGAGTGCGTAAAAATGTTTTTGTTGGAATCAGCAGAAAAATACAAAATTCTAATGAAACAAAAAAAAAATACTGCTTCCAACAAAATAATACTATCCCCTATAGGCTGGGTTCATTAAAATCAAAAACGAAAATAAAAAAAAATCAAAAATTTAATTTTTTTCAAAAATTTTTTTAAAAAAAGTTTTCGTAAAAAGAAAAATACATTAAGAAAAAAATTGTTTTTACCCCATTTTAACCCCTAGGGACCCTACCACAACCCGATTTTTACAACAATCCCAGCCTATAACTTTGGATAATCAACCTACGGTCCAAATTTGAAATCTTTAGCTCGATGCGTTCTTGAGTTATCGTGGTCAAAAATTTCCCGTACAGACAGACCAACAGAGAGAACTTTCTTTCAAGGAAATCATATTTTTTGGATATAAACGTCCAGAAACGTAAAAAAAGCAAAATTTTTTTGATTTTTTTTTACCAACAAGACTTTCCTAGGGGAAAGTATTAAAATTAAGTTATCTCGTTTATTCTATTTCATTTTAAAACTATTTGGAGAAAGAACAACATTAACCTTCTCAGAAACACTGCTAGCTCCACTTTTTTCATAAAAAACAATATTCCTAACAATAAAATTTTTTGGCATACAAGTATCGTCTGTACAAGTCACTAAACTAAAAATAACATCAAAACTAGAGTTACTAGCCTGTTTACCTTCTGGAATACTAACCACGATGTCAATTTCTTTAATGTTTGTCCCAGTACCCGGCACAAAGGACCATGTAGCATTTGGAGAGTCGACAAACCATTTTTGAGGCGCATCTGAAGTTAGTTTAAGCCCGTTTTCAAATTCTATATTCAAAGCTAAAATAAGTTTACCACCATTTTCATTTACTGACACTTTTTTGGTTTGAAGAACCTCAAATTTTGATTTGTCGATTTTTTTATCGCTTGTTTTGTTTAGTTTTAGGTCCAGTTTTTGAACTTGGGTTATTTTTTCGTTGTTTTCTAATTTTATAACTTTAATGAAATGGTTATTAGTGTCTGCTACATATATTTTAGAAGAGTCCGAACTTATGCATAAACCTGAAGGTTCGTTGAAAGAAAATGAGGTACCATCGGTAGTATCTGTTAGTGGTACATTTAAAGTCGAGATGTAGTTTTTTGATATGTCAATTTTTTTCAGTTTGTGATTATACGTATCTGCTACAAATAACACTGATTCATCCTTCGACACTGCTAGTCCTAGGGAATGCTGAAGTTTGGCATCGTAGAGGCAGCCATCTTTGTCACCAAAGGCAAATAAGTCCTGGAAAGACAAAAATATTTTCATTTCATTGTTATACGCGGTGTATTTGAAATAGGGTCTGAAATTTCATAAAATGTGTCAAAAAGTTTGTATAAACATATGTCTTAAAATGCGTCGTATGGAAGCTAAGCCCCTTTGAAAGTGGCTACAAAATTCGGTGTTTATTTAATAACTCAGGAACCCTTTGAGATATAGCAACGAGGTTTTGCACGTGAATTAATCTTATAAGGCCCATCTTCCTATGTTATTTTTATTTACTTCTTTTAACCAGGGGTGTGCGAAACGGGGGTGCCTTATCAGTTTTTTGACCATAACTTTTTTCTGTGTAACTTTTTTGTAATTTTATTATTGGAACATGATTCCTCAGGTTAAAATACATAAAAAGGTACTCATGTTGTAATACTGTAGGAATAACCGTTTTTCGAGAAAAAATAATTTGAAGGTGCATGCAATTTCACATTTCAGGGACAAACTAGATGAAACGTTGCAAGCACCCTGTCAAAACATCGGCACTATTGTACACTAGAGCCATCTAGTTTGCAAATTTCAAACTAGGTGTTTTGTTTGATTTTAAATTCTGTATCTTTAAAACATTATATTCTAGCAAAAAACTGTATATAACATTTTTTATAGGGCTTAAAAAGAGCTTTTATTTAAAATATATTTTTTTTGAAATCGGGTTATAAATGTGAGATATGCTAAAAAAACCTTTTACTGCTTTAAACGCCGATATCTCGAAAACAATGCGTTTTAGGAAAACGTTGTTTATAACATTTTTTGACCAATTTAAAATTATCTTTTATACAAGTGCTAAATTAACCAGATAAAATAATAATTGCTTTAATTATAAACAAAAAACGCTAAAAATACGAGTTTTACCCTATTTTTACCCCCTTACCCCCAATCGTTTACCCCCAAAATCTAATCAGCTCTTCGGAATACGATAAGAAATAATATGCAAAAAACCGCAAATCGATATCTCATGTAGAAATGGAGTTAGAGAGTTTACACCCAGACAGACAGACGCAATTTTTTTTTACTGATTTCGACTCAGAATGGTCTAAAACGTCGAGAAATGTGAAAAAAACGTGGTCAAAGTTTTTGACTTTTCGGCGAAGATTTCAATACATCGGCACTCTTAGTAGCACTAAGTGCCGATGTAATTTTTATATAGAATTAGTGCCTGCCTGGTCAATTTTTTTTTTAATTTTTTTTCGTTTTTGATTTTGACTTTATACTCACATTAGGGTTTCTGTTTCCACCAACCACAGCAGAAACCTTTCCGTCAATCAAAGATAACTTTCTAACGCTTGAGCTCTCGCTATCCGCAATGTAAATTTCTTTGTTCTTATTACTCAGGGCTAAGCCCGAAGGCTGCGCGAAAGCTGCCGCATGAGGGTAATTGTTGTTCCTGTTTTCTTCCCTGCCGGATCCTGCTATGGCTATGCAACTTCCTGCAGGATGGTTCCGGTCCTTCCACCACACTGTATTATCTGAAAAAAATAGTCCTGCTAACAAAGAATACTTTTATGGTATTATTAATTTGAGCCATTTCGCCTCAATGACTATTTATATCGTAAAAATCTAAAACGGAAAATAAAATTAAAATGTTCTTATCAGGCGCACCTATTTCTAGATGCGCTGGTAAGGTATTGCGTTTAAAATAATACTTATCTGTTATATCTTCTTTACCTAAAAAATATTATTAGTCAATACCTTACCAAAGTTTAAAAATTTTGCCTAAATAGAGAATTTTCAATAAAATTCTTGATAAATCGTTAAAATAATTAAAAAAAGAACGAAAAACTGAATAAAAGTTAACTTCTAACGTTTCGGGATCTAATCTGATCCCGTTTTCAAAGAAAATTATTAGTTTTGAAAGAATTTGTGCAATATTTGGCTTTATCAATCAAAATATGACAAATGTCAAAATATGTCATTTCGAGGTAATTGAAACAAAGACACCTGTAACAATAAAAAACGTGTAGAGAAGTTAATTTGGAAAAAACTTTTATTTTACGCGGTAACTTAACTTTTCCCTCTTTTCAATAAAAGTTTTTTCCAAATTAACTTCTCTACACGTTTTCAACAAAAACGCCTTTTCCAAATTAATTTCTATACACCTTTTTTATTGTTACAGGTGTCTTTGTTTCAATTACCTCGAAATGACATATTTTGACATTTGTCATATTTTGATTGATAAAGCCAAATATTGCACAAATTCTTTCAAAACTAATAATTTTCTTTGAAAACGGGATCAGATTAGATCCCGAAACGTTAGAAGTTAACTTTTATTCAGTTTTTCGTTCTTTTTTTAATTATTTTAACGATTTATCAAGAATTTTATTGAAAATTCTCTATTTAGGCAAAATTTTTAAACTTTGGTAAGGTATTGACTAATAATATTTTTTAGGTAAAGAAGATATAACAGATAAGTATTATTTTAAACGCAATACCTTACCAGCGCATCTAGAAATAGGTGCGCCTGATAAGAACATTTTAATTTTATTTTCTGTTTTAGATTTTTACGATATAAATAGTCATTGAGGCGAAATGGCTCAAATTAATAATACTATAAATATATATACGCCTCAAATAAATTATAGATTCTATTTAAAAGAATACTTTCCCAAGTAATAGTTAATAAAATACATAAAAACTTTCGTATTAAAAAAAGGACTTTTTTTAACGTAATTCTTTTTGAAAAAAGTTTTTCAATAAAAATAAAAAAAAAAACAGAAAAAAAAATTTTAAACCTTTCAAAATTTTCAAAAAAAAGTTTTTTATTTTCTTTTTGTGAAAAACAAAAAATTAAAAAAAAAATGAAAATGAGTTTTTTAATTTTTTTTTAAGTTTAACCCCCCATATTTTTTTTTAATTTTTTTTGTTATTGGGGGGGATTACTTTCAAAATTGTTAGAATTGATCCTTACAATAAAAGTAATTTTTCCAAATAACGTTAATCGGAATTTTCTTTCAGCTTTTTTGTTTTTGGGGGGAATACTTAAATAATTTCAAAAACAATAGGGATCTTCCCTTTGTAGAACTTGATTTTTACTGAAAATTTAAAGTCGATCGGACTATTCGTTCTTGAGTTATAGTGTATACAAAAATTGTGACATCGGAAAGACCGACATTAAAAAAAAGTTGCTATTTTTTCATGAAACAAATTTATATCCAAGAATTTTTTGTTTAGGACGATTTTTGAATTTTTTTGAAAATTCAAAAGAACCTCAAGAAGGAACATGATGAAATCTACCGTATGCTTTGTTTGAAGCGTGATTATTGTTTGCACTTAGTACGCGTAAAGAGAGAGAAAGAATGTGTAAACTCACAGTCTAATGTCGTAAAATGACTGACAGGGGTACAGTGTTGCCGATTGGAAACATATACTTTGCATATTGTAAATTTTAAGAAACATTACCCAGGTAGCAAAATAACATGACATTCACGTGAAAGCCATTTAACAAGAAGGTAGCATGGTGGGGATGTCCTAAGTCCGCCCCTAATAACATCACACAGTGACATCCCGAAAATAACGTGTTTGTGACATCATAAATCCACATATCTAATATCTTATGGATGCCGTTACTGGTACTTTAATATTTAAATAATATCCTAGGATATTAGCTTTTTCTAAATAAAACCATTAAAACCCTATAAAAAAATCGGATTTAAATCAATCAGTAATTGAAACAATCACAGATTGAAACAGATGATTCTAAATACGAAATTGCAGATTAAGCGGAGAATATATTCCTTTAATCCGTGTCCATGGTCTTGAGAAGCTCGGCAGAGCCCCCTATCCATTGGAAATTGTATAATGTGTATACAATTTCCTTATAATAATTTACTCTATCAACATCATCTTATATCGATTTTTTTGCTTCGAACGTCGGTGAGAAGCAAAATAACATGACATTCACGTGAAAGCCACGTTAATATGTGACATGCGATATATTCACAGCGTTGCTAAATATTTGTTATTAAATAACTTGGTTGTCACGTCGCACGTGTTACGTTGCAAATGTGATGTTAAATACATGTTATTTTTCAATATTATGTGATGTTATGAATTAGTTTAAAAATACACCCAAAAGTGATGTTAATTTCTTGTAATATAACATCCCTTGCTACCTGGGTAGTTCTGTATGAGTTTTAATTGAACTAGTAGTTTAATTTTAATAGATTTAAATATACTATATTACCAAACATAACTATGGTATACACAATAAAGTTTTTTACATTTTTAATTTAAGTATAATGATTTGAATTCATGATAAGGTGGAAACTACGCAACATCGCAACTAGGTAGCCTGAAAGTCGACTAGCGACATCTACATTTTACACCACAAAGCTGTATCGCGTTTCTGTTAGTAAATAAACAAAAAGATGACACCTTTATAAACATTGGTCTGAAATTACTTCTTGAGGTAAAAGTTCTTTGGAAAATTCGAAACTACCGTATAATATTATTCTAGCGCAGGCGCTGTGAATAATATAATAATATACAAACCTAAAAATAATGCCCAAATTTGGTGTGTTCCAGCCATCGCTATAATCAAAACGCTCTTTTCCCGATTATCCTCAGGCTGACACGTTTTGTAAACACAAACATCCCAAGGCGAGGAAATTATTTGCTCGTTCCATTTTTTACCACCGACCCTGTCATGTCCCTGGTGTCCATTACCAGCTACAGTTTCAACCTCTTTTTTCTCCAGGTCTATTTTTCGAATAGCGTGGTTTTCTGTATCAGCTACGAAAACAACATTTTTATTTAAGAAGCACAGACCCTGAGGATTATCAAATTCTGCTTCCGTGAACTTTCCGTCTTTAAAACCAACACTTTTACCACCAATTTCTTCTACTATAGTTCCGTCTTTTTCTATTATGAGAATTCTGCTGTTACCGGTGTCTGATAGAGCTAAAATTTCGTGATTATTGTGGTCGGTAAAACTTGCTATTTTCCCGGGGAATAAAAGTGGTCCTTTGAGGTCAGGTAAAAGGTGATATGCGGATTTAAAAGGCAGTTTGTGATTGGATATTAGGTTTTTTTCGTTGTAAAATTTTATTGCGTGATTGATGTATAGCCTGAAAGAAATTAAAAATATATTTTTGATAAAAAAATATACATATATTTTTGTTCAATTATTAATTACGAGCGACCTCGGCCCGCGGGGGAGAAGAAAGTTAAGTTATAGTGAAAACTAGATGAAACGTTGCAAGCACCCTGTTAAAACACCGGCACTATTGTACACTAGAGCCATCTAGTTTGCAAATTTCAAACTAGGTGTTTTGTTTGATTTTAAATTCTGTATCTTTAAAACATTATATTCTAGCAAAAAACTGTATATAACATTTTTTATAAGGCTTAAAAAGAGCTTTTATTTAAAATATAATTTTTTGAAATCGGGTTATAAATATGTGAGATATGCTAAAAAAACCTTTTACTGCTTTAAACGCCAATATCTCGAAAACAATTCGTTTTAGGAAAACGTTGTTTATAACATTTTTTGACCAATTTAAAATTATCTTTTATATAAGTGCTAAATTAACCAAATACAATAATAATTGCCTTAATTATAAACAAAAAACGCTAAAAATAGGAGTTTAACCCTATTTTTACCCCCTTACCCCCAAAATCTAATCAGCTCTTCGGAATACAATAAGAAACAATATGCAAAAAACCGCAAGTCGATATCTCATGTAGAAATGGAGTTAGAGAGTTTACACCTAGACAGACAGACGGACGCAATATTTTTTTTTTCTTATTTCGACTCAGAATGGTCTAAAACGTCGAGAAATGTGAAAAAAAACGTGGTCAAAGATTTAGACTTTTCGGCGAAGATTTCAATACATCGGCACTCTTAGTAGCACTAAGGGCCGATGTAAATCAAAATTTTAAAACTTATTGGGACATTTTTGCGAAAAAATAAGTGCGGTGGAACCGTACCAATTTTACCAATTTTTTTCAGTTTATTCGTAGAATTTTTACTGAAAAATTTTCAGTTTATTTTTTCTTACCTCAGATCATCTCTATGCCCCTCCCCGGTTAACATCACAATAGGGTTGGCATTGGGTCCTAAAATTAATAAGGTGGGCCAACAGTGGACGTCACATTTCCGCCACATGTCCGAAGTATAGTCATTCACCACAGGGTGGCCGATATTGTATCTTTGCACCGCTGACAAAATGTTACTGGAAACTTTTTCATTTTCGAATTTGGCACTATGGACGCCGATCTGAAAAACAGTATTGTTTTGAGAAAAATAAAATAAAAGTAAAAGATTTCCAAAAACAATCTTTATCCAATACATACAGATAATGAGACAATTACCAGCTTTATTTTAAATAGATAAACTCAATAATAACCCCCGCGTGGCTTTTACTTTATTGAGTGGATAATTATTTATTTTACCCACTCAACTGTCACTTGTCAAATTATTTTCTTGTAAATGTCATTAAATTTTTAATAAAAATATGAATTCCTAAGCTATTTATTGGATAAAACCTTGTATGGCACTCATGGGTAAACCGATATTGCCCTCTTGAAAATTAACCTGCTTGGCTGACACATCGCAGGTTAATTTTCTTAGGGCAATATCTTACTTTACCCCCTAGTACCATAAATAACTATTTTTTTTTCAAAAAGTATGACATAAAAAAAGATGTCAACTGACTTTAATGAGATATTGCAAATGTATTGCTTTTATCCCTTGCTAAGCTCCAATTTTTGTCAAAAACATTTTCAGCGGAGTAACTCAATTGAATATAACAAACTAGATGAAACGTTGCAAGCACCCTGTCAAAACATCGGCACTATTGTACACTAGAGCCATCTAGTTTGAAAATTTCAAACTAGGTGTTTTGTTTGATTTTAAATTCTGTATCTTTAAAACATTATATTCTAGCAAAAAACTGTATATAACATTTTTTATAGGGCGTAAAAAGAGCTTTTATATATTTTTTTGAAATCGGGTTATAAATATGTGATATGCTAAAAATCCTTTTACTGCTTTAAACGCCAATATCTCGAAAACAATGCGTTTTAGGAAAACGTTGTTTATAACATTTATGGACCAATTTAAAATTATATTTTATATAAGTGCTAAATTAACCAAATACAATAATAATTGCCTTAATTATAAACAAAAAACGCTAAAAATAGGAGTTTTACCCTATTTTTACCCCCTTACCCCCAATCGTTTACCCCCAAAATCTAATCAGCTCTTCGGAATATGATAAGAAACAATATGCAAAAAACCGCAAGTTGATATTTAATGTAGAAATGGAGTTAGAGAGTTTACACCCAGACAGACAGACGAAAAATTTTTTTTTACTGATTTGATTAAGAATGGTATAAAACGTCGAGAAATGTGAAAAAAACGTGGTCAAAGATTTTGACTTTTCGGCGAAGATTTCAATACATCGGCACTCTTAGTAGCACTAAGGGCCGATGTAAAAGAAAACATTATAAGTATTAACTGTAATACTTACCACAACCAAACCATCTTCAACAGAAATCTCACTTTCAATTTGTCTGAGATCAGGAAGGATGTGCATACAGTTTATGCAACAGTATGTGAAAAAGTCCAAAACCACCACTTTGCCTTTCAGATGTTTGGCAAAAGACAGGGGCTCAGATACGTTAAACCATTCCAAACCTAAAAAAATCAAAACAATTATATAAAAAAAAATGCAAAAAGGCTTACAAAGTAATCATTTTAAATTAAAAAAAAATCATTTTGATGACAACAAAAGAATACTTTTTCCTATTGTTACATCGGCACTTAGTGCTACTAAGAGTGCCAATGTATTTAAATCTTCGCCGAAAAGTCAAATTCTTGGACCACGTTTTTTTCACATTTCTCGACGTTTTAGACCATTCTAAGTCGAAATCAGTAAAAAAAATTTTTTCGTTCGTCCGTCTGTCTGTCTGGGTGTAAACTCTCTAACTCCATTTCTACATGAGATATCGACTTGCGGTTTTTTGCATATTGTTTCTTATCGTATTCTGAAGAGCTGATTAGATTTTGGGGTAAACGATTGGGGGTAAGGGGGTAAAAATAGGGTAAAACTCCTATTTTTAGCTTTTTTTGTTTATAATTAAGGCAATTATTATTGTATTTGGTTAATTTAGCACTTATATAAAAGATAATTTTAAATTGGTCAAAAAATGTTATAAACAACGTTTTCCTAAAACGCATTGTTTTCAAGATATTGGCGTTTAAAGCAGTAAAAGGTTTTTTTAGCATATCTCACATATTTATAACCCGATTTCAAAAAATTATATTTTAAATAAAAGCTCTTTTAAGCCCTATAAAAAATGTTATATACAGTTTTTTGCTAGAATATAATGTTTTAAAGATACAGAATTTAAAATCAAACAGAACACCTAGTTTAAAATTTGCAAACTCAATGGCTCTAGTATAAGTGCCGATGTTTTGACAGGGTGCTTGCAACGTTTCATGTAGTTCATATTATGCTTTTTTTTTTTCGAAAAAGGAAAAATAAAAAAAAGTTTTTTATATATCGGTAATTTTCGACAAGATTTTTAAATGTTTTAAAAATCTCCAGGGGTGTACCAAAGTACAACCCCTAAGGGCCCCACAAAATTTGTGCTTCTTCACTCCGATTCTTACCAAAAAATAATCCCAGTCATAAAACTTTGAATTTAAATATTTCGGCTCTGCTCGAATCAAATTTGAAGTGCGAGACACCGTTTTACAGGAAATTTCTCGTATTGTTTTAAATATTGGCCCCACAAAAATCACAATGTCCTCATTCTGGATTTTCATTAAATAAAGAAAATGCTTACCAGTTGCAAAATCTTCAACGGGAGGATATGTAAGAGTTTTCAGGTACTGTTTAATGCCTTCTTCGTTCCCTCTTTCCACTATAAGCCTTTTTAGCTTAGTATGGGACCCATATAAGGTATCAACATCTTCATCAGAATCCATATTCCAAAATTGACGAATAAATTTGGTACAATTGTTTATTCGTTTCGAGAAAAACGTTCTTTTTAATGTAAGCATAAATTATAATTAATGAACTCTTAATTTTCTATTGTTCTACTTATTTATTGTTCAACTGAATTGAAAATGAGGTTAGGTTCACTTGTTATGTGGCTAAAGTTATGCAACTTACATAACAGTAAATAGGAAAATGGTGAATGCGCCACAAAATAGTATATTATTTACCAAGTGAGAGAAGTTTAACATTTTTGACCTGCGTCAAATTGCGGGATGAGCGCGCTAGCGCGAAGCCCGCAAGACGCGGTCTAAAATGTTAAATCTTCACTCACGTGGAAAATATAGTATTTTTTTCACTACCAGTACAATTAATTAGCTATTTATTTATTTTACTAAAATTTAATAAAAAAGCTTATAAATTTAAAATATCACGCTGGCCGTTTGCGGCCATTAAAAAAAAACAAATGAATAACTTGACATTTCTAGCAGAAATTTTCTGGTGATCTGCTAAAAATATTAAGTTAGAAAGTGTTTCCGTGTTAAGTGTAATAAAATATATAAAAATGGAAAGTGAAATGCAAAGTGATGATTCTGGTACTCCTCCAGAAATAAGGGAACATGCGAAAACTGTGAGGGAGAATCTATTGCCTCAAAAATCAATATATGGGGGTTGTACCTCTAGTAATCTATGATCCTTAAGGTAATATATGGGTTGTATAATCTATGGTTGAATATGATGGACCAATGATTTTCACTTTTCGGGGTGTTTTTTGTAAAACATGTTTTATAGGTACTAATTTAGTTAATATTTTTTAATTTATCATGCAATAAATAAATTTGGTGCCTAAAGACACTTGTAAATAGCAATGTGATTTAATAATTAAGTAAAACGTCAGATGCCAAAACAGCTGAATAAAAAATTAATTATTGACCATGGTGCAATTTCATTATTTTTAGAACCTCTGACGTCATAGGTAGAGAAATAATATTTCTACCAATGAAAAGAAAAGTAATAAAGATGTGGTTTTAGGCTGGTGGTGAAAAAATTAAATTAAACAATATTCGCAAAAATTGTCGAACGTTTCGATATAGAGACTTTAAATTTCGTGTACATTATGGTATTATATTACGTAATATTTTTTATAACTTTTAAACCTTTAGAATAAATTGTTTAAAAGTTATTGCGAGTTTTTTAAATGTCAATATAGTTTTTTAATATATTAATATTATTATAAATGGGGGACTGATGAGGCCTAGAAAGTTCAGACCTCGGTTTAGACTAAGAAAAATAATAAATAATTAATTATATTTATTTTTTAAATAAATCACAATAAACAAAGACCAACTATTACCACAAAATATTAGGAAAAAATATTAACTTTATAACAGAAAAACCATTCCCTTATGCCTTTTCAGTAACAAGCTATCTCTTTAGATCATACTATATACAAGTTTTCTTATAAGGTCACGTTCAAAAATTACGTAACGCACGTTTTGGCCGAATAAAGACGTCTTCAGGACGTCTGCAAACTGACGTCATTAGGATGTGACATTTTAACGTACCTGTGACGTGTTTAGTACGTCACGTTATAAGTATACTCGTCAGTTACGTCATTAATATGACGTAAAAGCGACGTCTTTAAGACGATACCTTGCTACCTGGGTAACATAACGTGCGTCACGCAAAACTTGAACAAACCCTTATGTAAGTTAGTTAGGAATTCTTATAAGGGGGACCCTAATAGGGGCTATCTTTAAATGACGTAATACATATTTAAGCCTGTTTTAACTTTCCAGTAGCGTAACTTTTTACATTATAGCTTCTCTCTCCCATAATCACGTCAAATTGGGGTCATTCCAACAGGGAACCAAACAGATGTAGATGGAGTGATCCTAGGTTAAAATAGGGACCCTCCATCTTAGTTCGTGCCGTCATTTAAGGATGGCACCTTAAAAGCTTGATACCTATTTATTAGGTCCCTGTTTGACAATAATAATAATAATAATAATAATAGTTCAAAAAAACAGGCTGCACCAGAAACATAGTTATGTACCCAGACAGCACATGATATCTTAAAGACGTATTTTTTAGATCTTAATTATGTCTGGACGCCTAATGACATAAAAAGGATTTCTTATGGACTTCTTTTTAGGGATGTTTAAAAGATATCTGATTATGATGTCTATAAGATGTCTTTTAAGTATCGGTACAAGACGTCTTAACTTCGATACTCATCGCTAAAAATAAGTTGACCACAATCAACTATTAAAAAAAGTTACCATTTTTTTTAAGATCTTTTTTTTGAAAAACAAAAAAAAAATACATTTTTTTTAATTTTCTTTTTACAAAAAAACGAAAAAATTTAAAAAAATCGAAGAAATTAAAAAAAAAAATTGGAAAAAAATCACAATTTTTAAGATTTTTTTTTTGACAAACAAATTACCTCTCATTCTATTACGCTTTTTATATCAATACGACCGCACCTAGAAACGTAAAGGGGAGGGGTATTATGTGGTAAAGTCGCCTATGCAAGGCGACACTAAGGCTTCTTAAAAAAGATGTGTTAAAGACGTTACCTTTTGTAACATACGACGTCGTTAAGACGTCTTTAAGATGCATATACGGCGAACACCGACGTTGTTAAGACGTCTTGAACGACGAGCTACGACATCTTTAAGATCTCTTTAAGTCATCTTTGTGCTGTCTGGGTAAGGGGCGCAAAATGTTTTTAGTCAGCGGTAAAAAAGTAAGACAGGTAAAGGAGAGAGAGAGGGAGAGAGAGAGAGCAAAAATCACGCTAGATTTTCAATATTTTCGAATAATTTTAATTGCGAAACAATAGATTGTCAGAAAATTTATTTTTAGATGAAAAAGTGCCACTTTAGGCCCGCCACATCTGTTTACAAAGTACCACTTTACGCCTACTTGGATAAAAAAACATCTTTCACCAGTAACTGCAGCATCAGTCACTAAATATTAGTGATTTATGCTACCTGCAATTAGAATCTTAGGTTATTTAATAGGGATTAAAAATACATGAATTTTCTTTCCAAACGGTGCCCCGCACTTTAAATTTGATACCCTATTAAAATGTCAACATTTGAACCACAGCGCATCAAATTTAAAGTGTGAGAAGCCGTTTTGAAGGAAATTTATCGCATTTTTTTCACTATTTAGGCCTCAAAAAAATTACGTAAGATTCCCATTATGCGGTTCAAATAACACAGGACCACAATTTTTTTTTCTCGGTCGACGTGGATCAGAAATGGGTTTTTAGGTGATGGGCTAAAATGGACGACGGATTCGTGTTCAGCGACCAAAAATACACCTAGAAAACCATTTCTGATCCATGTCAACCGACAGAAAAAAAAGTGGTCCTGTGTAATTATCAATTATATTATAACAGAACTATAAAAATCAATAATAATATATTAAATCAAAAATCTACTCTCTATATGTATAGTAAAGCTAGTGTTACATTATGGAATTTTAGCGATATGCCGATATTCACTTTTAGTACGACTTTGGAAAACTTCCAGTTTTCTTATAGGTGATCCGTTGTTCTCAATTTCCATCGTAAACCGTATAGATTTATGTTGGGAATTGAGGTGATTTAGAAAACCTTAAAAAGTTATACTTCCCTATGTAAGCGGTATCACGGATAAAATAGGTAAACTTTTGAAGAAGTCAAATATGAAGCCTATATTTCGGTCCAACCAAAAATTAGGTCAATGTTTGACTTCAACAAAAGATAAAATACCCCTGAGTTCAGAAGGCGTATATAAAATACCCTGCTCCTGTGGTACGGTTTACATAGGTGAAACTAAGAGAAAAATTTCTACAAGACTTCAAGAGCATGAGCGCAATATAAGAAAGCAACAAATTTCCTTATCGGCAGTAGCCGAACATGTACATGAAACAGGTCATAAAATCAATTTGTCTGAAACAAAACAAATATTAACAGAAAACAGAAAAATGCCAAGGAAGATACGGGAATCGATAGAAATCATCAAGCATCCTAACAATATCAATCGGGACACTGGTTACCACTTACCTGCAATATGGAAGTCTTTGATAGGAAAAACCTCGTCACGGGTGAATAACCACAACTCGTCATAAATAGTGACACAAGTTGATTCGAAACTTAGTTTCAGATTAATCCCTGAAGATGTCTCTAGTAGTAAGAGACGAAACGTCGGAAAGTGAAAATCCATTAACACGGTCTAAACCCGAAAGTGAAAGTTCTTTATATCTTAATGGCCGTGAAAGCTTAAAATCTAAAACTATATTCTATTCACAAACATATACCATTCAAACCTGTAGTAAAAATATTTACTGTGCGATTTTTAATTTACTATCTTGCTTGAAGAATCAGACCGTAGTGGTTTCGATTGGTTAATTTGCTACAAACGTTCATATCGCTAAAATTGCATAATGTAAGACTGGCTTTATAAAAAGGTATAAAAAATATTAAAAATATATTAGTCTTGCGTCTGCAGGCGTTTGCTCCATGGGGCAGTATGGACATTTCATTCTGAAAAAAATAAACAAAATAAATTAGATTCCCTAGTAGAAATTTAACGTTAGAATAACGTTTTTCTAATGTTAGAAAACCCGCTTTTTAACGTTAGAATCAAATGTTAGTCACAAACGTTAATCTAACGTTAGATTTTTAAGTTAGAAATACGTTATGAGTACGTTTAATTTCTAACTTTCGGAGGGGGCGGGCCAAATAGGAAATTTCTACCTGCATCATAAAATGGCAGAGGGAGACAAATTTATTCATATAAATAAATCTTAATATATTTTAGCAATCATAATGTTTTTAAACATAAATTTGTCACATTTATTTATAAAATAGCCATCTTTTTAGGTGGCCCTAAATATTTTTCGTGTAATATCTTGTTATACTTCGATAAATACGTTTACCTCTCAGAAAAACTTTATATTTAGTTAGTTAATATTTATTTATACATTTAGAATCTTAAAATATTTTTTTAATTATAGTACAGCGTTGGCAGACTAACTATAATTTTGACTTTTGGAAGATATTTTTTTAAACTTATTATAGAAATAACAAATAATTAGGCACATAGTTGTCTGAAATGAGTATTTTCTACTATAGCTTACGTATTAATAATGGAAATTTAAAAAATATTTAAAGTTAGAATAAGGTTAGAAAAAGGTTACAATTTAGTTAGGAAACTAACGTTAGATTTATGTATTTTATAACTTTTTTGTCAAACGTTAGTTTTTAAGGTTAGATTTATATATTTTATAACGTTTTTGTATAACGTTTGAGACTAAACATAAAAATGTCACTAATCTAATGTTATGTTAAGTTAGATTTATGTACTTTTCTACCAGGGATTTTTAGTGAATTATTTTAGTATGGAGTAGATTAGATCTGGCGAATTACTCCAGCAACAAAAATTGTTTTACAATTTTTTATTATTATTTTTATTGAATTTTTTCCATTTTTTTTCAAAATTTGTATTTATTTATTACTTACTTATTTGCGTTGCACAGTTTGTTTAAAGCATCCCTAGATATGACATGCCCACAAACCAGTCTCATGGGTGGATTGTTTTGGGTCGATTGTTGTCTCAAAATGGGACAAGCAAACATTGAGTGGTACCTGTTTTCGGTTCCTAGGTCTATTTCAATCTGAAAAAACACAAAGTTTATAAAATAATAACGATCTCAGAACACTTAAAGTGGTCAAAACACATCTTGAACATAGTTAAACGTGCGAACTCTACAATTTTCCTACTATTGAAAGAATTTGAATCACTTGAAATTAAGCCATTTAAGAAGTTATATACCGCATATATACGGCCGTTAATGGAGTATGCAGTTGTAGTGTGGAATCCGTATTACATTAAAGACATCAAATTAATTGAAAATGTGCAGCATCGTGCCACAAGAATGGTTTCTTCATTGAGGCACCTCGATTATGATCAAAGACTCTTACGGCTTGGTTTACCCCGTCTTTCCGAAAGAAGAAGCCGTGGGGACCTTATCTACACTTACCGTACCTTAAATTGTGACTTTTCAGTGGATTTAAATGAACTTTTTACTCGTAATTTGGACAATACCAGACGTGGTCATACATTAAAACCTTCACCTGAACTTTTTTTTACCACTATCAGGCAATATTTTCTACTTAATCGTGTCTTTAGCTCCTGGAACTCTCTAACTGAATCAACTATCTCCGCCTCATCAGTAAATTCTTTTAAAAATCGTTATGATGGTAGACATGAAACTTTTATTTTATATTAAATGTTTCAATTTTTATATTTCATATTATTTATTTATATTTGTAATAATACTTGGGCATAATAGGCATTAATATCTCTGCCTTTTTGTACTAATAATAATAATAATAATAATAATAAAACTCAAAATATTTTTTCCCAGGGAAAACTTCCCTGGAATTCATGGTACAACCCTACTGCCTCTTAAGCTGAAAGGTCCTATGTGTATGTTAAACCTATGTAGATAGGACCTTTCAGCTTAGCACGGCAGCCTAAGAATAGGAATTCATTACAGTTCCAGAATTTATTGCACAAATTTGCGAGCAACCTATACGCCCAGGGGCGCAAAGTTTTTTTAATTTTCCAAAAAGATACAGTTTTTTTTTTATAAGGGGGTTAATATACAAATTGAGTGGCATCACCATGTTCAATACAACATTTAACGCCGCAGGCATTTTTTTTAATCCTAAAGTATGGTATTTTTCAGAGTTTCATATGCAGTTATTTTATAAAAGCAATTAATTAATATTGATATCCAGTTGCTTTTCACCAGTGAAACGAGGACTTTTGGCAAGAATTATGTAATCCGTTAATCGCGTTTAATTTTTAGCATCAAGTGTTTTAGTATTAGGATTCGATTTTATATATTTTATAGTGATTGTATGGATGATGTGCAGTAAAATGACGAACATGTGATTATATTGGAGTAAGAAGGGAATTCTATGTTTTTTAATCATTTATAATGCTGATAAATTTTGATTTGGAAGCAACTAACACGTGAAGTTTTTATACGTACAGAATTTTTTGTATACTAGCGCATGCGCAAATATAATTATAAATTAGAAAAAACAGCCTTGTCAACAGCTAACACAACCAACAGCAAACACGAAAAGGGAAGAAGGAAAAGAAAAGGTCTTACAGATGACTGGAAATTTTCTATAATCAAAACAGGAGTGGGCATGGTGCCAAGCCAGACAAGAACCACTCTTGGTGAATTGAGTAGCTAAGAGGGATCTGGCTAATTATCTCACTGAGAAAAGGCCAAAAAAAAGGAAGAACTAAAAAAGGTCAATAACTAAACAAAAAAACGCAGCTTTGCGCCCTGAGGAAGCCGCCTTGTTGCCTCACCCCACCGCACAGTGGGCTATAGTAGGTGACAGAATTGTTTAGAAGCAACTTAGGGATCTACTAGAAAAATTAAACATAAATAATTTAATTTATTCTTTTTATTATAAATTAAGATAAATTTTGCGGTGTTATGCAAAAATCGTCTAACCCACATTGTATTACATATAACCCATACGATTTTTGCATAAAATTCTACTGCAAATTATATTTATTACAAGATATTTATAATATTAATACAATCTAAACTACACTTTAAAATGAGGTCAGTAGAGATTGTTTTAAATTTTGATTTCCCCTAAAATATTTAGGGAAGTCTTTGTTATGTAAAAAAAAGGAAAATGTGTAAGTAGGTTTTTGTTAATACAATATTTTTAAAATATTTTGCTGCTAAGAAATCTTTTTTATTCAGTGTTTTTTTTTTTAATACATAATTATAATTATGGTCTTTTATACTTTTTCATAGTATACAGGCTTAAACATATGCAATTTTACATTAGAAGTGGAAAGTGAAATGTTTCAGAAAAAAAGTTATTAGGTAAGATGAAACTTTTTCATAAAAACACCAGTCAAATACACAAAATAAAAAAGTCTGAGGTTCAGTCACCATGGTATACCTATACTGCCATACTATGCTAGAAAGCAGTAACTTAATTTGTCGCCTAGCGACGTTTTGACGTCAACTCTGATGTAATATTTTGAAAACCCTGCTATATGACAAATGGAGTTACTGCTTTCTAGCGTAGTAGGGCAGTAGAGTTACAAATTGTACCTTACAATTAAAAAAATAATAACCCTGTGTGTTCTTAACAACATTGACAGCTTTTTCTCAGTATAAAAAGTGTATGGACCTGTCTAAAAATAACATCTAGTCCAGTGTCACAAAATATAAAACATTTTTTTAATTTAACAAAAAAATTGTTTATATGTTGCACTGTTTAACACTGTTTATTTAAGAGCATGGTGGGAGTTGCCAAAAATTAATGGTATATAATTTATGGTCTTTCTACATTCAAATTTTAAAAATATTTTTTTTTAAACATTTTTTTTATATGTATAGAAAGAAAAAAGATATCATTGTGAAATTTTGTATGTATGTATATTTATATTCAAATACATAAAAAATACATTTTTAGTGCCATTTTTTGGTCATATTTTTTTTTGAAAAAAATATCAAAAAACGGTGGTCACCATGATTCCGGCTGAATTGTCTGAAAAAAAAAAACAAAACAGGATATTATTTAGTACTGAAGTCGCTATAGCCCGAACTAGATTTTTTTTGCCAAAAAAATAACAAAATGGCGGAAGATTTTTTTAAAAAATTCAAACAAAAACGTCCGTCATTTTGTTATTTTTTGGCCAAAAAATTTACTTCTAGTTCGGGCAATAGCGACTTTTTATGAATATCCCGTTTTTTTATGTTAAAAAAAAATATGGCCAAAGAATGGCACTTTAAAAATCTATTATTTTTGTATTCTTTAAAAATATAAATAAACATACCTAAAAATGTTCACAATGGTATGTTTTTTCTTTCTACATAAAAAAAATGTTTAAAAAAAGATTATTTTTAAAATTTGAAGGTAGGAAGACACCTTAATGGTTTTTTGACCAATCAAAATACATTTCTAACTTTATTATATTGAATTCTATTTCTTTTTTGATGTTCCAAAACCTGAAAAACCCATAATAGCAGCCATCTCATCAACTGGTCCAGAATTATCCAACATTTCCTCAACTTTCCTCTTTTCCTTTCTTTTTTCTCTTCTATATTCCTTTAATTTCTCTTCTTCTTCCACCAGTTCTTGCAAACGAGACGCCATATCATACTCCTTCTTTTTCTCTTCCATTTTCTTTTTATTAGATTCAAACCTTTGCTTAACCGAGTCTAGTGAACTACGCTCAACTTTCATTGACATTCCCAAGTTACGCTGATGTTTTTTTCCATTAATATGATCCAAAAAGTTGATCGAGTCCTTTACAACACAGTCACACACATTACAGTAATAACCCCCAGACTGTGACGATGGAGTGTTTTTGTTTATAACGATGCTCTTCCCTAATTTAGAATCCAAGTCTACTTTGTATTCCCGCGTTTTCAGGAGTTCACGTTTCACGGGGGGCTTCTTTTTACCGTCCTTTTCCTCCTCTTCTTTGAATTTTTCTTCTTTTTTTCTCGTTTCTGCAGCTTTTTCGTATTCTTCCCTGTCCCATTTTCTTCTGTGGTCGTCTGGTCTCATCGACATTTTTATATTTTTAAAATTACCTTATAATATATAACTAAACTATATTTGTTGATTATTAACAACAAAATCTGCGTTTATTTTTGCACAAAAGAACGAGAAATAAACAGAATTATTCCCCCTCTTCTTCTTCTTCTGTAAAAAAGTGACAACCTCTTAAGACATTGTTGCCAGATTTACTTACACTTTCACTATAGACAGGACCGTACGCAATTTTTTAATATAAATATATACCGGGTGTCTCACGGTAGACAAATCAGATAATTTGTAGCGTCATTACCAAGAAGATCGAAATTAAATTTTTACCACATAATTTTCTCTATAAACGAAAGTCGTATACTTCAACTAAAAGTTAAAAAAAATGATTAATTACAACAACGTCAGTGCAAAAGACCTACTGTGTTTTAAAGTTAAGATTTTTAATTGATGTCATGTAAATATTTACTCCGTGGACGCATCCCTGTTTCTTCACAGTTTGTTAGGAAGGGTAAAAAAAGGTGTATTTAAGGGGCATATTGCACAATAAATGACATGTATTGTAAGTTATCTATTATTGACACAGGCAGCATGAGTGTAAGAAAAAATACACCAGGGTGAAACCAAAAATTTGTATGCGCAGAAGGTAAATGCGCAATACTTTACTCTACGTCATTGTGATAGACCTACAAGATCCTGGACAGTTTTTAAATATTTCTTTTTCAAACTAAATTAAATTGTTTGATATTTATAAATTTAAAAAATCTATATAAAATATTTTACTATTCCTTAAAACGACTTTTGTTTGATTAACGCAGTCGTCCCTCCGAAGTGACTGATCGATTTCGTGCTTTTTAGCACTCTTCAGAGCCACATATCGGTAGTAGGGACAACTACGAAAATCAAATCCTTTTCATATATCTCTATATGGAGTTTAAAAATCGTTGTAAGGAATAGTAAAAGTCGCTAGCTGTTTTTACTATGCCTTACAACGATTTGTAAACTCCATATAGAGATATATGAAAAGGATTTGACTTTCGTAGTTGTCCTTACTACCGATATGTGGCTCTGAAGAGTGCTAAAAAGCACGAAATCGATCAGTCACTTCGGAGGGACGACTGCGTTAATCAAACAAAAGTCGTTTCAAGGAATAGTAAAATATTTTATATAGATTTCTTTTTCATTTTATTAGGTTTGTACTTACCGGAAGTTCGTCCTTCCCGTTCCAAATGCCAGTCACTTGTCTCTGCATCATGACCTGCTTGATGTTAAGCAGCGCGGGAATAGCCGTGCAGCCTGCGTTTATGCACGTCGTTAAGGCACTGTTTACACTAACGCCCAGCAATTCGCACGCGTCTTTCGTGAACAGCTCGTAGATTTCAATCCACATTTCTGAGTCGAGCAAACAACTGTAGGGGGAGCTGCTGATGCCGTTGGGGACGTAGAGGAGCATGCCCATTAGTATTTGAATATCTGAAATATAAAGACTGCTGCCAACAACGAAAAAAAAAATAATAATAATATAGTTATTTATATACCAAGGGACTAAACTGGCTGTTTTAGTCCCGCTGCATTAGTGTTTCCTGAGCGAGCGTAACGAGCGGGGGAAACAGAAATGCAAGGGACTAAAACAGCCAAGTTTAGTCCTGAGGTATATACACTATTTTTTGCAGGACCAAACATAATTTAGGTAGGTAGATAAAATTAAAATTAAAAACCACGCGTCTAAAATCGGTTGTTTTATTTTCGTAATTTAATCAAGATGCCTGTAAATTGCGAAAAGTCAGTTTCATGGCTATCGCGATTTCAATTGTTTTTTAATATGGTTGACACAAACGTCAACAAAATATACGAAGATGATAAATTTTAAGTTATGTATAAATTGTTATAACAATGTTATTTTTAAAGGTTTTCTTTGTTAAAATCAAATAAATTGGTTTGAATCGCTAATTTATTACAAAACACCACCAAACCTAATTTTTGAACCAGCAAAGCATATAGTAAGTATAATATTTTAATATTATCAAGGTTGCCGTGATTTTTATTCCCTAGGGAGAAAAACGGCAAGTTTAGTCCCGAAAATGAAAGCGTAAAATTAGGGTTTAGTCTTGGTTGTGCAAAAAATAAATTATTTGGAATGGGAGATATCCCTCTTTAAAATTTGATTTTTGGGGTGAAATAAACATAGTTTTTTATAATTATTTACCTTTTTCATGTCTGCGCACGAATCTCCTAAAATGTGTCCTGGCATAGCTAATAGCCTCAGTCTGGTGTGTCGCCCCCTTGCGAAGCAATTCGATGAATTTCAGGCGATGCAACATAAATTCTAACGAAGAGTTTTGGCTCTCCAATTCGGTGTGATGTGCGGCGGCCCAGGCCAAAGCCGGTTCCAAGTCTTTATTTTTAAGGCTGTCCAGAATGTGGTTCAATTCTGTGAAAGGTTCCTTCTCGTGGGGTTCGGGAGTTATGTCGGCCTCTTTCGCCAGAGCATCTAGAATAGGGAGGAGTTTATTTCGACTGATTTTGAAAAGATTTTACCTTAAATATGCTAACTTTATAAATCAAAACCGAGGGGTAGAACAAAATTCGCGATTTCGCGGGATTTCTCAAAATTTCGCGGGATTTTGCAAGATTTCGCGAGGGTTGTACACAGATTTACCTCTCAACTAAAACGAGATTATAAGAGTACTAAAAATTTCGAGTCGATCGGATTATTCGTTCTCGAGTTATCGTGTCCACAAAAAACGTGGCATCGGACGGACATTTTTAAAGTTTCTTATTTTTTCATAAAACACATTTGTATCCAAGAATTTTTTATCTATGACGTTTTTTGGCGATTTTGGGAAATGTGAAATTACAGTACAATACTATTCTAGCGTTACGCACTATGAATAGTATAATAACTACTTACAGCAAAAGACGACACACGTACGTACATTTTTAAACGATTTACACACCATGGAAGTAGAAAGCTAGTGAAAGCAGTTAATTATTTTTTTTTCTTAAAAAAATAGGTCCAATTCAAAAAAAATTAGGACAAAGTGATAATTTGTCAAAAAATTTAAGACTTTTCGAGCTTTTTTGTCAAAAACTTTAGGAAAATAGCAAAATGTTAGAATTTTTTAGTAATTTTAGGACATTTTGAACCCTTGTATATTCCAAATCCCATTACACAGATGTTTTATTTTTTTTAACCAAAAAGTTTTTAATTTTTTTTTATTGAAAAAATAGTTTACCCCATTTTCCCCACCCCGATTTTTACCAGCAATAATCCCAGCCTAGAAAAAAAAACATATAGTCTAAATTCAAAGTCGTTAGCTCAAAGTGTTCTCGAGTTATCATGGTGACAAATTTCTTGGACAGACAGAATTTTTTAAACGGAAATCATCGTTTTTTTTTTTGCAAAGTAATAAAGAGAACGTTCAAGTATTACATAACGCAAATTGTACCAAAATTCATATATGGCTACCCCCCTAATAGAAGGTGTGTTAGGGGGGTAGCCAAAATATGAAATCTCTATAATCTATAATAACGCGAGAACCGGGGTATGAAGTGTATGAATTTTGGTACAATGGCGATTTCTCCCGTTAGATTAGACAGGGACAAAAGTTCTACCCAAAAAGGATAGAAGACATACATACACTCCCACTTCCGCCCAACCAAACAAATTCTGTATTTGTTCTTTGTTGAACAAATACAATATTTACTTGGCCGGGCGAAAAGTGTATCTATATTATTTTTATTAAAGAAATTACTGGCGCCATCTAAATTTTAGTAGAATTATCTTATTCTACAGATTCACATTAGCTATGTTCGTTCGTGCCGCTCAGTGCTACACTTTCCGGCCAACCAAATAAATACTGTATTTGTTGTATGAAAAACAAATACAGTATTTATTTGGTTGGCTGGAAAGTGTAGCACAAATGAGATAGAGATAGGGTAGACATCTTTTGTTTCATTATTCTAGTTGTAGAGAGCTCCATTTGCGTTACATAATACTTGAAGGTTCCCAAAATTTGGAGTAGCTCACCTGCAACTTCCTGCATCCCCTGTCGATAAAAATGTTGACAAATAACTTTATTGATCAGGTTAATTTTTTCACCGGTTCCAAATACATCATCTCTGCTTGTAGCCGCAAAATCGGCTACGAAATTTCTGTCAATAGCTTTGCCAACTTTCGAGACGGTGCTGTGCAGATCCCTGTGATCCGAAGCTATCCGTGAAATGGTTTCTTTGACTTTTTGCATCGCATTTTTGAGCAAATCGATTTGAATTTCTGTGAGTACATGATCATCCGGAGCTAAATAACAAAGAGAATATTAAAAAAATAAAATAAAAAAAGTTCAAAAACAAAAATTTCATACATTTTTAGAAAAATTTCTTTTTTTGAAAAAAATTGTTTTTACTACATTTTACCCTTACCCCACTCCGATTTTTATCAAAACCGATCCCGGTCTAGAACTTTGGATAAGCAACTTATGGTTCGAATTTGAAGTCTTTAGCTCATAGCATTCTTGAGTTATTGTGTAAAAATGAAAAAATAAAAAACAGTTTTTACTGCATTTTACCACACCCTGATTTTTACCAAAAACAATCTTAGCCTAGAACTTTGGATAAGCAACAAATGGTCCAAATTTGAAGTGTTTCTTGTATTTTTAAATAATCATTGTCAAAATTTTCCCAGACTGACAGAATTTTTTATTGACAGAAATCCTCTTTATTGGATATAAGACATCAAAAACTGTAGAAAAAACAATACAATTTTTTTTTAATTTTTTCTCAAGAAAAGTCTTGCGTTAATAAAAAAAAAAATCGAAAAGGTAAATGGCCTTTTACCAAGCCAGCACAGGCCTGTTTCAGAGATATAAGTTTCTGATTTTTTTTCTACACATACAATGATGGCTAAAAAGCAGCTACTATGCTTTGGGAACGACTCATTGGAACCGAACAAGATCATGAACCCCCCTGAAATCGTAACTCTATAAAAGAAACAGGGATATGTGGAGATCTGTCCCTAGGCACCAGGCCCAGGTAGCAAAATAACATGACATTCACGAGAAAGCCACGTTAATATGTGACATGTGATGTTAAGATTGTAGTCTCATTTAACAAGAAGATAGCATGGTGGGGATGTCCTAAGTCCGCCCCTAATAACATCACACAATGACATCCCGAAAATAACGTGTTTGTGACATCATAAATCCACATTCCTGTTATATCTAATAATATTATCTTATGGATGCCGTTACTTGTACTTTAATATTTAAATAATATCCTTCTAAATAAAACCATTAAAAACGCTATAACCCTATAATATCGGATTTAAAATCAATCAGTAGGTAATTGAAACAATCACAGATTGAAACAAATAGATTCTAAATACGAAATTGCTGATTAAGCGGAGAATATATTCCTTTAATCCGTGTCCGTGGTCTTGAGAAGCCCGGCAGAGCCCCCTATCCATTGGAAATCGTATAATGTGTATACAATTTCCTTATAATAATTTACTCTATCAACATCATCTTATATCGATTTTTTTGCTTCGAACGTCGGTGAGAAGTAAAATAACATGGCATTCACGTGAAAGCCACGTTAATATTTGACATGTGATATATTCACAGCGTTGGTAAATATTTGTTATTAAATAACATGGTTTTCACGTCTCACCTGTTACATTGCAAATGTGATGTTAAATACATGTTATTTTTCAATATTATGTGATGTTATGATTTAGTTTAAAAATACACCCAAAATTGATGTTAATTTCTTGTAATATAACATCCCTTGCTACCTGGGGGTGTTGTGGGCTATGAACCCCGCATTGAACTAATTAAACTAAAAAGCAGAAAATTTTACTTTCTAGCAATTTTAATGCAAAGAATGTAAACTGTAAGGAAAACCACTAAAAAAATATCAGAATTTATGTATTTATTGGCATTACCAAATTAGAGAAGCCCAAATGATTGGACTTTTTATCCCATTTACTCAGATATACACGCAACCCGAATCCAATATCCTGGTGTCATTTATTTATAATAATTTGTTTACAAAATTATCCTTTGTTTGGTTTATTTTTAATTACTTACCATTTTCTAGTTTTTAATTACTTACCATTTTCTAGTTCCGTCTTTAAACTTCCAACTTGATTGAGTAAGTCTGTTATAACTCTTCTTGCATGTTCATTTATGCCTCCAAATTTTGAATAAACTCTATCAACTTCTTTTTCTATCGCCAAACAAGCTTCCATGTTTGTTTTTTAATCAAACGTCATACAAATGTCATTGCCTTTTCATGTGGTGCGGCGTTGCCAGATTGAAAAATAAATTTGGTACATTTGAACTACTAACGAAGACAGATACGGACTGGCTCTTTCAGCCTATGATTTTGCGATTTTTTTGTGGGTAAGTCAGTACGGTTACTGCATTATAGTAATCTATGGCTATAGTTCATAGGTGACTTCAAAGTCATATTGACTGTCACATGCCTACATAAGTCAATGTCAACATCATTTTGGGAAAAAAGAATGCAAATTTCAGTGGATTATCATGTTGAATAATATAAAAGCAAATAAATCAGGCGATAGTGCCACCATTCACTCAATATCATCACTAGAGAACGCAAATCAAAAATTAATGGAAAATCAAGCACAATTACACGAAGAAAATGTAAAATTACAGTCAGATCTACAAAAACTGGCGTCACAATTCGAAGAAATGAGGAAAATATCATTAGATCCTAAATTAAAAGAATGCGGAAAAAAATCTTCACATAATACAAAAGAACAGTTAAAAATTACCCATACAAACAAAGAAAAACCTGAAACTACAGCATCGTATAATCTTAGGGAGTCTATATTTTCAGCGATTAGCGATTTAGACACTGTTTTAAGCAAGATTAAATCAGAAAAATTGGATATTTCTCCACCTCCAGAGGAAATTACCGATGTAATATTAGATTTAAATAAAAAACTAGAAGATGAAGAGAAAAAATCTGACAAAATTCTAGAAGCATTGAATAAAGAACGAGATTGCGAAGAAAAACTCACGATGAGAGAAAAAATAATCAATATGAAAGATAAAATAACAAATCTTGAGGTTAGAAATCCATCAAATTTTGATTCGTTGGCCACCCATTGGCAAACCCACATTGGGCCTACATACTGAGAGGAAATCAGCCGCCCTAAGGCAGCATACGACGGGCCAATGTTGGCAAAATGCATTGGTCCTACATTGTCTGCCTGAAGGCAGGTTTAACGCCAACGATAATTTCGATCGTAAAATCGTACATTAGCCAATCTAAAGCCGCAGTCTTATGAACCAACGTACGTTGGCCAAGCTAAGGCCAATGATAAATTTCCAACTTGCAAGTAAAAAGCTTAAGCTTTTTAATGTTAGCAGGAAAGAACGGCTCTTTAAGAGCCTAATTAGGCTCCTTAAGGAGTGGGTGGCACGCATGGGGGTAGATAACCCCTCAATAATTTTCCGAGTCGGTAAATTTAGCTCCGAGTTTGGCATAATTTGAAAAGTTTTAATACATTTCGCTTTGAAATTGTCAAGGAGGGCAATTAAAAAAATTTGAAGAGTACTTATAGGGATTAATCCCCCTTAAAACAAAAAAGTTATGGGGGATAAACTTAAAAAAAAAAATAAAATAATAAAATAAATATAATTTCAATTTTTTTTTCGTTTTTCGCAAAAAAAAATAAAAAAAAATAAAAATTTTCGTAAAAAGTTTTTTTTTTACTAGGTTGACAACACAAAGCTACGGTTTCAATCGGACCAGTTACTAGACGACCTCACAAGAGCGAAAAAACAATTGGAACGTACAGAGGAAGACCTCAAAATAGAAAAACGAAAAAACCGAGAATACGAAAACGAAAAGGACAAACTAAAAGACGCAATTTCGGACACAGAAAACGATAATTTGAGGCTAAAAAGAGAAATGATCGAAGAACTAAACGAAGCGAATCGAGCTAAAAGAATCTCCATAGACACTGAAATCGCTTTAGCCCATATCTCAGAAGCCTATGAAAACAAAAGACAAGAATCCATGAAATATGTAGACGATATTCAAGAGTACAAACGAGAAATTCGAAATTTAAAAGAACAGATAGAACATTTGGAGACACAAAATAAATTTATTCAAAATATACAAAGCTAAATTTTTGTATCTAATAAAAAACTAGTGCAATCATACTATTTGGTTTGTTTTCTTTAATTTCCCTAAAGAGAAATCATGGTGAACTATTCTTTTCTCCTGAGTTTGGAGTCCTGGGACTCTTAGGACTTCTTCTTGTCAGCTGCCAAGAAAAAAAAAAGAAAAATTAAAAAGAAATAAAAAAAATTAACATTTTTTCAATTTTTTTTTCAAAAATAGCAAATATAAACAAATAACTTCTTCAAGCTTTTATTAATTGATAACAAAATACTGCTGCCATCAAAATAATACTTTCCCCTATAATAGGCTTAGGTTCATTAAAATTAAAACGAAAAAAAAAAAAAAATAATAAAAAAAAATTTTCAAAAAAAGTTTATTTTTTCGAAAAATAAATTGAAAAAAAAATTGACAATTGTTTTTACCCCATTTTATTCCCTTACCCCACCCCCATTTTTACCAAAAACAATCCCAGCCTAGAACTTTGGATAATCAACCTATAATCCAAATTTGAAGTCTTTAGCTCGAAGCGTTCTTAAGTTATCGTGGTCACAAATATTCCGGACAGACAGACAGACCGACAGACAGAATTTTTTTTTTGACAGAAATCATATTTTTTGGATAAAAACGTCAAGAAACGTAAAAAAAAATAAAAATTTTTCGAAATTTTTTGGCAGACTAACATCTCTACTCTAAATTTCTCTACTCCCTAACATCCCTACTCCATAACATCCCTACTCCACAACAACTCTACTCCGTAACATCTCTACTCCATAACATCTCTACTCCGTAACAACTCTACTCCACACTATAGACACTCGATGTCTTAACTCAAAAGAATATTTGTCATGCTAAATCACTGTCAAAAATGAATTCTGTTTATTAATTACTTACATATTAGTGCATGTTAAGAGTACGCGGTCATTGTTGCTTTTAGAATAATTCATTTATGATTGTTCTAGATTTACATTTAAAGATTTTTTTTTTTCTAGGAAAAAAATAAAATAATCTAGAAGAAGAAGATTCTTTGTTCTTTGAACTGCTCATTTATTATTAAGTGGCTAATAAAGTGCATATAGTGTGGAGTAGAGTTGTTACGGAGTAGAGATGTTATGGAGTAGAGATGTTACGGAGTAGAGTTGTTGTGGAGTAGGGATGTTATGGAGTAGGGATGTTAGGGAGTAGATAAATTTAGAGTAGAGATGTTAGTCTGCCAATTTTTTTACTAACGCAAGACTTTCCTCGGGGAAAGTAATTAAACTTTATATCAAAAATCTTTAAGGTTGTCGCTTGGGTGTTTTTTAATAATAACAACATTTATTTACTTATATATTATTTATTTATTTATCAATAACAATATGCATCATCATTTAAGCACTTTTCTTCCCTACAATATGCTTTTATTGGATTAAATTCGTGAAATCCCGTAGGGAATTTCGATTAGGGAATTGGGAATTATTAATTAGGTGTTATAAATTAGGAATTGGGAATTAGGAATTGGGAATTCGGAATAAGGAATTAGGAATTAGGAATTAGGAATTAAGAATTAAGAATTAGGAATTAGGAATTAGAAATTAGGAATTAGGAATTGGGAATTAGGAATTAGGAATTAGGAATTAGGAATTAGGAATTAGGAATTAGGAATTAGGATTTAGGAATTAGGAATTATGAATTTGGAATTAGTAAATAGGAATTAGGAAGTACCAGTAATCAATTACGAATTAGGAAATAAGAAACAGAAAATAGGAGTTGGAAATTACCAATTAGGAACTGGGAATCAGGAATTAGGAATTAGTAATTATGAATTAGGAATTAGGAATTAGGAATTAGGAATTAGGAATTACGAATTGGAAATTAGAAATTAGGAAATAAGAAACAGAAAATAGAAGTTGGAAATTACCAATTAGGAATTGGGAAGTAGGAAATAGGAATTAGGAAAAAAAGAATTAGGAAAGAGGAATTAGGAATTACCAACTATAAATTTTTAATTAAAAAGTCAGAAGTCGGGAGTTCGGAATAGGGAAAAGTTAAAAAGGAATAGGGAATTAGGAAACTAGGAATAATAATTTCCATAGAAATTCTAAACTAATTATTAATTTGTGTAATACGATTCCTGGCTCTCGGATATAGAGAAATGTGTGATATTTTCACAGGATCCTTATCCCTCAGTATATTAACAGGTTTGAAAGTGCTTCCAATTGTTATAGATGGCGCGTTTGTATCTTTTTGAAGCTGGAATTGTTTGGGATCGATGCGTTCCGGATAAACGATTTTTCTCGTTGATTCTTTTTCCATTTTCTTGCGAAGTCTTCTGTAGTACAGGACTTCACCGGCTAAGGTTACCATGGCTAATGCTAGGCCGAAAAGGGTTGCAATAAAGACTCCACCTAAAAAAATAAAAATAAAAAATTAACATAATTTTTTATTCCAGATTTCTTTTTTAATTTGAAAATTTTTTTTCTTGCGATCATGTGTTCACTTACCTAAACTTTCAAGTGTTATACCCTCGTTGTCGTCGGTTACAGCACAACTTCCTTTTGCTGAATGATTCCAATATTTTGCTTGTAGTTTTTCAAAAAAACGATCTTTTTGTAAATTTAATATTCTAAAAAATACTATATTTAAAACAAAAGCATTAAAAATTCTAAAAATTCTAAAAATTCTAAAAATTCTGAAAATTCTAAAAATTCTAAAAATTCTAAAAATTCTAAAAATTCTAAAAATTCTAAAAATTCTAAAAATTCTAAAAATTCTAAAAATTCTAAAAATTCTAAAAATTCTAAAAATTCTAAAAATTCTAAAAATTCTAAAAATTCTAAAAATTCTAAAAATTCTAAAAATTCTAAAAATTCTAAAAATTCTAAAAATTCTAAAAATTCTAAAAATTCTAAAAATTCTAAAAATTCTAAAAATTCTAAAAATTCTAAAAATTCTAAAAATTCTAAAAATTCTAAAAATTCTAAAAATTCTAAAAATTCTAAAAATTCTAAAAATTCTAAAAATTCTAAAAATTCTAAAAATTCTAAAAATTCTAAAAATTCTAAAAATTCTAAAAATTCTAAAAATTCTAAAAATTCTAAAAATTCTAAAAATTCTAAAAATTCTAAAAATTCTAAAAATTCTAAAAATTCTAAAATTCCAACATTTTCGTATATTCTAAAAATTGTAAATATTCCACAACAAATACTAAAAATATAAAAATACTAAAAAATATAAAAATTCTAAATATGTTGAAAATTCTAGTAATTCTAAAAATTCTAGAAATTTTAAAAATTGAAAAGGGTATTTACGCTTTGCTGATATCATCCTGAAGATGACTTCCCTGTTGAACGGTCACTGCGTAAGGTTTTTCGGCAAAAACCTCTCCGACTTCGGTCAGGTTACAATTTCTGCTGATTTCGTACTTAATTTCGCTGGAGTCGTGGATGAATGCGAAATCCGCATCGAGATGTTCATCCACAATTCTGTAAAATAGATAAAAAATAAATAAAAAAAATCTATATAAATAAAAAAACACTAGAATTAAAAAAAAACTTTTTTGAAAAAACGGAAAATCGAAAAACTTGTTTTTTAACTCTTTTACTTATTTTTTATTATTAAAAAAAAAATTACTTTTTTTGTGTTTTCTTTTTTGTTGGAATTGTGCGATTCCCGAATTTAGGAACTAGAAATAGTGAATTAGGAAACGGAAACCAGGAAATAGGAATTATGAATTATTAATTCTAAAGTAGGAATTGGGAATTAAAAATTTGAAATTAGGAGTCAGAAAGTAAGAATTGGAAATAAGGAACTAGGAATTTTGAATTAGGAATTTGGAAGTTGGAATTAGGTAGGAATTAGGTTGGAATTAAGAATTAGGAATTAGAAATAAGGAATTAGGAATTAGGAATAAGGAACTAGGAATTAGGAATTAGAAATTAGGAATTCGGAATTAAGAATTAGGAATTCGGAATTAGGAATTAGGAATTAGGAATTAGGAATTAGGAATTAGGAATTAGGAATTAAGAATTATAAATTAGGAATTAGGAATTATAAATTAGAAATTAGGAATCAGGAATAAGGAATTAGGAGTAGGGAAGTAGGAATTAAAAATTAGTTATTAGGATTAGAACATGGAAATTATTAAATTAGGAGTTAGAAAGTTGAAAGTAGAAATTAGGAATTGGAAATAACGAATTAGCCACTAGGAATCAGGAAAGAAGAATAAGGAATTAGAAATTACAAATTAGGAATTATAAACTAGGAATTATGAATTAGAAATTAAAAATAAGAAATTGGGAGCTGGGAATTAATAATTAGGAAGTAGAGAGTATAAATAGAATGTTTGAAGTAAGCATTAGGAAGTTGGAAGTAATAATCAGAAATAAGAAAGTTGGAAGCAGGACTTAGACACTAGGAATTAGGAATTAGATATTAGGAATAAGGAATTAGGAATTAGAAATTTAGAATAAGGAATTCGAAACTAGGAATTGGTAATTAATTAGGAATTAAAAATATAAATTAGAAATTGGGAACTGGGAATTATAAACCAGAAACTATGAATTATGAACTAGGAATTCTGAAATAGAAAATATTATAAATTAAGAATCAGGAAGTAAGAATTTGGAAATAGGAACTAGGAATAAGAAGGTAGGAAGTAGTACGTGGGAAGTAGAAGTAGGAGGTGAGAAGTAGAAAGTAGTAATTATGAAATAACTAAAATTTTCTTTTTTTGACTTTTTTATTTATTTTTAATTTTTTTTTTCAAATATTTTTTTATTTATTTTTGTTCAATAAACTAGGCGAAAGTATTATTTTGCTTACAGCAGTATTAACAACGAACTAAGAACTCTTCTCTCTAGAATACGCATACCGTTAATATAAAGTATCGCCAACATCTCGGTTTGTTTGTAAACAAATAGTAGGTATATTCATTCAGACCTGAACAATAACAGTCACCAGTAACTGTTATTGTTGTCTCTGTTAGAACAAAGCTGTGCGAGTAAGACAGACAAATGTATATGTTGGCTACGTTTTTGTCAGTTTTTACAAATGAAATGCCCATTCTAGAGAGAAGAGTTATTAGCTCGTTGAGTATCGAGGATTGCTATTTATTTAATAATTACCTGAATCCCTCGGAAGCGTTGGCAACAGGATTCGAGTCGTTTATGGCCAGCAGGATGTGCCCATACTGTTCTCGGATTGGGTAGTCCCAGACACGGTATTCGGTAGAATCGGTAGAAGCATTCAGGGTTAGCTCCTTCCACATTCTAAAAATATATATTATATACAGGGTGTAACAGAGTCTCATGTAGATATTTTAAGGAATGATTCTACATTAAAAAATATGAAAAAAAGTTCCTGTAAAGGTTGGTCCGGAAATCAGCCCTAAGGTAGATACGGCCCTTTAAAATTGTAATAAAAATAAGGTTTTTATTTAATAACTCTGGTACCCTTTCAGTTAGAGTGACGAGCTTTTGCACGTATACTAGTATTAATAAGGGCAATAAGTTTGTGTTAATTAATTTTTTGAATTTATCCAGAGGCGTGCCTAGACGGACAAAATATGTGAGGCTTAACACATTTTTGCCCCAAACTTTTTTATGTGTGTGTTTTTTGTATTTTTTGTAAAAAATATAGATTCCTTCAGTAAAGATACATAAAAAATGTCATATAGTGTAACACTGTAGGAGCAACCGTTATAAAAAAATGCAATTAGGAGGAAGTAACATTTTGTGCCACCAAAAACGTTACTTTTTAAAAGCCCATTACTCCTTTAATATTAAATTTAGGTGTTTTGGTGAAGAATACTTTTTACTTAGTTTTAAATGAAGAATCACCCTGCTGCATTAAAATTTTATTGATGCTTTTTTTTTCCCATTCTATATGTCATCTTCGAAGAGGCGTAGCTCCCTTAGGACTTATTTCCGGACCAACCTTTATAGAAACTTTTTTTTATATTTTTTAATGTAGAATCATTCCCTAAAATATCTACATGCGACTCTGTTACACCCTGTATATATTTTAAAAAGACAAATTTTTGATTTTTTTTTTGATTTTTTTTGACGATTTTTTTTATTTAATTTTTTACTATTCTTACCCACCTATAAAGTGTGTCTTCTGCATGTTTCATATTTATAAAATAGAGATGAGTATCAGAGTCTTTAACAACTGTGTAGTTTATTCTAGACTGTCTAGCTAATTGTTCCAAAGATTGTACAGGAGCCTTAAAAAGAACAAAAAATATTAGTACTTTTATAAATCGCACATTCCAAAGGGTTAACTGGGCTACAGGGTTAACTGGTCCACTTGGATTTTATCAACTTTTTTTATTAGTATTGGCGCCTTAGGGCAAATTCTAGTGATATATAGTTAGTAGTATTGTTTAAAGTATTATGACGGACCGTGTTGTCCACGTGTAAGTTGTAGTAAAGAAAGTTCATTTTTTTCGATGAAAAGTGGGTATTTACCTTAACTTTTATTTTTTAATTAATACTTTTTTATTAATAGGAGGATCTAGACTAATATTTTACCTAATATACTGAGTATTTTATTAATTATGCTGCATAATTTCCGTCTTCTAATATCTTATAAAGTAATAAAATTTTATGATTTTATTCAGTAGTGTCACTCAGGGTTAACTTGTTCGGGGTTAACTGGACCACTTATGTCAATATTAATTAGTTCGGGGTTAACTGGGCCATGTCCAGTTAACCCATGTCCAGTTAACCCCGGACCAGCTAACCCTCAGATATATCTAATATTTAATATTTATGTTGTCTATTTTTATGTTAGAATTAAAATTTATTTGATTTCAAATCGTTTTTATTCACAATAATTACAATACAATACATTTTTGTTAGTGGACCAGTTAGTTAACCTTGTGTAGTGGTCCAGTTAACCCCTCCATATGGGGTTAACTGGTCCAGCGGGGTTAACTGGTTTATCGTTAATAACTTTTTTTATATAAATAATATTTGTCTGAAGTATTAATATGTTCTAACTATAGTATTAATCTACCTTTTGCTATAGAAAATATTTGAAAATTGTTTACAGGTTTTTCAAAAACTCGATATGAAAAAAAAAAGCGGCCCAGTTAACCCCGACTTCCCCTAATATATTTAAAAATCTAAAAATTATGTTTTCTCCAAATGAGTTGTAAAAGCAACAGTTAGCATTTAAAGTGAGTATAGCCCCTTATACCGAAAATGCTTCCATGTGTTTCCATTATGTCAGATTTTTGCGAATTCTGTCCCGATGACAGAATGTTTGAAAATTATAAAAATCCGATCTCAGAATCCAACATCATTTCCCAGCTCTTTGATTGTTTTAGAAAAAATACCTGCATTCTTTCCACAGTTAAAAACGCAGCTAAGTTAGCTGTAAACGTTGCCAACATTAAAACGACAAATAGCCAGTAAGCTGCCACTAGTGTTCTTCCTGATAGTGCCTTCGGTGCTTCCCCGCCGCCTTGGGGAGTGAATGATGTTAGGGCGAACCAGAAACTCTCTTTTAGTGTAAATTCACTAAAAAAAGCTAAAGTAAGAGACATTCAAGTTGTTGATAATACAATCGAGAAAATGTTTAGATTTATATTTATTTAAATTTTGATTATAAAAGGCATTTGATATTGGCTGACATAATAAACTTTTTTAAACTACCTAAAAATAAGCATTGTTATTATTTCTAGCGCTGTATATAGAATATTATAACCAAATAAGCAAAAATATAAGGGGCTGCAGCAATAATAGTTTTTTCTGAAAAAAATTAACCCCTTAAAAACCAATATTTGACTGCAAAATTCTCAAATAAAGACATTCCCTACCATTTTTTCCAGTCTACCACTGGCCTAGTACCAGTGGCCTACATAGACAACCAAGATTTTTATTGGTTTAACCCAATAAAAATAAATACTAGCTTTTTTGTTATTCTTAATTTTATTAACTCATCAAAAATAAAAAAGACAATTTTATTGATTTAAAAAAGGCTTTTGATACCGTTTGTCACGAGAAACTTCTTATTTATCTAACTAATAGTGTATATTCTCACCGACATGGATAAGGATAGGCATTCTTGTTATTTCTGGCACTGTTTGATATTCTTAATTTTATTAACTCATTAAAAATAAAAAAAGCCAATTTTATTGATTTAAAAAAGGATTTTGATACCGTTTGTCACGAGGAACTTCTTATTTATCTGACTAAGTGTATATTCTCACCGGCATGGATAAGGATAGGCATTCTTATTATTTCTGGCACTGTTTGATATTCTTAATTTTATTAGCTCATCAAAAATAAAAAAGCTAATTTTACTGATTTAAAAAAAGCTTTTGATACCGTTTGTCACGAGAAACTTCTTATTTATCTAACTAATAGTGTATATTCTGACTGGCATGGATAAGGATAGGCATTCTTGTTATTTCTGTCACTGTTTGATATTCTTAATTTTATTAACTCATCAAAAATAAAAAAGGCAATTTTATTGATTTAAAAAAGTCTTTTGATACAGTTTGTCACGAGGAAGTTCTTATTTATCTAACTATAGTGTATATTTTCACCGGCATGGATAAGGATAGGCATTCTTGTTATTTCTGGCACTGTTTGATATTCTTAATTTTATTAACTCATCAAAAATAAAAAAGCTAATTTTATTGATTAAAAAAAGCTTTTGATACCGTTTGTCACGTGGAACTTCTTAATTATCTAACTATAGTTTATATTCTCACCGGCATGGATAAGGATAGGCATTCTTGTTATTTCTGGCACTGTATGGAGAATATTTATCCAGAAACCAAACCATAAACCCAGTTACAACCAGAGCTCCCACTATACTTAACCATACCTCCAATTTTAAAACTGTCATAAATTTAAATAGAGAAGTTTTTCTTACTGGTTTTCTCATTACTAAAAAAATAAATAATTTCAATAATAATATTTTATTTATGGGGATGTTTCGCCGTTTTTGTTAATATGGGGGATTACAATCAATGAAATTACATAATTATTACATAATTATTACATAATTATTACATAATTATATACCATCCACTGTTACATGTTACATGTTTGTTTAACCTCGTACAATTCTACTTAATCAAGCATCCCCTAAGTCCAGGACTTGTGTGGGCTAGTAGTAGAGGGAACCACCGGTTTATACCAACTTTCGAACCAGTTTTATAGGGAGATCTACAGCGTCTGTACATGACAAGTCTACTAGCCAACTAGAGTGAGTTCGCTTCTCACTGGCGCAGATTTGGCTTTTTCAGTTAATTAATAATTGAAATTTGGCGAAGGCGATGTGGAGTGGAAACTCCCTAGAAACTGGTTCGAAAGTCAGTATAAGCCGGTGGTTCTCTCTACTACTAGCCCAAAAAGTCCTGGACTTAGGGGATGCTTAATTAAGTAGAATAGTACTAGGTTAAACAAACATGTAACGTAATGTAATTGCATACCTATTGATATTCCTGTCTGTTCGTAATATGGAGCTACAAAATCCACTACTTCTTCCCGAGCAGCAGTCATTATCATTGCAGTTATTGAAAGATCCGTTTCCTAAAAAAATAGAAATTAAGACACGGAGAATTTCCAATTCCGTAACCAAAGTCAAGAGAGTTTTCTAGAGTATGATCCGTTGATACGTGATATTGAAAGTATGGACCGCGCGGGGAACGGAACGTAAGAGGGTAGACCAAGTATAGGCGTTGCTGGTAAGGAAGCGTAAAGCGGGAGGTTGCTTTAAGCATGAATCACTATCACGTTTAAACGAATTAGCCTATAAGATTACAGATGATTATCTCAAACCTGGTAGAGCAAAGAATTCAACATATTTGTTATAAGGAAATTTCTACCGTTTGCATTTTAGTAAATCTCCTTTTGAATTCATTTTTAGGGAAGAAACCACGCGAATTCACGCGACGTTTGTAACAAACGTTGCTGTGTAAAATGTAAATAATTTAAACAACATTTTAGGCTCATAATATAATTTTTAATGGATGAAGGCTCTGCCGGGCTCATTCAGACCACGGACTCTGCTACTTTTTATGCTAAGACCATCTAATTCCACATCTCTGTATGAAATGTATGGACACGTGGGAAATTTTCTATAGATACCTACCCATAATTAAAAAAAATCATGTGTGGAATCACTAGGACTATTTCCTGTATGGAACCTATAGGAAATTTTCATTTGTTTACAACCAAACCGAGATGTTGGCGATACTTTATATTAACGGTATGCGTATTCTAGAGAGAAGAGTTGTTAGTTCGTTGGAAATTTTTAACAGGGTAGATGAATATGATAAATCTTACAATATTGCTATCTAACTAAAGTTAAAGTTAATCTTACGCCTCTGACTAAATCCCCTATAACTCCGTCCCATTCTCCATCAATTCGAGATCCAAAAGTGCCATTTTCTGGTTCAACAAAATCAAAATCAAAGTTCATTAATTTTGACAATTCGCGAACAAAATCGGCACAATACCCAGTCCATTCTTCCTTTCCAGTTTCTGGATCCGTTTCTTTATAGGACCATGGCAGCGCCTGAAAATACAATAAAATCGAAAATTTAACCAAGAACTAGATGAAACGTTGCAAGCACCCTGTCAAAACATCGGCACTATTGTACACTAGAGCCATCTAGTTTGCAAATTTCAAACTAGGTGTTTTGTTTGATTTAAATTCTGTATCTTTAAAACATTATATTCTAGCAAAAAACTGTATATAACATTTTTTATAGGGCTTAAAAAGAGCTTTTATTTAAAATATAATTAAAAATCGGGTTATAAATATGTGAGATATGCTAAAAAAACCTTTTATTGCTTTAAACGCTAATATCTCGAAAACAATGCGTTTTAGGAAAACGTTGTTTATAACATTTTTTGACCAATTTAAAATTATCTTTTATATAAGTGTTAAATTAACCAAATACAATAATAATTACCTTAATTATAAACAAAAAACGCTAAAAATAGGAGTTTTACCCTATTTTTACCACCTTACCCCCAATCGTTTACCCCCAAAATCTAATCAGCTCTTCGGAATAAGAAACAATATGCAAAAAACCGCAAGTCGATATCTCATGTAGAAATGGAGTTAGAGTTTACACCCAGACAGACAGACAGACAGACAGACAGACAGATAGACAGACAGACAGACGGAGGCAATTTTTTTTTTACTGATTTCGACTATGGTCTAAAACGTCGAGAAATGTAAAAAAAGGTGGTCAAAGATTTTGACTTTTCGGCGAAGATTTCAATACATCGGCACTCTTAGTAGCAATAAGTGCCGATGTAATAAAATATAAACTCCATTCAACGAGAGAATACGACTCTGACGTCACAGCGTGTAAACTAAATAGCTCTCTGTAGGGCAATTGAAATTTATTTCTTAAGACTTAATACATAATTTATTTTTATATACATTTTCTATAATTATCTAGCGTAACTAGGGGGGGGACTTAGGGGGGCTAAGCCCCCCAAATTTTGCTAAGCCCCCCAAATTAAACTATAAAAGTAAAATTACGCATATATTTTTTACATATACATATATGGAGGGGGCTCAAGCTCCCCTCCCCCAAAACTTGGACCTGGTTACGCAACTGGACTTCAGAGTCGTATTTTCTCTTTGAATGGATTTTATAAAATATACTCACGTGGGTAATTCCAACTCTATAATAGGCTTTAATTGGTTTAATGAATTTTCCCTCCATTACTTGAATTCCATCATCAATGTTTAAACTTGCTATAATCTCGGTGCCTGTACCTAAAATCAACACGTTTTTAGCATTAGGTACATGTTATTATGGTCTGTTTCATCAAGCAAGATAGTAAATTAAAAATCGCACAGTGAATTTTTTCAAAACAGATTGGAATATTGGATGTGCATATATACTGCGTAGTTTATCACAGATCATAGTATCTACTTTTTTTCCGTAGGGGGAAAAACTTCAAAAGGCAAGGTGTTTTTTCACAGTAGTGCGAGATTTTTACCCGCTAAAAACCTACTTCCTCTTTCCTGACTCGCGTCCGGAACGACCGATGTTAGTAGTAGTAGTTGTTGTGGTAGTAGTTGTAGTAGTAGTAGTACAGCGTCCTGGTCAAAAATTTTAAGAGAGCTTCAAAAAAGGAGAATACCTAAATACCTAATAAATATTATAAGAAACTACTTTAAAAATAGAAACATTGAGGTCAACAAGGGGGAAAAATTTAAAGTGACTACCGGAGTTCCACAGGGCTCAGTCTTGGGACCAACTCTATGGAACATCTTATACGATGGTGTTCTCTGTTTAGACTTGCCAGAAGGGGTTGAAATAATAGGCTATGCAGATGATTTGGCTATAGTCATAATTGCGGATAATTTGGAGGACCTTATCTTTAGGACAAACGAAGCGCTGAGGAGGATTAGCGTATGGATGAACTATTATTCTTTAAAACTGGCTCCTGATAAGACGGAAGCGGTGATTTTAAAAGGACCAAGAAACAGAAGCCAGGTAAAGTTTATGCTAGGGGAAAGGGAAATCCAACCGACCAAACACATTCGATATCTAGGAATAGTGATGAGTGAAAATGGCTCTTTTAGGGAGCACATTAAACGGGCTGCCAAAAAAGCAGACGAAAGAGTTAGAATGCTAACAGGGATAATGCCAAATATAGGGGGGCCGAGAAGCAAGAAACGAGAAATGCTATGTGGTGTGGTGCACTCCATAATACTGTATGGAGCACCCATATGGTATGAAACCCTAAAGTTTAAGTGGTATAAAGAAAAACTGCAAAGCGTACAAAGGAAAATGCTGATAAGGATGACCAGCGCATATAGGACGGTATCTGCCGAGGCCTTGCAGGTAGTATCCGGTATAGTGCCCATAGAACTTATGGTGGAAGAGCGCAGGCAACTCTATGAGCGAGCAGATGGACATAGGGCCGAGATCAAAGAGGAGATAAGAAGATACACACTAGAAAGATGGCAGAATTTGTGGGAGAATAATGACAGAGTAGGAGCATGGACTAAAACCCTGATACCAAGAGTGAAGGAGTGGACTAACTGCGGTCACCGCAGTGTTGATTATTTCATGACCCAGGTAATGACTGGACATGGCTCTTTTAGAAGTTATACAAAACGTATAAAGAAAACCCCGGATGATAAGTGTATATACTGTGGAAAAATAGACACAGCAGAACACACATTCTTTGAATGCACGCGATGGAGTGAATATAGAGAAGAGGCCCAAGCAGATACTGGAATACTAACCACGGAAAACCTAGTGACGTTTATGGTTCAAAATAATAAAAACTGGCACCTAGTACAAAGCCTTATGAAGAAAATAATGGAAGAAAAGGAAAGAGAGGAGAGACAAAATAGGTAAAATAAGGCAGGCCCCATTTTGATGTATGCTAGACAGCGGTTCCAAAATGTGTGCTGAAGATGAAGGGGTTTTTAGTGGGTAAAAATCCCACACTATGTCTTTTGAAGATTTTCCCCTTCCGAAAAAAAAAAAAAAAAAAAAAAGTAGTAGTAGTAGTAGTAGTAAAAGGTGGGTAGGCTCCCACGACTGACAAGTAGGCCCAATAGCCCTTTTGTCTGCCCCAAGTAAACCAACCCAACCTGCTGCCCAAAAATCACATCACATAATTTTCTTGCGTGTGCATAATTTTAAAAATAAAAAATAAAAAAATAGTTTTTTGCACGACCAAGACTAAAACCTAATTTTACGCTTTCATTTTCGGGACTAAAGTTGCCGTTTTTCTCCCAAGGGAATAAAAATCACTGCAACCTTGATAATATTAAAATATTATACTTACTATGTGCTTTGCTGGTTCAAAAATTAGGTTTGGCGTTGTTTTGTAATAAATTAGAGATTCAAACCAACTTATTTGATTTTAACAAAGAAAACCTTTAAAAATAACATTGTTATAACAACTTATACGTAACTTAAAATTTATCAACTTCGTCCATTTATTTGACGTTTGTGTCAACCATATTAAAAAACAATTGAAATCGCGATAGCCGTGAAACTGACTTTTCGCAATTTACAGGCATCTTGATTAAATTACGAAAATAAAACAACCGATTTTAGACGCATGGTTTTTAATTTTATCTACCTACCTAAATTATGTTTGATACTGCAAAAAATAGTGTGTATACCTCAGGACTAAACGTGGCTGTTTTAGTCCCTTGCATTTCTGTTTCCCTGGCTCGCTACGCTCGCTCAGCACTCATGCAGCGGGACTAAAACAGTCAGTTTAGTCCCTTGGTATATAAATAACTATTATTAAACAAGCCTATTTACCATCGTTTATTGCTCCAATTTCGACCTGTCCAAAAATGTTTAGTCTTAATGTGTTCTCTTCTTTATAGACAAGATTGTCAATTTTAATTAAATTTTCCAGAATGTTGCTAAATTTTCTGAAAGAACTTGCAGCTAAAAAAAGAAGACTTTATAGGGGAGAGTGGGTATGTTTCGACCAGTGGGAGGATTCAACCATTTGATTTAATTTAAAAACTATTTAAAATTTGCGTGCTTCCAGTAGTGGCAACTAATAAGTTTAGTGGATATAGTGCCTAGTTAAAGTTTGGTCAAATTCGGAAAGGTCTAAGAAAAATTACGAAAAAAACAATTTTTTGTGAAAATCAGGTAAGGTTTTGGTTCTACATTTTTTTATTGATATTTTTCTAGTGGTAAAATCTATTCAAAATCGGGTTTTTATGATTAAACAAGTGTTTTATTGGCTTCATTTTCATGCACTGAACCTAACCTAATCGTTTATTTTACCGGGTATCATCATATTATTTAAAATATGAGCATATAGGGATGATTCGACCACTGGATAGAACATTCGAAAATTTAAGATAATATTAAAAATCCAATCCGTTTTTTAGTTTTCCAATATACTTTTAATATTGGTTCGTATTTTCAGTTTACCTGCTACTTACTAGGTAGTTTTGTATTGTTTTTTTTTATATATTAGTTAAATCGTTTCTGGTTCCTGTTAATATTAGTCTAATATTATTTGTTCATGTTCTAGTTATTCATAATAAAACATTAATAATTTTTGGTTCATTTTAATGTTTGTTCTATATTTTTATAACTATATTAGAATTATATTATAAAGTTTTAATAATACATTTTAAATATTTTAATAAAATTTATAATTTTATTCACCCTGGTTTAATCATCCCCACCATCTGGTTGAAACCTCCCACCCTAGAGGGATGTTTCAACCAAATGTAACTATTTTTATTTTAATTTATAAAACTAATTTTTCTTTAAATAAATACAACTTGTACTATATTATTTAATAGAAAACATATTAAACTATAGATTGGTATAAAAAAATAAAATAAAATAATTTATAAAACGATTTAAACATTAAGAGGTCGAAACATCCCCACTCTCCCCTACCTATATGATTCTGAGACTTTAAATAAGCCATCTTCAACATTTATATGAAAATGGCTTAAAATTCGGCATATTCTTAACCCTATAAAAAATTTCGGCTTCAAACAGATTGATTCGGATAGAACTTGAATCCGCAAACGATAGAAAATTAATCTTTTTGAATCCGTAGCTTCTAAACATGAATCCGAACTAATCTGTCTCAATCCGTTTATCCGTTTGAATCTGCATTTGCAGATAGAATTTTAATCCATATCAATCCGTATACAGGGTGTAACAGAGTCGCATGTAGATATTTTAAGGAATGATTCTACATTAAAAAATATGAAAAAAAGTTCCTATAAAGGTTGGTCCTAAGGGAGCTACGGCTCTTCGAAGATGACATATAGAATGGGAAACAAAAAAAAAGCATCAATAAAATTTTAATGCTGCAGGGTGATTCTCCATTTAAAACTAAGCAAAAAAGTATTCTTCACCAAAACACCTAAATTTAATATTAAAGGAGTAATGGCCTTTTAAAAAGTAATGTTTTTGGGGGCAGAAAATGTTACTTCCTCTTAATTGTATTTTTTTTTATAACGGTTGCTCCTACAGTGTTATACTATATGACATTTTTGATGTATTTTTACTGAAGGAATGTATATTTTTTACAAAAAATACAAAAAACATACACATAAAAAAGTTTGAGGCAAAAATGTGTTAAGCCTCACATATTTTGTCCGTCTAGGCACGCCTCTGGATAAACTCAAACAATTAATTAACACAAACTTATTGCCCCTATTAATACTAGTATACGTGCAAAAGCTCATCGCTCTAGCTGAAAGGGTACCAGAGTTATTAAATAAAAACCTTATTTTTATTACAATTTTAAAGGGCCGTAGCTCACTTAGGGCTCATTCCTTAAAATATCTACATGCGACTCTGTTACACCCTGTATACTGAAAATTTTAGAAAAATGCAAGAAAGCGCTAGGGCCGCAGGTAAATTTTTTTACGCTTAAGTTATAGTCTCAAATAAAAAAAAACGTAGAAGGCCCCAGTGGCACAGGCGAAAGTTTTTACAAACTTTATGGTCTATTTTAATTTTTAAACAGTTTTATTATTCTAAATTTCCCAAAAATTCAAGATAGTTCTAGCGCCGCCATTACCCCCATTACCCCCCCACCGTGAATCCGCCACTGAGACATTATTATTTTTCAAGTAAAAATGTGTCTGAATCATTTTTAAAAGTGTATTTACCACTTGATGTGGAAGTACATGTCATCTCAGTACTAAAGGTGTTACCACTATCAAAAAATTCTCTAACAGCATTTTCAAACAGCACAAAAACATTCCTCAAAAAAATTTCCTGAATGTTAAAATTTTCTGGACAGGTGCAAGAATTTTCTTTTAATAAATCACAACACAGTTTTTGGTTAATTTTAATTAAATTTATTGGTTCTGCTTTGAGCAATGTCCGGTCAAAATTTTTATCTTTAAAGTCCAAAAATAAAAAGTTCCATCTTTCTGAATGTTGAATCAATCCTTCTTCTTGGGCCTAAAACATGTTAAGTAACAGTTTTAAAAATTAAATTTAATAAACTACCCAGATAGCACCGGTCGTCCAATGGACGTCCATTTTAGATCCCTTTTAAGTACATTGGTCCACGGACTAATAATGTATGTACTGTGTACGTCCATATATTTACATCCTTTGTACGACTATTAGTGGACGTCCATTCAGTCCATTTTACGCCCATAATTTCAGCTCTTTACGTTTATTATAAGTGGGTCAAACAAAGAGGGGGTAAACTTAGTCTTATACGCGTATGGGGGTGATGGGAAGATAAGGGGGGATGTAAAATTGATTTTATCCAATACATATAGATAATAAGACAATTACCAGCTTTATTTTAAATAGATAAACTCAATAATAACCCCCGCGTGGCTTTTACTTTATTGAGTGGATAATTATTTATTTTACCCACTCAACTGTCATTTGTCAAATTATTTTCTTGTAAATGTCATTAAAATTTTTAATAAAAATATGAATTCCTAAGCTATTTATTGGATAAAACCTTGTATGGCACTCATGGGTAAACCGATATTGCCCTCTCGATAATTAACCTGCTTGGCTGACGCCTCGGTTAATTTTCTCATGGGCAATATCTTACTTTACCCACTAGTACCATAAATAACTATTAAAATTTGATTATCACTGGATGAGTATGTAACCTAATTTTAGTTTTAAATTATCTCGTGGGTAATAAATGGAATTTTAGGGGTGGGGGATTGGGGGTAAGTTTTATATAAAATTGTATTGTTGGACGAGCATATGTACCAAATTTTAGCTTACTAAGTGGTCGAAAAAGACTTTGGCACATTTGCGCTAAACAAACAAACAACAACAAACATTGCAAGTTAAATAACAGTTTTTTACAGTCGCAAAAACCAGTTAAGTAAGCAAAAAAGCAAGTCTTATGGATGCTGGATGGATGGTTTGAACGGACATCTTATGGTTGTCCACAGTTGTGTCCATAGAGAAAAAATGGGCATCCTATGGACATACAAAAAGTCCATGAACATATGTCCATTGGACGTCCATAGTATCACTTTGTGCTATCTGGGTACATTCGTGTTTTAAAACATTTAATTTTCCAAACGTGTCATACAATTTACTATTACTTACGATGTTAAATAGTTTGGTAATATTTTCAGTGCTACCAACAATGGCAAAATTATTTGGGTAAGGCCTGATACCCTTTATTCTATTCGAAACGGCAGAATCTAAACTTTCTGCAATTACCATTCTTAGTCTTGAAGTGTCTATCCAAAAATATAAAGCCTGATCCACATCTAAAAAATAATTCTTTTCACTATTAGCTTTGGAACATACCATTATTTATCATGTTTTCAGACTGTGAAATCAATTTTCTTCACCTATAGCAATAATAATTTTTTCTCTCCTAGTAGGAGTAAATTTTATAAACAATTGATTTCTGTCACTTTAGATTTCAATTCTTTGTGCAATTTTTATAAATTAAACCCAAGAAAATAGTTTAAATAACTTTTTATTTATTAAATATAATTAATCCTAATTATTACCAATTAATACAATCAATAGTCAATTTTTTGTGGTAACACCGGTTAACCAGTTTGCTACTCTTTCTCTGTTTAATTGATGAGTTAAAAAGAGAGAGAAATACATATTCCCCTAACTTGGTTAGTAACCGCTGCTCCACAAAAAATCGGCAAATAATTAGCTAAATATTATGAAAAAAATAAATAAAAAACTAAATTCTTAAACGTCAGTTCAAAGTATTTATTTGAGCAAATGATCAAGGCTACTTGATTTTTATGAAAATTTCATAAAATATAATTTCTGTTAATAATTTATTTTATTATTTGAATAAAAATAGTTAAATAGTGCTAGTAGTGAAAAAACTAATATATAAACTACGGTAGAGAAGACTATTATAGCCGCGGACTCTTCAATCCCTCGCTGCTACACTACTCGGGATTTACTACGCTCGGCTATAAAAAATTTCTTCTCTACCTTGGTATATAATTACTATTCCGGTCCTGTCAGTTTTGTGAAGTCCGTACATTAACTGTTCGTATTCGTATTACGCGTAATGTTGCACTAGACTAGTCCGCCCCTGCACAAAGATACACACTACTATAAAAGTGCAGGGCAGGACTGAGCAAGCCGGAGCCCGGGGAAACTTTTTCTCGGGCCACCCCATTTTTACAAAACAATATTTTCCCACACAGGTTTGTAGTTAAGGCGAAATTTTTTACAAATTATTTTAACTATTTCTACTTCGAGAAATAGATGGCGCACAAACATACATCTTCAAGGATTTACTCACAATCTGGATTATCAAATATTAAAACAACATCAGTGGAATTTCTAGCGTCCAAATATCGATCCAACATTATCAACATTGGACTAATCGATAAGTCTATTTTTAAGTACAGAAAATCTAAATCAATCGACAATTTTTCCGCTATTTCTGATCCTCCCCAGGATACATCCAGGATGAAAGAACCGCCATTAGATAGAGCATCACAAACTAAAAAGAAGTTTTTATAATCATTATACATTAATTTGTATTTTACACACTGTTCCCCAGAAAAAAATAGATTAACAAATTTGGCAAAGAAAACGGACGATGTACATTACAGAACCACTCACAGTTTAAACCAACTGCTTATCTTTCAGTTGATTCTATTACCGAATTTAATTTTTAACTACCCTAGTAGAAATTTAACGTTAGAATAACGTTTTTCTAAGGTTATAAAACTGTATAAAAGTACGTTAGAAAATATGTGCAAATGTCCCACTTTTTAACGTTAGAATCAAACGTTAGTTACAAACGTTAATCTAACGTTAGATTTTTAAGTTAGAAATACGTTATAAGTACGTTTAATTTCTAACTTTAGGAGGGGGCGAGGCCAACTAGGATATTTCTACCTGCATCATAAAATGGCAGCTGTGTCTCCAATATATTCATATAAGTAAATCTTAATATATTTTAGCAATCATAATATTTTTAAACATAATTTCGTTACATTTATATATAAAATAGCCATCTTTATAGGTGGCCCTAAATATTTTTCGTGTAATATGCTGTAATACTTCGATAAATACGTTTACCTCTTAGAAAACCTTTATATTTATCAAACCTGGGCACATAATTGTCTGAAATGATTATTTTCTACTATAGCTTACGTATTAATAATGGAAATTTAAAAAATATTTAAAGTTAAAATAAGGTTAGAAAAAGGTTAGAATTTAGTTGTTAAACTAAGGTTAGATTTATGTATTTTATAACGTTTTGGTTAAACGTTAGTTTTTAAGGTTAGATTTATATATTTTATAACGTTTTTGTATAACGTTTGAGACTAAACCTAAAAATGTCACTAATCTAATGTTATGTTAAGTTAGATTTATGTACTTTTATACCAGGGTAGATTTTGAAATTGAGTTATTTCCTGTATTGTCCAGAGATGCTTTTACCAGGATTCATTGTCCGTTTTCTTCGTCAGTTTTGTTTATCTCTTGCTGAGGAACATTATGTTTCAAATACAACCAAATATATCTAATTATATTTGCTTGTATTAATACATAATAATTGTATAATATATATAATATATTGTATAATTGAGGAATTCGCTTTCAAAATCCATTATATCTACTTTTTACACAAAATGATTCTATAGATTTGGGGTTTTGGACCAAGCCCAATGGAGCTCTCTACAACTAGAATTATGAAACAAAAGACGTCTACCCTATCTCTATCGCATTTGTGCTACACTTTCCAGCCAACCTGAATACTGTATTTATTTTTCATACAACAAATACAGTATTTATTTGGTTGGCTGGAAAGTGTAGCACTGAGCGGCACGAACGAACATAGCTAATGTGAATATGTAGAATAAGATAATTCTACTAAAATTTAGATGGCGCCAGTAATTTCTTTAATAAAAATAATATAGTTACACTTTTCGCCCGGCCAAGTAAATATTGTATTTGTTCAACAAAGAACAAATACAGAATTTGTTTGGTTGGGTGGAAGTGGGAGTGTATGTATGTCTTCTATCTTTTTTGGGTATAACTTTTGTCCCTGTCTAATCTAACAGGAGAAATCGCCATTATATCCAATCCAAAGTCCAAATCTTATCTATATATTGAGGTTAATTTACAAGGACCAAATTGTGTATGAGGGTTAATCTCAACAAACTAATAACTCTTCTCTCTAGAATACGCATACCGTTAATATAAAGTATCGCCAATAATCTCGGTTTGTTTGTAAACAAATAGTAGGTATATTCAGGCCTGAAAAATAACAATTACCAGTAACTGTTATTGTTGTCTCTGTTAGAACAAACCTGTGCCTGTAAGACAGACAAATGTATATGTTGGCTACGTTTTCGTCAGTTTTTACAAATTAAATGCCTATTCTAGAGAGAAGAGTTATTAGTTCGTTGGTTAATCTCCAAGCTAGCTATTATTAAAAGTCGTAAGATGTCGCAAAAATCTTTTCGAAGTTAGAGAAATTAAAAAAGTACGATTTTCGGACCGGTACGATATAGGCTACCTTCCCCTACCCCTTTTAAAGAATTCTTCAGGATATCTCCAACCTCACGTGTTTACTGGGAAATTAATCCAGTTAAATAAAATTGCTTTTACAGAATGTTACTTTTATTCAAGGTAGTTATAGTAGTAAATTTTTGGGTTGGCCAAAGCCGGACAACTAGGCCATTTCTGGCCCTTTTTGTCTTTCCCAGGCAATCCCAGCCATTTACTAATTTGAGTCCTCCTTGAACCTGCCCGTCCTTTCAATAAAGGTCAGGATATTGGCCCAGGGGAGATCTCTTAGTTCCTCTTGGTTGAGTCTTTGAGTTTCAAAGACTTGCAACCTGATCCTGTCGTATCTGACACACTCGGCTAAGTAATGAGAGGACGTTTCATCCTCTCCGCACTCTGTTTATTATTCAAGGTAAAATTTGAAATGTTTTTTTTAATTCCTGGAAGTTTTATAAAAGTGGATATATTTGGTTTTGACTCAAACTCCTCAATTATAATTAAACTAAAAAAAAAACTACATTTTCTGGTTGTAAATCATAATTTTAAAGAATCGAGTCACGATTTGTAAAGTTTATACGAGATTTTCGTTGGAATAAAATAACCCTATTGCAAGGGTGTTATTACCCACTCTCAGTATTGCCCACTGAGCCGTATTGCCCCGCGTTCTCCTAAAATGATATAGTAAAGGTACTTACTTTTTTGTTCCTCTTTCTCTTTTCCAGTAATATCAACAGGCAGCAGTTCAAACTTAAACTCTTTAATGGATTTAATGGAGTTTTCAAACCAATTCATAATGTAATTTTGCTGAGCTGTTTTTAGCAAAACTGCAACATAAAAAAATCATACAATAAAACAAGCTAAATAAGGGGTGGTCCAAAGGGGGTAGGGGCGCCCTGAGCTGAACCAAGTAGGGGTGACCGAGGCTAGTTGTCGCAGGGGTAAGTTGTCGAAGTGCTTGTTAGTCAAAAAGTAAAATAGTTTTCTGCACCAAACCGTTAGGAAAGTGCTATTTATCATTGTTAAACTTAAACGCAATAAGTTAAAAGAGCAGCAAGATAATCCAAAAAATGTCAAAATTAAAGCGTCCAGTAATTTTTTTGTGGTAAATATTTTTTCTTATGTTTGCTTTTTCGCGTTGAGATGAAGTGTACAATGCATTGCAATGGACCGTTATATAGAAATATTTTGTTTTGAGTCCTACCCTGTCACTAAATCCATTGTTGTCACGTGCGTTTGTTTACACTTACTGCATTTTAAAGTTGAATATACTATAGGTACAACAGGTTCCCCTATACATTCCCTATTGAAAATGACGGGTCTGCGCGGGTATAAATGTTGCATAGACCGGACTTGAGCGGGTGAGTTTCATCCGCTCTAGTCCGGTTTATGCCCCATTTATACCCTCCCAGACCCGTCATTTTCAGCAGGGTTGTACAATAAAAACAGAAGAACAGATCAAGTTTTTAGCGCTCAATGTTTTAATAAATTCTTGACGTTTCAGAAGATTTTAAATCCGAAAATGCAAACAAAATCCACTGGCCATTTTTAATTTTAGGTATTAATTTTCATAGAGGTCGTAGAAAAAATTGATTTGAAGAATTTGATTCCTTATCGGTTAATAAGGAATGGTTTAATGACTTTTTGTTTACTAAACTGAACTAAACAATTTAATTCTAGTTTATCTAGTTTTTCTATTTACGTAAAACAATTTATTTACCACAATATATAGGTATTTTATTATAAATAACAACAGATAACAAAAAAAACCGGGTTTAGAATTTGTTCAAAAAATTAATAATAAACAATTTATATTGTTTTTTAACAAATATCAGGTCTGGGTGAAAAAAAGGAAAAGACAAGAAAAAAACATTTTTTTCCACTTAGTAAAATACCAAAAAATGTTCAGAAAAAACACTTTCTAATAATTAATTAAAAAAGAACCCATTAATACAAATTTTTCAAGCCATAACAGAAGGCAGAAGACACATATGTTTAAATATTTAGTTTGATTAAAACTATTTAAAAAAAAATAATAATATTTTTTTTTTTCTGAAAATTGTTTTTGTGTTTTTGGGGTCGCTGTACTGAATCTAATGAAAAATAGCTGGCCAATTAAGAAATTTTTACCTGCATCATAAAATGGCAGCTGGAGACAAATTTATTCATATAAATAAATCTTAATATATTTTAGCAATCATAAAAAGTTTAAACATAATTTCCTTACATTTATTTATAAAATAGCCATCTTTTTAGGTGACCCTAAATATTTTTCGTGTAATATGCTGTTATACTTGGATAAATAAGTTTACCTCTCAGAAAAACTTTATATTTAGTTAGTTAATATTTATTTATACATTCAGAATCTTAAAATATTTTTTTAATTATAGTACAGTGTTGCCAGACTTACTATAATTTTGACTTTTGAGTAATATATTTTTAAACTTATCATAGAAATAATAAATAATTATCAAACCTAGGCACATAGCTGTCTGAAATGAGTATTTTCTACTATAGCTTACGTATTAATAATGGAAATTTAAAAAATATTTAAAGTTAGAATAAGGTTAGAAAAAGGTTATAATTTAGTTGGGGAACTAAAGTTAGATTATGTATTTTATAACGTTTTTGTCAAACGTTAGTTTTTAAGGTTAGATTTACATATTTTATAACGTTTTTGTATAACGTTTGAGACTAAACATAAAAATGTCACTAATCTAATGTTATGTTAGATTTGTGTACTTTTCTACCAGGGAAACGAGGACACAAAAATACTAAAAAGTGTATATTAAAATACTTAAATTAAGTATTTAAAGACCTTAATTCAGTATTTAAATACTTACATTCAGTATTTAAATACTCAGAATTTCTGCAAGAGAACTAGGCGCAAAATACTTGCAAACTAGTGTAATTTGCACACTTAATACAATTATTTTTTGGTAGATTAAATTAGAAGAATGACTTATTGGAGCATGCAAGTGAAAATTAATGAAAGTGCAATCTTTTTGTGTTTTACAATTTAAACTTTATTATTGATATTGTATTAATTTTTTACTCAAAAACAAATAAAAAATAATAGCAAACGTAACCCAGGTAGCAAAATAACATGACATTCACGTGAAAGCCACGTTAATATGTGACATGTGATGTTAAGATTGTAGTCTCATTTAACAAGAATGTAGCATGGTGGGGATGTCCTAAGTCCGCCCCTAATAACATCACACAATGACATCCCGAAAATAACGTGTTTGTGACATCATAAATCCACATTCCTGTTATATCTAATATCTTATCTGTTACTTTAATATTTAAATAATATCCTAGGATATTAGCTTTTTCTAAATTAAAACCATTAAAAACGCTATAACCCTATAAAAAAATCGGATTTAAAATCAATCAGTAATTGAAACAATCACAGATTGAAACATAGATTCTAAAACGAAATTGCAGAATATATTCCTTTAATCCGTGTCCGTGGTCTTGAGAAGCCCGGCAGAGCCCCCTATCCATTGGAAATCGTATAATGTGTATACAATTTCCTTATAATAATTTACTCTATCAACATCATCTTATATCGATTTTTTTGCTTCGAACGTCGGTGAGAAGCAAAATAACATGACATTCACGTGAAAGCCACGTTAATATGTGACATGCGATATATTCACAGCGTTGTTAAATATTTGTTATTAAATAACATGTTTGTCACGTCACACGTGTTACGTTGCAAATGTGATGTTAAATACATGTTATTTTTCAATATTATGTGATGTTATGATTTAGTTTAAAAATACACCCAAAAGTGATGTTAATTTCTTGTAATATAACATCCCTTGCTACCTGGGAAGTAATGATAATTTTTATCCAATACATACAGATAATAAGACAATTACCAGCTTTATTTTAAATAGATAAACTCAATAATAACCCACGCGTGGCTTTTACTTTATTGAGTGGATAATTATTTATTTTACCCACTCAACTGTCACTTGTCAAATTATTTTCTTGTAAATGTCATTAAAATTTTTGCACGAATACAAAGCTTTTCCGAAATTTTGAAAATTTTCAAAATGGGAAAGCAAAATAGAAGGTAAATTGATGTCAACGCCTTTTTTTAGGAAAATCGACAATAGTATAAGAGTTGTAGGGTACGCTAATTAAAAAAAAAGTAGAAATGTCACAGTAAAACAAAAATTAATTTTAATTTAAAACTCACATGGAAAAAAATAAATGCAACTGCGATGATTATACTATAGAATATGAACAGCGCCGTAGCTATGGGGAGGGGGGGTAGCGTCCCCCCACCCATCTGAAAAAGTTGTATATTTCATTGATCCAAAACAAAAGTTGTATATTTTATGGATTCAAAATACAAAAGTCTTATATTGCAGGGATTCAACATACAAAAGTCGTATATTTCACAAAAAGGTGAGGACCTTTTTTTTTTGTTTTTTTAGTCAATACCTTTTTTCTCGAGGAAAAAAGTTATTTTTAGTTTATTTTTAGGCTAAAAAAGTTGTAATTTTTGACCTTCTATCCCCCCCCACAAAATCTTCTTCGCTCGGCCCTGAATATAAAGCATTATATATATATTCACGGCTTGTTTTTAGATTTGACTTATTATTTTTTGAAAAATAAATATTATTTAAAGATAAAATAAAAGCCACTAAATACTATAAATATATTTAAATTTAATAAAATAAACAATTAAAAATTTGATATGATAATTAAAAAAATAAAAATATAAGTATATACCGGGTGTCCTAGCTAATTTATTTATTTATTTAGTTATTTAAAAAACTCAACAGGTGTGAACACCCAATTACAGAATAAGTCTTAAGGCCTATCCAGAAGCTTGAATAAGAACATAAAACATAAGAATGCGGTGCCGTGATTGGCTTGATGTGCCGCCATGTATCTTGTAAACCAATCACAGCACCGCATTCCCAGTCAACACAAATACATGGCAGGAACATAGCAGGTACATAACCACTGTTCTATGTGATGTTGCAGACATGTAATTTTTATAGCCCATGTATAGTCCTTGGACTTTAACAATTCCGCCTCAAGTTATGTATCAGCTACATAACATGCTACATATCAGATACATACTAGGTACATAACAATAAAAGTAGGCGTTTCCGAATTTTGCTTGTTATGGAGTGCATCATAGATTTAGACATGGTGAACATTTTTACGTCTTTTTGATAAACCTAATAATTAAAGTATATAAATATCTTTATATGTAGCATCCATCAGGCAAAATTCTTATACGATGTGCATTTTTACTGTGAAAGCAAACTTTCTACCAGGCTTAAAAATCATGGGCCACATAAAAAGCCAATTTTTAGAAAAAAAATAGCAAATAATCATTTTAAAAAATATATATATATTTTAATTTTTTGTCTAAAATTATCTAAAATCGGTTTAGTTGTCTAAAAATACATGCGTTTCTACTACTTAAGGGTAAAACTTTTATTATTAACAACAATTTTAAGAATATTAGTGATTCTAACCTATAAAAATTAAAATAATATAGACGCCATATTTAGTATTGAATTCATAACATTTTATGTATCGTGTATGTTCTCGTACCATGTATATGATACATAACATGCAATATTGCATGTTATGTACCATACATATGTATGTTACATCTTATGTAATATGGCACATGTAACGTAAAAAATCTTTCTGTTATAGGGCATGTTATGTAGCATACATATGTATGTTATGTCTCATGTAATATGGCACATGTTACCTAAAAAATCTTTCTTTACCATGTTGCATCCATATATGTGCGGACTGGGTTCTTATGTTTTACGTTCTTATGCTTATGCTTCTAGATAGGTCTTTAGGTATTTTAATTGTAATAAAATAATAAATTAGGATTATTGTTTATGTTTATGTTTATGTTTATGTTTATGTTTATGTTTATGTTTATGTTTATGTTTATGTTTATGTTTATGTTTATGTTTATGTTTATGTTTATGTTTATGTTTATGTTTATGTTTATGTTTATGTTTATGTTTATGTTTATGTTTATGTTTATGTTTATGTTTATGTTTATGTTTATGTTTATGTTTATGTTTATGTTTATGTTTATGTTTATGTTTATGTTTACTTATAGCTTGTTGAGTATTATATTGTTGTATATTAATATACATATAATTAATTAATTAAACATATACATTAATTAATAATTAATATACATTAATTAATGTATGTTTGTAATGTAATAATAAAATTAATTTTCTTTTGATAGCTTTGATAATAAAGTCAAAAAACGATTGATCTGTATTAGCTGGGACACCCGGTATATATGCATCTTGTGCATATGCATTAAAACAAGAATTATAATATATTTATTTATAAAATATTTAATAAACAATTAACGAAAAAAATATTGTCTGAGGTCAAAAACAATAAAGCATTATACATGATTCAGTAGGGTGATCCAAAAAAAAAATTATTTACTTAATCTTTTCCATTTGTCGTGGTTAGAACGCCCTTAAAAATTTATATAAACAACCCTAAGTGGTGCTTTTAAGGCCCTAAAAACCCTAAAATCATGCTATTATCCATAAAATTCGCATAAAACCACCCCTAGTGTTTGTAATTTTATAAAATTTAAAAACCTTGATATCTATATCTAGGGTAGCAGAGTTCAGGCAAGCAATCGAGTGCGGAAAAGCCTCTTTACGCATGACTTAGGAACAATACTTTTTCTACCAGCAGGGTTAAAATAAAATATACTTATATATTTTATCAAATAAATCGAAATAAATCTTATTTTATAACCTTTTTCTAACCTTATTCTAACTTTTTATTTATTTATTTAAATATTTTTTAAGTTTCCATTTTTAATACGTAAGCTATAGTAGAAAATACTCATTTTAGACAGCTATGTGCCTAGGTTTGATAATTATTTATTATTTCTATAATAAGTTTAAAAATATATTCCCCAAAAGTCAAAATTATAGTAAGTCTGGCAACACTGTACTATAATTAAAAAAATATTTTAAGATTCTGAATGTATAAATAAATATTAACTAACTAAATATAAAGTTTTTCTGAGAGGTAAACGTATTTATCGAAGTATAACAGCATATTACACGAAAAATATTTAGGGCCACCTAACAAGATGGATATTTTATAAATAAATGTAAGGAAATTATGTTTAAAATTATTATGATTGTTAAAATATATTAAGATTTATTTATATGAATAAATTTGTCTCCAGCTGCCATTGTATGATGCAGGTAGAAATTTCCTAGTTGGCCCGGCCCCCTCCGAAAGTTAGAAATTAAACGTACTTCTAACGTATTTCTAACTTAAAAATCTAACGTTAGATTAACGTTTGTAACTAACGTTTGATTCTAACGTTAAAAAGCGGGACATTTGCACATATTTCATAACGTACTTTTATACAGTTTTCTAACATTAGAAAAACGTTATTCTAACGTTAAATTTCTACTATGGTTAGATTGTTTCTTTTGTATTTAGGAAATATTATTTTTAATTGTTTTAAATTATAATTAAAAGGGAGGGACGTATTTAGGTTAGTTAAAAGTTAATCCCATTATTTAATATAATAGTAAATAAATTAAAACAATGTGATAATATAATGTAATTTTATTCAGTTTACTTGGTGTAGCGATAAAGTGCAGTTGATATAAAATGCATTTAATTTTCATAAATTATGTTGCTTTAGTGGATCCACTACCAAACTGATAAAATAGTAATAAAAGTTATACTTATTAAGTGAGTATTTTTATTACTTTTACTTTCCCCTGGGTAAACATTTTTTTTACGTTTCTGGACGTTTTGTATGCAAAAAAGATGATTACCATAAAAAATTCTGTCTGTCGGCCTGTCTGTCTGTCTGTCCGGGAAATTTGTGACCACGATAATCAGGGCGTCCCTCACTTTAAGTGGAGGACGCTTTGCGATAACTCAAGAACGCTTCGAGCTTTAGACTTCGAATTTGGACATAGGTTGATTATCCAAAGTTCTAGGCTGGTGGATTGTTTTTGGTAAAAATCGGGTTCGGGTAAATTACTTTCTCCGAGTTCTATATCCAAAAAATATGATTTTCGTAAAGAAAATGTTTCTGTCTGTCGCGAAATGTTGGTCTATTTCAAATTTGGTTTATTATCTAAAGTTCTAGGCTGGGATGGTTTTCGGCAAAAAATTGGGGTCTGGTAAGGGGGTAAAATGCGGTAAAAACTATCTAATGAAAATACTTATTTCTTATTTTAAGCAACTTTTTTTCAAAAAATGTACAATTTTTTTCTATTTTTTAATTTTTTTTAGTCTTATATACCAAGGATATACCGAAAAGTATGTCCTAAGGATATACTGCCCGTATATCCCAAGAATTTAAAGTATGTCCTTCGTATATCCCAGGGACGTCCCTAGGGGATGTCCCGGGAATGTCCTTTCGGGATGTCCCTGGGATATGCGGGCAGTATTTCCACAAGAAATACCCCTCGGGACGTCTCTGAGACACACGAAGGACATTTGGGATGTACGAGGTATATCCATGGTATAATTTCTTTTCATTATTTTGAACTTTTTTAAACAAAAACATATTGTTCTAATTAAAGGCATATCCAAAAGCTTGCATAAGAACATAAAACATAAGAATGCGATGCAGTGATTGGCTTACAAGATACATGGCGGCCCATCAAGCCAATCACGGCATCGCATTGTTATGTTTTATGTTCTTATGCGAGCTTGTGAATAGGCACTTAGCCCAAAACTCATATTTAAAACCATATTCTTCTTTAGTGAATGTAGTCTACGCCATTGACTAATCGAGCTATTCTATTAAAAGCAAAACTAGATATTTACAATATTTTATAATGAAAGTTCACTCTTATGTAGAAACTCGTTTAAAATGTAGACATTTCACGCCGATGTAAATAATGCACATTACTTAAAGTAAATAATTAGTTTGTTATTATAATTTTTCAAATATGTTTTAAATAATAAGTGTTAATGTAAAACCAGTTCAGTAATAATAAGCCAATGAATAGTTTAGTTTTGGATTTAACTTATTTTTTCGTGGCCATATAATAAGTAAGTAGATAACATATCACACGACCACCTTTTAAATTAAAAAAAACCCCTTTGCCTTCAATGTGCGCCATAAACATATCAAACATATGGGATGATGGTGTAGTGGACTACCGTGTCGTACTTGACGAGTTTACTACAAGAACTAATAACTTTTCTCTGTAGAAGAGGCATTTCATTCGTAAAAACTGAGAAAAACGTCGGAAACATAAATATTCTTCTGTCTTACTCGCACATCTTTGTTCTAACAGAGACAACAATACCAGTTACTGGTAATTGTTATTGTTCAGGCCTGAATATACCTACTATTTGTTTACAAACAAACCGAGATGTTGGCGATACTTTATGTTAACGGTATGCGTATTCTAGAAAGAAGAGTTATTAGTTCGTTGGTTTACTACCCAAAATAGCGTGAGTTTGATTCTCTCCGGCGCCGATTTGCCTTTTTCAGTTAATTAATAATTGAAATTTGGCGAAGGCGTAAGTGAAGCGGACACTCCCTATAAATTGGTTCGAAAGTCAATTAAAGACGGTGGTTCCCTCTACTACTGGCCCACACAAGTCCTGGACTTAGGGGATGCTTAATTAAGTAGAATATTACGAGGTTAAACAAAAATGTAAATGTAAATATATAGCAAAAGTTAATTTGGGTTATGTTATTTACGTGTTCCAAATTTTAAATTAATATCTTAAGCCGTTTAGAAGTTAAGAGGGGGGGGTCAGACTTTGACACGCACTGTATAAACCTGAAAATTTAAAAAATTTGAAACGTGACGTTTAAAAAAAAAATATTTGTTTTTTTTCGAAAAACGTATATTAAAAACAAAATGTTTTTAGTTTCTTTGACCCCATTACCCAAACCCGAGCCAAGAACATGGAAAATGGAACCTATGTTCCAAATTTTAAGTCCTGAGCCCAACGCGTTCTCGAGTTACCGAGATCACAAATTTTCCCGAACATATAATCCGAAAGACGGACAACCCGACAGACAGACCGACCGACAGACATATTTTTTTTTGAGGATATCATATGGTTTGCTTATAAAATACCGAGAAATGTTAGAAAAGCAATAAAATAATTTCCATTTTTTTTGCTTTTGCTTTTTTTCTGTTACTTTTCTCGGGGAAAGTAAAACATGACTAGAGATATAGGAAATGAATACTTTTTTAAAAGTAATAAAAAGCAAACGATAAAAAAGGACACTGACATAATAACGGTTATTATTAATACCCGGAACGATTAAAATTATACTGATAATACTGAATGTAATATTTAAAATTAACTGCAAATTAACAGCCCATTAAAATGTTAAGGGCCACTTGCACCAACTTTTGGAGTATAAGTTAAAAATGCTGCGTTCTGATTGGTCAGCCGTCAATTTAATCCAAGTTTAAAGTTAAACCATCAACGGTGCAAGTGGCCCTAACACGTTCGCTGCGTTAACCACTTTCGAGACATACCTACAGCCTGTTTCAGAACTCGCGTACCGAAATTTAAGAGGTGATTCTACATCCAAAAATATGAAAAAAAGTTTCTATAAAGGTTGGTCCGGAAATGAGCCCTAAGGGAGCTACGGCCCTTCAAAGATGACGTATTGAATGGGGAACAAAAAAAAGCACCAATAAAATTTTAATGCTGCAGGGTGATTCTTCATTTAAAACTGAGCAAAAAAGTATTATACACCAAAACACCTAAATTTAATATTAAAGGAGTAATAGCCTTTTAAAAAGTAACGTTTTTGGTGGCACAAAATGTTACTTCCTCTTAATTGCATTTTTTTTTTGATAACGGTTGCTCCTACAGTGTTACACTATATGATATTTTATATGTATTTTTACTCTAGAAATCTATATTTTGTACAACAAATCCAAAAAACATACACATAGAAAAGTTTGGGGCAAAAATGTTTTAAGCCTCATATATTTTGTCCGTCTGGGCACGCCTCTGGATAAATTAAAAAAATAAATTAACATAAACTTATTGCCCTTATTAATACTAGTATATAAAACTGCGTTTCGGGGCATATATGTCTCGAACTTACTTTGCACTGTTTTTCGGGGTATATATACGGGGGATCAATAACTGGCATGCCAAAATTTAAGAGGTGATTCTGCATCCAAAAATATCAAAAAAAGTTCCCATAAAAGTTGGTCCGCTCTAAGGGAGCTACGGCCCTTTAAAATTGTAATAAAAATAAGGTTTTTAAATAATAACTCTGGTACCCTTTAAGCTAGAGCGACGAGCTTTTGCATGCATACTAGTATTAATAAGGGCAATAAGTTTATGTTAATTTATTTTTTTGAATTTATCCAGAGGCGTCTCTAGACGGAAAAATGTATTAGGCTTAACACATTTTTGCCCCAAACTTTTTTATATGTAGTTTTTTTTGGATTGTTTGTAAAAAAAATGGATTCCAAGTAAAAATACATAAAAAATTTCGTATAGTGTAACACTGTAGGAGGAACCGTTTTCAAAAAAAATGCAATTAAGAGGAAGTAACATTTTGTGCCACCAAAAACGTTACTTTTTAAAAGGCTATTACTCCTTTATTATTAAATTTAGGTGTTTTGGTGAAAAATAATTTTTTGCTCAGTTTTAAATGAAGAATCAGCTTGCAGCATTAAAATTTTATTGATGCTTTTTTTGTTCCCCATTCAATATGTCATCTTCGAAGGACCGTAGCTCCCTTAAGGTTCATTTTCGGACCAACCTTTATAGAAACTTTTTTCATATTTTTGGATGTAGAATCATCTCTTAAATTTTGGCATGGCAGTTACTGATGTACTAAAACATACTTAAACATACTTTGGGGACGCATTTTTAGATTATTTAAGAACGCACTTTTTAAGACAAAAGCAACACTCTTATAAAAGAGTGTAGCCGCACTCTGAACATGGAAGGTTTGGGACATATATGGCCCTAAACGCAGAGCACGTGTTAAAATATGTTTATCCAGGAACCAGGTCCATGCTGTGGGGTGACGAAACGAGCCTCGGTAAATGAGGCGGCTGCCTTAAGGCGTCCCTAGTAACAATTTTTGTCAAGTCTGGCTCCAGATTCTTGATCAACTAACTGCATCCAGATTTTGACAATTTTGGGGCAAGATACTGTCGAGAGGGAGGGGGGTCGGGGTGTTCCTTCTGGGCTCGGAGTTCTGATGGGGCCCGGATTTTTTCATTTCAAGTTATCAATTTTTTTTTTGTCATCAAAATATTTGGGAGGAAAACGAAAAATTTTGTAGGGGGCCCGTAGGTTACTGATTTTCTCACTACGGCCCTGGAAATCTATGATATATATGGTATCTATCAAAAAATACATGCAATTACTTATATGTATCGATATGTATAAGAAATTTTACATAAAAAAGCAGTTAAAGTTGTTTATACATATTTTTTCAGAAAATTGTAATTAAACCTAATGTTGTTTTTATTTTTAATAAATATAGATAATAAACATAGTATTTGTTATATCATAGCAATTATTATTTTTTTAATAAGTAATAGATTCCACACAATAGAATTCATAGTTGGCTAGATTGTTATTATTATTATTGTTAATAACTGTCAAATTAATTTAAGTTATTATTTTTTAACAAGAAACAAATGCTTTACATTTCTTAGTACACTTTTCGCAGAGTAAAATATACACGGTGTTTGCAGTCCTATGGCATATTTTAAAGGGGACGATTCTACATCACAAAACATGAAAAACCAGCGCACTATGTCGCCAAATGAAAAAAAGTGTCCAAAATTATGTTATCATTAAAATAAGGTGGAAACACTTTAATATATATAAAAAAATAGTTTAGTCACAATAGTTTTAATATTGAAGTATAGGACAAAAAAGGTTCATTTGAGGAGTATTTTTTGACTTAGGTATTTGAAATATTTATTTTTACACACCACCTCCGGGGGGGGGGATGTTTAAATAATTATATTTTGCTAATTTAGGGTAAGAACTACCTGCATGCCAAATTTTAGCTTTCCCGGTCTAATAGTTTTTGAGAAATGAGTACCTAAGCTTAAAAAGCCGGTTGAAAAATTTTGATATGAATTTTTAAAAAATGTCAAAAACGTCAAAAATTATCGCGAAAAAAATGCATATATCTTCTAATGGGCCAAAATGGACACTCTAATATTTATACAGCATTACTATTACATATTTAAAAATAGTTTTACGTATACAGGGTGTATTTGAAATAGGGTCGGAAATTTTAACTCGTGATTCTACATAATAAAATATGACAAAAAGTTCCTATAAACATATATCTAAAAATGCGTCATAAGGGAGCTACGCCCCTTTGAACTTGGCTAAAAAAATCGGTTTTTATATAATAACTCAGGAACCCTTTGAGATATATTAACGAGGTTTTGCACGTGAATTAATCCTAATAAGGCCCATCTTTGTATGTCATTTTCACGTACTTATTTAAACCAGGGGTGTGCGAAACGGGGGGGGGCCTTATCAGTTTTTTGTCCCAAACTTTTTTCTGTGTAACTTTTTTGCAATTTTATTTTTGAAATATGATTCCCCAGGTCAAAATACATAAAAAAGGTACTCTTGTTGTAATACTGTAGGATTAACCGTTTTCGAGAAAAATTCATTTGAAGTTGAAATTCCACGGTTTGAGGACGAAAAATTAAATACTAAAATGTTGAAAACCAAAATTTTAATGATGTGGGGCGAATGTACATTAAAAACTAAGAAAAAAACCTCATATACGGGTACTTCCAAAAATGAATCCTAATGGAGCTATGGTCTCCTAAATATGCACCATTTTTAAAGGGCTATGGTAGCTTTAAAAGCGTTTTTTCGACCTACATGTATGGAAACTTTTTTTCTTAGTTTTTGATCTAGAATAACAAAGCATCATTAAAATTTTGGTTTTCGACATTTTAGTATTTAATTTTTCGTCCTCGAACCGTGGAATTTCACCTTCAAATGAATTTTTCTCGAAAACGGTTAATCCTACAGTATTACAACAAGAGTACCTTTTTTATGTATTTTGACCTGGGGAATCATATTTCAAAAATAAAATTGCAAAAAAGTTACACAGAAAAAAGTTTGGGACAAAAAACTGATAAGCCCCCCCCGTGTCGCACACCCCTGGTTGAAATAAGTACATGAAAATAACACATAAAACGGGCCTTGGTAGGATTAGTTGACGTGCAAAACCTCGTTGATATATCTCAAAGGGTTCCTGAGTTATTAAATAAAAACCGATTTTTTTAGCCACTTTCAAAGAGTCGTAGCTCCTTTATGACGCATTTTTAGACATATGTTTATAGGAACTTTTTGTCATATTTTATGATGTAGAATCATCTGTTAAAATTTCCGACCCTATTTCAAATACACCGTGTATATCTGATGGACGACGATGGACGAACGCAACTATTCTCAAATTTTATGTGACACAGATACGTAGAAAAAAGGGCCTCAAATTTATCGCTAAAATTTTACGTAAAAAATGTTTTTTGGTATATACTTTTAAACACCCCTGGTAGAAAAGTAGATAAATCTAACTTAACATAACATTAGATTAGTGACATTTTTATGTTTAGTCTCAAACGTTATACAAAAACGTTATAAAATATATAAATCTAACCTTGAAAACTAACGTTTGACAAAAACGTTATAAAATACATAAATCTAATGTTAGTTTCCCAACTAAATTCTAACCTTTTTCTAACCTTATTCTAACTTTAAATATTTTTTAAATTTCCATTATTAATACGTAAGCTATAGTAGAAATTACTCATTTCAAGCAGCTATGTGCCTAGGTTTGATAATTATTAATTATTTCTATAATAAGTTTAAAAAAACATTATTCCGCAAAAGTCAAAATTATAGTAAGTCTGGCAACACTGTACTAGAATTGAAAAAATATATTTTAAGATTCTGAATGTTTAATTAAATATTTACTAACTAAATATAAAGTTTTTCTGAGAGGTAAACGTATTTATCGAAGTATAACAGCATATTACAAGAAAAATATTTAGGGCCACCTAAAAAGATGGATTTTTTATAAATAAATGTAAAGAAATTATGTTTAAAAATATTATAAAATACATTAAGATTTATTTATATGAATAAATTTGTCTCCAGCTGCCATGTTATGATGCAGGTAGAAATTTCCTAGTTGGCCACACCCCTCCGAAAGTTAAAAATCAAACCTACCTATAACTTATTTCTAACTTAAAAATCTAACGTTAGATTAACGTTTGTAACTAACGTTTGATTCTAACGTTAAAAAGCGGGACATTTACACATATTTTATAACGTACTTTTATACAGTTTTCTAACATTAAAAAAACGTTGTTCTAACGTTAAATTTCTACTAGGGAACTTATTTGGACCAATAATAGTAATATCTGATAAATATTTCATACATTATACAATAAATTCATGGGTTGGTCCTTAAGGGGTTAATGAATTTCAAAATTAAGTAGTTTTAGTAGGTATTTAAGTATTTGGATGTTAAGTGTTTTTTAACCGATTACCGAAAAATGATAAAAAAAATAATTAACTATTTTTAATTATTTTAGTTAAAGTATCAATTAAAATGATTATGAAATGCTTTGTTTCTTGAAAACAAAAGCCAGTAGTAAATTTTTGTTTGAGCACACTTGTAGCTGGTTGGGTATATCTTAACTGGATTAAATTTTATTTTTCTTATAAGCTCATAATCACACGCATTTTGCTTGTTCTTCTAGGCCCATAAGAGGTCTCTACTTTTTTTCTTTTGGGTTGGCAATAGAGAAAAGCCTATCGTTTTCTGTGTAAATGTCAATGTCACTTTAAAGTTTAATTTTCTACAAAATTTTGTGTTTAGGTTATTTTTTACCGTGTTGAAATTGTGTCTTGGTTAATTGCAGTGAAAAAGACAAGAGATGACTATAAAATATATCAAAATATAATTTGTTCTTGGAATTTTAAACATGGTGTAAACTGTAATGCCAACCCAAAACAAAAATCCCTAAATCAGTCATTAATTTAAATGTAAGTTTTTTTTTTAAATTTTAGAGCAAAATAGAAAAAATTGAATAAGCACTCGTTTCATAACACGTTTTTAGCGCACTAGTACATTAGAAAACTCGCCGCAAGCGGCTCGTTTTCTAAATTTGTAATCGTGCGCTAAAAACGTATGTTATGAAACTAGTACTTTAATATACTATTTGATAACTTTAATAATAAACTCAAAAAACTAGTCATTTTCGTTTGGTGAATCGCTCTGTATAATAATAAAATATTATATTTTAGATTTTAAGCTTTCACGGCCATTAAGATATAAAGAACTTTCACTTTCGGGTTTAGACCGTGTTAATGGATTTTCACTTTCCGACGTTTCGTCTCTTACTACTAGAGACATCTTCAGGGATTAATCTGAAACTAAGTTTCGAATCAACTTGTGTCACTATTTATGACGAGTTGTGGTTATTCACCCGTGACGAGCTTTTTCCTATCAAAGACTTCCATATTGCAGGTAAGTGGTAACCAGTGTCCCGATTGATATTGTTAGGATGCTTGATGATTTCTATCGATTCCCGTATCTTCCTTGGCATTTTTCTGTTTTCTGTTAATATTTGTTTTGTTTCAGACAAATTGATTTTATGACCTGTTTCATGTACATGTTCGGCTACTGCCGATAAGGAATTTTGTTTCTTTCTTATATTGCGCTCATGCTCTTGAAGTCTTGTAGAAATTTTTCTCTTAGTTTCACCTATGTAAACCGTACCACAGGAGCAGGGTATTTTATATACGCCTTCTGAACTCAGGGGTATTTTGTCTTTTGTTGAAGTCAAACATTGACCTAATTTTTGGTTGGACCGAAATATAGGCTTAATATTTGACTTTTTCAAAAGTTTACCTATTTTATCCGTGATACCGCTTACATAGGGAAGTATAACTTGTGTCTGTCTGTCATTGTCACTATTGTCCTGTTGTTTGGGTCTGGGATTTCTGTATTTGTATATGGTCTTATTAATGTCTTTTTTGGTATAACCGTTCATGGTCAAGGCTTTGGTTAGTTTAAGGAGTTCTGTGTCTAGGGAATTCTTGTCTGAAATCATGAAAGCCCTATGAACAAGTGAATTAACTACCGAGCGTTTTTGAGAGGGATGGTGATGTGAAAATGCGTTTAGGTATCTGTCAGTGTGGGTTTTCTTCCTGTATACCGAGTGTCATAAAATCAATTTGTCTGAAACAAAACAAATATTAACAGAAAACAGAAAAATGCCAAGGAAGATACGGGAATCGATAGAAATCATCAAGCATCCTAACAATATCAATCGGGACACTGGTTACCACTTACCTGCAATATGGAAGTCTTTGATAGGAAAAAGCTCGTCACGGGTGAATAACCACAACTCGTCATAAATAGTGACACAAGTTGATTCGAAACTTAGTTTCAGATTAATCCCTGAAGATGTCTCTAGTAGTAAGAGACGAAACGTCGGAAAGTGAAAATCCATTAACACGGTCTAAACCCGAAAGTGAAAGTTCTTTATAATAAAATATTACTTATATATTTTTATTTGTAGGTAAAATGAAAATACTCGTCTTGATCGGCCTATTGGGACTAGCCCACAAAGCAGATTCTGTGCACTGTGATAAAGACTTCGACTTCGACGTTGATTACGGATATGGCTTCAAAGTTTTCTGCCAAAAATTAAACAACACAAATCTCCAAATCCTAGAAGAAATCTCCATAGACAATATAGTATCTCTAACAATCGACCAATCAAACCTAAAAGGAATAAACTCGAAGGTTTTCGCCAACATACCAAAACTAAAAGAACTAAATATTTGGAACTCGACATTCACCGCTTCCAAACAAAACTCAGCCTTTGAAAATTTTGTGAATTTAAAGTCCCTGAATATTAAAAACACGGTGTTTCGAGTTCGTAAAGAAACTTTTAAAGGATTGGAAAACCTGAATGAACTTAGTTTGGATAACAACAACCTGGAAAACATTGATGCTGGAGCTTTAAGTGATTTGACTAATTTAGAACGTTTTTCTATTGCAAACAACACTATAAAACGAATTAAAGACATACATTTGTGTGAGTTGACAAACCTCAAAGTTTTGGCCATAGAAAGATGTTTACTACCTAATTTAAACTCTTTTTCGTTTAACTGCAAAAAACCAACACATAATTTTGATTTAAACATCAACAATCAGCAAAAAGACTTTATAATAGGAGGTCCCCAGTTTATAAATGTTAATTCCACATATGAACTAGAAGAAATCAATCTCAGCCATAACCAAATAACTGATATAAGCATGTCCTTGGAAGGATTAAAGCTTTTAAAAAGGATAAACTTTGAAGGTAACCAACTCCAATCGATAAAATCGTACATGATGGTTACTTTAAATAATTTAGAGGAAATTAACTTCAAGGATAACAGAATAACTTTTATCGAGGAAAATGTTTTTCTTGGAATGCAAAATCTGCAAAACTTAAATTTAGAAAATAACCAACTTAAAAATATAAATTTAAATAGTACGTACGCGTTACAGTATTTAAATTTAGCTAATAATAAATTAAGTTTAAAGGACTTGAGTATTTTAAGTAATCTTAAAATGCTACAAACGTTGATTTTAAACAATAATAGAATTCGAGAAATTTCTAGTGATGAGTTTAAAAACTTTACTTCTTTGAAGCATATAGAATTGTCTGGAAATAATATGACATTGAACGAAGGTTCATTTAACGGGTTATTGAACCTTCAATGGTTGATTCTGAGCAATAATAATTTAAAAATGTTGCCGAATAATATTTTTAAATCTTTAAGGAATTTAAAAAAATTGGACTTGTCTTTTAACGAAATCGAAGAAACGTCATCGGATATTTTTAATAGTTTTTCGGATCTGGAAATATTAAATATATCATTTAATTCATTAAGGAGTGTAAATTCTGATTTATTCAAACCGTTAAAGAACTTGAATATGTTGGATATAGCAGGAAATAAACTAAAAAATATTCAGTACGAGTCGATTATCTCAAATCTACCTTCACTTTCTGTTATAAACATAAAGTCCAACCTGTTATCATGCGAATTTTTGCATAAAATGATCGCTTTTTTGCAAAATAAAACTATAACCTTTAAAATCCACGAGAATTTTAGCTACGACAAGAAAAATATTGAAGGTATCTATTGTAACGAAGAAAAAGAGATAGAAAAACAAATCGATAAAGAAAATAAGGTGGTACTGGAAAAATTGACTCACGCGGAGGGAGTTTCCATCTGGATAATACTTTTAATAGTCTCGACAGTAACTGTGTTTTGTGGAGTTAGTAGTTATAAATTTTTGGTGTTTTATAGGAAAAGAAAATATGGAGGTGATCAATTTGAACTTCTTTCCGGATGATCATCCTGTATATATTTTTTGCATTTAAAGGTTCCTAATAGCCTGTTAAGGAACTCGCGTACAGAAATTTGAGGGTATATTAAAAACCCTCTGGAAAATATGAAAAAAATGTCAAAAAAATCCATCTTCGTTCAATTTAAAAATAAGAACGCTTTAAGTGGACCAATACTGTTGCTGATGTTAAATTACATTTAAAAGTTGAATTTGTAGCTATGGAAGCAAATTTAATTATTGCGGGTACATATTCTGTAGGTTGACATGGTGATTAATGTGACATAAATATTTATTAATGTCAAAAAACCACCGTCGGATGGAGTGACCCTATAAAAATAGAATATTTGGTAGCCTCTGTCGGTTTTGTCAAAATATAATAACCTAAAAAGATTCTAAAGTTGAAAGTCTCAAACAATGCACGCGTCAAAAATTAAAATGCAACCATAGTTACTAATAAGTAGGGAAAAACTAATTTGTAGGTAATTTAACATCAGCAACAGGATTGGTCAGATTAAATAGCTTCCTTTTTAATTAGTATTGAAAATGGATTTTTTTTTAAATTTTTTTTTCATATTTTCCAGAGGGTTTTTAATATATATAATGTATATTATGTTCCCTAGTAACATTGAACTTGGATAAGTTTCTTGACCAGAGTACTTGACAAAGTTCTTTGTAAAGAATTGGACAATTCTTGAGCAAGAGAATTAATCAAGATTCTGTATCCAGACTTGGGCAAGATTTTAGCAAGATTCTGGAAGCAGAGCGTTAAGCAATAGTTTGTCAAGTCTGTTCGTCAAGTCTGTAGCAAGCAATTTGACAAACAATTTGACAAGATTCTTGATCAAGAATCTTGACCTACTCTAATAAGTACGATTTGATCATGATAGAGATCGATTTTCGATTTCTTGTCAATTTTTCTTGCTACATTCTTGCTCAAGTTATGTCCAAGAATCTTGACGAGGTATCTGTAGCAATACTTTGATAATTCTTGAGCAAGAATCTGTCGACAGTATCTTGCGCCAGAATTGTCAAAATCTGGACGCAGTAACTTGATCGAGAATCTTGAGCCTGACTTGCTCAAGACTTGACAAAAATTGTTACTAGGCTTGTTAATTAAAAACTTATTTATGATCGAGAATCTTGAGCCTGAGCGGTGGGAGCAACCCAGTTTTTTAGGAACTATTTTTTTTTAAGAAAATAGCTAAAATTAATAATTTAACTAACCACCCCCCGTAAAACTCGCTTCTGCATCCTCCCCTGATTTTTGTTCTTGAAATTTGCAACTTTTTCATGAAATCTACAACTTTTTTGTACAAAAAAAAATAAAAAAGCTAGGAATTTTCAACATTTTTTAAGCAGTAAAATATAAAAGCGTTTTTTTAGTCATCCACTTTTTTGTTGAGGGAAAAAATTTGTAAACTTAGTAATATAGGATAAAAAAGTTGTGATTTTTGACCTTTCCCCTCCACGAAATCTTTCTCGCTACGTCCCTGAACGTCCCTTAACTTAATTTTTTATTTTCAATTTTTAATAGGTATTAAAAAACGCATGTAATGTTCGTTTGGCCAGTTGGGATGATGTAAACTATAGTTACGCCTATGCCATGGTAACAAAATATTTCTCTAGACATTTAAATAATGATAATTGTTATATATAAATATTAATATATATGTAAATACATTCTAATTAAAAAACAATACCAAAATAATAAACTAGATTAGTTACTTTAGTTAAAGATAAGTTAATATGTACCTTGATATTTGCTAAATATTATCTACAATGTTTTATTATTAAGGTTCCTTTATCTATAATTATAACCATATCCCAGGGAGGAGGAAGCTGTTCGTTTGTTCATGAGTGTAGCGTAAATACAGCACTGATTAGAAGCGACCGCTAGTCGCCAGTGCATCTTTGATAAAAGTTAAAAAAGATGACAAAATATGACTCAGCTTCCATATCCCCGGGATTTGATTACAAACAGAGCATGGGGATATGCCAACGAACTAAGAACTCTTCTTTCTAGAATACGCATACCGTTAAAATAAAGTATCGCCAACATCTCGGTTTGTTTGTAAACAAATAGTAGGTATATTCAGGCCTGAACAATAACAATTACCAGTAACTGTTATTGTTGTCTCTGTTTGAACAAAGCTGTGCGAGTAAGACAGACAAATGTATATGTTGGCTACGTTTTTGTCAGTTTTCACAAATGACATGCTTATTCTAGTTCGTTGCTTTTCGTTTAATATACTATTAAAATATATCTCTGTGAAAGACCAAAATTCCAATTCCAAATAAATTTTTGGATTTTCCTTTTGGATAATTGGTCACTAACTTCTGTTATTCAAATTACAGTTGGTAGCTCTGCACTTAAATTGTGTGAAATTGTCAACGAACTAACAACTCTTCTCTCTAGAATACGCATACCGTTAATATCGGTAGGTAGGTAGTATCGCCAACATCTCGGTTTGTTTGTAAACAAATAGTAGGTATATTCAGGCCTGAACAATAACAGTTACCAGTAACTGGTATTGTTGTCTCTGTTAGAACAAAGATGTGCGAGTAAGACAGACAAATGTATATGTTGGCTACATTTTTGTCAGTTTTTACAAATTAAATGCCTATTCTAGAGTTCGTTGGGATATGCATGCTATGAGTCATATTTTTTCATCTTTTTTAACTCATCAGAGATACACTGGCGACTCCAGTCTGGCACTGCCATCCGAGGTGTTATAAATTGTACAATAACTGTTAGTGTTGTGTATACCGTAATTTATTTAATTACAGCATGCTACACTGTAAAAAAATGTGTAAATTTACATGATAAATTAGAGGTAATATGTTGTCAAGCAGGTGCACGTAAAATTTACGAGATTTAACTTGTAATTTTACAATTTTTTAGGAATATTGTGTACATGTACATGTAATATTCCTAAAAAACTTGTAATTTTACAATTTTTTAGGAATATTACGTACATGCACATGTAATATTCCTAAAAAATTGTAAAATTACAAGTTAAATCTCGTTGTACATGTACATGTACGTAATATTCCTAAAAAATTGTAAAATGTAAAATTACACATTTTTTTTGTAGTGTAGCATATATCGTGTTTTGCTCTCAAACTAAGATTGTTTCAACTTGACTAATTAATAGCGAAATATAATTATTTTAACTTAATTAGTTATAATTACGTTAAAAAAGTTGATTTTTCCTTTAATTTTTGTATTTTTTTTTGTTGTAATTATTATACATTATTTCCTATGATAATATGAAAAACCAGTCAGTATTAATTACCACCTTTTTTCATTTTATTTACCTATTGAAGGCTGAACGTGTTAGAAAGTAATTTTTTTTTGCGGTTTATATTAATGTAAAATCTATTTAATGAGTGAAAATATAATAAACTTTGTTTATAATTATAAAGGGGCTGTCTATAAATGACGATACGTAAGTAATGGGGTATATGAAATAAAGAAAGAAATGAAATGAAATAGTGAGAATGATTTATCAAGAACCCCACCAATAAATAGTAGTTATATACCAAGGTAGAGAAGACATTTTTTATAGCCGAGCGTATTAAATCCCGAGCTGCATAGTAGCGAGGGATTTAAGAGTGCGAGGCTATAATAGGCTTCTCCACCGTAGTTTATATATTAGTTTTTTCACTACTAGCACTATTTAACTATTTTTATTCAAATAATAAAATAAGTTACCAACAGAAATGATATTTCTTGAAATTTTCATAAAAATCAAGTAGCCTTGATCAATGACATTTGCTCAAATAAATACTTTGAACTGACGTTTAAAAATTTAGTTTTTTTTTTAATTTTTTCATAATATTTAGCTAATTATTGATTGTATTAATTGGTAATAATTATAATTAATTATATTTAACAAATAGAAAGTTATTTAAAGCTATTTTCTTCAGTTTAATAAGTAAAAATTGCACAAAGAACTGAAACATCTAAAGTGACAGAAGTCAATTGTTTATAAAATTTACTCCTACTAGGAGAGAAATAGTATATTATTTACCAAGTGAGAGAAGTTTAACATTTTTGACCTGCGTCAAATTGCGGGATGAGCGCGCTAGCGCGAAGCCCGCAAGACGCGGTCTAAAATGTTAAATCTTCACTCACGTGGAAAATATAGTATTTTTTTCACTACCAGTACCATTAATTAGCTATTTATTTACTTATTTTACTAAAATTTAATGAAAAAGCTTATAAATTTAAAATATCGCGCTGGCCTTTCGCGGCCATTAAAAAAACAAATGAATAACTTGACATTTCTGGCAGAAATTTTCTGATGATCTGCTGAAATTATTAAGTTAGAAAGTGTTTCCGTGTTAAGTGTAATAAAATATATAAAAATGGAAAGTGAAATGCAAAGTGATGATTCTGGTACTCCCCCAGAAATAAGAGGACAGGCGAAAACTGTGAGGGAGAATCTATTGCCTCAAAAATCAATATATGGGAGTTGTACCTCTAGAAATGATCCTTACGGTAATATATGGGTTGATTAATCTATGCTTGAATATGATGGACCAATGATTTTCACTTTTTGAAGTATTTTTTGTAAAACATGTTTTACAGGTACTAATTTAGTTAATATTTTTTAATTTATCATGCAATAAATAAATTTGGTGCCTAAAGACACTTGTAAATAGCAATGTGATTTAATAATTAAGTGAAACGTCAGATGCCAAAACAGCTGAATAAAAATTCATTATTAACCATGGTGTAATTTCATTATTTTTAGAACCTCTGACGTCATAGGTAGAGAAATAATATTTCTACCAATTAAAAGAACAGTAATAAAGATGTGGTTTTAGGCTGGTGGTGAAAAAAAATATTATTGCTAAAGGTGAAGAAAATTGATTTCACAGACTGCAAACATGATAAATAATGGCATGTTCTAAAGCTAGTAGTGAAAAAACATTTTTATTAAAAACATGTATTTAAATTTTATGTTTTTGTGCATAACAGAATAATTATTTCTTTAGGTTGGTTCTAAAAGGGCCAATGTCACTTTTTTCAAATTTTGAATTATACTATTTTTTTTTCAGGTCTATTTAACCTAAAAAAGTCAATGTCAGTGCTTGTGAGATAAATGTAGAGTTTAAGCGAGAAGGGCCGACGTATGTTTTCAATAAACATTTCTGCTACTGCTAAAATGGCCGCTGTTTGACTTTTTGTATCCGTTCAAAATTTTTTTTGGTTTGGACATTGGTCCTTTTAGAAGCAAGCCACAAAATTGCTTTATGGTTTAAAGTAGAAAAAAAAACAAGTTAGCATAGTGTCACTTTCTGGCCCGCTGTGTTGAATTTTTAGCCCAAGCAGAAAGCGAGGGATTTAGGCCTGCAGTACACTTTAACACGAACCTATATACAGGGAAAATCAGAAAAAGTTCGAGAAATTTTGGAGGTAATTCTACGTTAAAAAAACAAGAAAAAAAGTTCCCGTAAAGGTTGGTCCGGAATGAGCCCTAAGGGAGCTGCGGCCCTTCGAAGATGGACATATTGAATAGGGAACAAAAAAAGCACCAATAAAATTTTAATGCTACAGGGCGATTCTTCACTAAGTAAGAAAGTATTCTTCACCAAAACACCTAAATTTAATATTAAATGAGTTATAGCCTTTTAAAAAGTAACATTTTTAGTAGTACAAAATGTTACTTCCTCTTAATTGCATTGTTTTTTGAAAACGGTTGCTCCTACAGTGTTACAGTATATGACATTTTTTATGTATTTTTAATGAAGGAATCTATATTTATAACAAAAAATAAAAAAATACACATAAAAAAATTTGGCGCGAAAATGTGTTAAGTCTCACATATTTTGTCCGTCCTTTTTTTTAGTCATCAGTCAATTTTTGGCAGCGAGGAGATTTTTTTTTAGTCGTCAAAATTTTTTTACACCCCCTCCCCCACGACAAAAACCTCGGATCGTCCCTGAGAAAGGGTATTGTTTCATTTCAATATGTTTTTAAAATAAATGTACTTAAAATTATAACAGTTAAGAAAAGAAAGATTTTTTTAATCTGCTTTCCCTTATTTTTTAATTTATTTTAAATGGGAAAGCCAAATATGTTACGTTTTTAAAATTAAAACTACTTACTGATTTTCACGTTTTTTTCATTATCCTGCCCATCAGTTAATTTTAGAAATATTAAAAATATTAGTATAAAATTTTTATTATTAAAATACATTTTTCAATGCGATGGCGCAAAGTGTAAGGGAGAAACTATGAAATAAAAGCTTTTATTCTTATAAGTGATAGATATCTATCATTTGTTTCTCTAATAAAATAACTAGTAATTTTTACAGAGTTGTATTTGGCTATTTTAGCCAAGGGGCAAACAAAAAATAAGTTTTTCTTCAAGCGTACTAAAATGTTCATATTTTATAACTTGCATACACTAGTTAGAAGTGATCTATTTTTTACAGTAAAAAAATGAGTTCATTGTTGTACGCCGTAAAAAAAAGTTAGGTAGCAAAACCACCACTGGCGGCAGCACTCTTTGACTTTGATGTCAGCCATACTTCAAACTTGTTTGTTTATTATGTAAACAGGTGGTTGACTCGAGATTCTGTGCAAAAACCTTGTGTAAAATTGATTAAAAATGATTCAAGAAGAATATATGGTTTATACACCTAGAAATCTCTCCGAAATTGCAAATGCTACATTAGACAAGTTACCATCGAAATCGCGAAAAGTGTACGATTTAGCCTACGAAAAAAAATTAAAATGAGCTAAGGAAGGTTTAAGTTTATTTCGAAAGGGTTTTATTGGCCTATTTTAATAAGAAAAACATACTTTATTACTGAATAAATTAAATTCAAAATTTAATATTTAAAAAAAAATATATAGGATGCTTGAAGAAAACATAGTATGTTTTACTCAGAGGAAAAGTACTTTTTTATAATCGTCTGTAGTTTCCGGACTCCGCTTCGCGTCGTCCGTAAATTCTACAGACTAGTAAAAAAAAGTTTTAAAAAAGTGCCGATGTAATAAACAAAAAATTAGTCCAGTCCTGGAAGAATTCAAACAGTCACGAACCATCTTTCCTAAATAATATATGATATTCATATTTCATACAATATCATCCTTATAACAGTGTTATTTAGGGTTGTAATGTCATACTTTTATGGGTAAATAATATTTACACATTGATTTGAATACGTTTCTATGATTTTTGATTGATAATAATAGGCATGAGTTTTTATGGTCGGCACGCAAAAGATATCGAAAACCTTAGTAATTTTTGACAAAATTTTAAAGATTTTTTAGAAATTTTGGAACTCTAATGGAAAAACTCAAAAACAACGGGTAAAACACTACAAAATATTTTTGTGTGAATTCCGATGTTTTTTGATAGACGGGTGAAAAATCCGTGTACAGTCCAACGAACTAATAACTCTTCTCTCTACACTGAGATAAATTTTTACATCCACGTGCATGGGTAATTTACTTGCAGCTGCTGCTGATGTGAATTTACACTCGAGGCGTTAATATAAATGCGGTGTGTATTATATTTTTACATCCAGTGTGTAAAGTTTACACCAACGCGTAAATATACTTTTTACCTAAAACCCTTCAATTTATTAAAAAAAATAGAATAACCATTTTGTTATTTTTCTATTTATGAATAGTGTTTTATGGAAAAACTACGCAACAAAAAAATAAAACGTATATTCGTAATCAGCGCTACAAAAAGTAACAATATAAAACAGAAACAGAAAACATTCACAAGTCTTAACAACTCAACAGTGTTACCGCCTAAATAAGTAAAATATTATAAAATGTATGTTTTAAGGATATTGTATTAATCATACTTTTTAAATATTTACTTTTAATCAACACTTACCAATTATTTCTTTGAAAAATCTAGCATACACAAAATTATACGTACGCTCTTACAAACGTAAACAATTATAATGGTCGACAGCCACCAGGCTCGATGAAGCAGGGATTCTGGCTTCTTTAATCACGTGACTAGCTTAACACCCGCGGTTGGCTGGCTTGTACATCAGAAGTGTGATTTTTACACTTCGGGTGTATTGTTGCTAAAGGTATGTATAAAAATACATTTTCTTGAGCTCCGAGTTTATTGTTGCAGAAGGTATGGATGTAAAAATACACACTCCAGGTCAAAATCACCTCACGTGTGTGTGTGTTACATCATGTAGATGTACATTTATATAAAGGTGTAAAATTTACACATTTATAGAGTGTATTTTTTTACACCTTTTCAATGTAATTTCTTTCAGTGTATACGTCGGCAACATAAACATTCGTCTATCTTACTCGTACATCTTTGTTCTAACAGAGACAACAATACCAGTTACTGGTAATTGTTATTGTTCAGGTCTGAATATACCTACTATTTGTTTACAAACAAACCGAGATGTTGGCGATACTTTATTTTAACGGTATGGGTATTTTAGAAAGAAGAGTTATTAGTTCGTTGCTACAGTCTTAAATATCATTGAAAAAATATTGAAAATCTCGGTATTTTTCGACAACTCCTCGAAGATTTTATAGAAATCTCAGAAATCTTACCGAAATGCTCAAAAAGTCCATGTACAAATATTTTGTAGTGGTTTACCTCTCGTTTTCCACATACTATTTTATGACCTTTTAGTCTACAGGTAACCTTATAATAGGGTATTATAGATAACAAAAAGTGCCCCATGAAATATTCAAATATATCTACCTACCATTTATTAATTAATTATATATCGGTGTTTTTATCACAAACAAAATAAAATTTAGGCACATTAGCGCTAATTTATGTCCACGTGGCCACCTATATTTCTGGCTGGGAGATAAGGAAGGGCAAAATTTTAATAAGTCACCATCCTTAACTTTTGAACGAGTTGATATATTGACTTTAAATTTAGAGCACATAAATAAGACAATTTAAACAATCTTTTGGCATATGTTTTATATTTTTAGCTTTAAAATTGTGGTCAGGGTGGTAAATATGGGGTATTAAATCATAGAAAGGTATTATCTCCATGTCCGGACCCGTCATGACGCGTCCGGACGCGTCAGGTAAAAAAATTTATTTTTTTGGAAAAAATTCAGATTTGATTTCTTTTGTATATTTTTAGGTTTAAAACAATGAATTAACCTAAACAATAGAAAAATACTAAAATATTCAAATTTTTCAATTTTTTTAAATGGCGTTTTTTTATTTTAGTTTTTTTAACAGCCTAAAATTATGTAATTTTTTATACTGAATTTGAATCTGAATCTTAAAAATTGTAAGTTACCCCCTCTCCCCCACTTTTAAGCAAGACCGCAAAAATTTTCAAAAAAATGTATAGACATCATTTAGAGTACACTATAAGGTTTATAAATATTCAACTTTCGACGCTTCATGATTTTTTTCCGCTTTTTTGGTATTTTTTACCTGTGTGCGCCGAGTAATTCCTAAACGAAGTAAAATATCGAAATTCTACTAAAAAGGTCTAGTTTTTCATTTAAAATCACTCAATTTTAATACTTTCTGGTATTTATTTATAAAATCTACATACATCTAATATAATTAAATATAAAAATATATAATCAACTTTGGATTTAAATAAATATAGAATAAACTTATCTAAATATAATTTGTGTTTTTTTAAACAAGTGTGATTTTTTATAAAAATATTTAATTTTAAAAAGGCTTGGCTGATACTTTATCAAAAATAATATATTAATAAATAAAAATAAAAATTAAAAGAAAATATAAAATATTTTTTTTTTATTTTCGACATTTTTAAGTGCGTACAGTGAAATTCTATTATGTACTTAAGGTGAGTAAAACAATTACATATTATTTGGAAACTTTAAAGTCATTCTTTTGGACCAACGAACTAATAACTCTTCTCTCTAGAATAGGCATTTAATTTGTAAAAACTGACAAAAACGTAGCCAACATATACATTTGTCTGTCTTACTCGCACTTCTAACAGAGACAACAATAACAGTTACTGGTAATTGTTATTGTTCAGGCCTGAATATACCTACTATTTGTTTACAAAAAAACCGAGATGTTGGCGATACTTTATATCAACGGTATGCGTATTCTAGAGAGAAGAGTTGTTAGTTCGTTGTTTTGGATACATTATTTTTTTTTTTACATTTCGCCACTTTTTTAAATTATTATCACTTTGCACGTAACACGTTTGAAAAATGTTTTTACTTAATTTTTAAATAATTGCCCAAATATATAATAATTTTTCTTTTTAAAAAAGATTTTATTTTAAAAATAAATTATACATTATAGTGTGGACTTTTTAAAAAACATAAATTTAATAAAACAGAAAATAATATTAAAAAAAGTATATGTTCGGACAGGTCGATTTGTATTATCAATATTTTTTTTTTATTTAAAAAGTTGTAACACTGAAAATAAAAATTGACCTGTTTGAGGATTTTTTTGAAAAAATGTCGTTTTCCGAAAATATTCATTTTAAAAATTCCACACTGTTGATAAGTGGAATTTTTTATTGTAGAATAGTTGAAGGAATTGTATATTTATATTGTTTTCCTCCTTTTTTTGCTGACTTTTTTGCCCATTTGTTGTTATTTTCGTGGTGACTTTTAGCCGATTTCGAATCCTTGTGTCCTTTTTTTAGGTCCACATTGTGTCCACCTATTTTTTTGGCTGATTTTCCATGGTGCTCGTCTGACTGAGATTTCTACAAAAAAAATAGGTGGTGTAGTTTTTAGGGTTAGGGAACCTTCAAGTATTACGTAACGCAAATTGTACCAAAATTCATACACTTCATACCCCGATTCTCGCGTTATTATAGATTATAGAGATTTTATATTTTGGGTACCCCTCAAAATAGGGGGTGTGTTAGGGGGGTAGCCAAAATATCTCTCTACAGCCTTGAATAACGAGAGAACCGAGGTATGAAGTGTATGAATTTTGGTACATTTTTCGTTACGTAATACTTAAACGTTCGCTTAACTAAATTTAGTTTAAAATGAAAATGACGATCTACATGTTTTTAACGATGGTCAATTTTTATTTTGTGGATCCACATTAAGTTCTTTTAAATTATTCATTGATTTTTTTTAGGGTATACCGGGGTATACTTACTTTGTGATTATTTGCCTTTTTCTTAGCGTACTCTTGGGTAGAATGTTTTTGATTTTTCTTTCCAAATACGCTAAATTCTCCACTTTTGTGACCTACACTGTAAAAACTGTCGTGTTTTTTAAATTCATCTTTGTGGTATTTTTCATTGAATCCCTAAAACAAAAAATTATTGTTTTATGTTTTAAAAGATTAAAAATAAACCGAAAAATATTTTTTTATTTTCGGATTTAGAACACCATGAAGTGTCCATCTATCTGACCGTCTGTATGTATGCAAATCTTATATCTTTTTAAAAGAATCTCCGGTTTAATAAAATATTTTACCAAATGATTCAGGAAAGTTGTAGCAAAGACTAATTTTTAATCTTTGTTTGTAGTTTGCGTCACGTGAAAAAAGTTTGCATCACGTGAAAAAAGTTTGTATCACGTAAAAAAGGTTTACATCACGTGAAAAAAGTTTGCATCACGTGAAAAAAGTTTGCATCACATGAAATATAGTTAAAATTTTTAATTTTTGTTTGTAGTTTGCGTCACGTGAAAAAGTTTGCATCACGTGAAAAAAGTTTACATCACGTGAAATATAGTTAACATTGGCTTAGAGTACCTAGGGAGTTAACCGCCAAAAATATTAGGTTTTGTCCCCGTTAACCGGGGACAAAACTAATATTTTTGGCAAAAACTGTCTCATTATTGATCGTAAGATAAAAAGCATTTCAAATTTTCTACAAAAAGGTTTTTAATAATTTTTGTCCTATGACTATTATCTAACTTTTGAGATAAAACAGCTTAAATACATTGTCACCTGTCTAGAAAGGTAATACTTTTAAGCTCGTTTATTTTAATTTTCAATTTAATTTTGCTCTTTCTACCTATTTATTCACAAATCATGAAAAATTCTTCAAAATAAAAAAAACCCAAATGTACTACACTTCTGCCAGTCGGTCTGTTCTGGAAAAATTGTAATTACGATTACTTAAGAACACTTGGAGCTAACGTTAGTTTTTATTTATTTTTATATTAACTGTACTCGACTGTAGTATTCTTTTGTTAGCAACAGTATTTTTTAATGCAAGTCTTGTTTAAATATCTAATAATTTCTAAGAACTTAACCTTTTCAAAATTATTCTTTTTATGATGTGAACCTTCTTGGAATTTAGCCCCATGCCTAGATTTTTTGAAGATTGATGATCAACCTCCGAAAATTGTTCTGTTTCCTTCCCGCAGTAATCATCGTGAGATTTTACGTATTTTACGTATAAGATTTTAGGTATGAGATTTTACGTATTTTACGTATGAGATTTTACGTATAAGATTTTATTTATTTTACGTATAAGATTTTACGTATGAGGTTTCTGTTTCCTTCCCACCTTAATCGTCGTGAGATTTTACGTATTTTACGTATAAGATTTTAGGTATGAGATTTTACGTATTTTACGTATGAGATTTTACGTATAAGATTTTATTTATTTTACGTATAAGATTTTACGTATGAGGTTTCTGTTTCCTTCCCACCTTATTCGTCGTGAGATTTTACGTATTTTACGTATAAGATTTTAGGTATGAGGTTTTACGTATTTTACGTATGAGATTTTACGTATAAGATTTTACTTATTTTACGTATAAGATTTTACCTATGAAGTTTCACGTATGAGATTTTAGGTATGATATTTTACGTATGAATTTTACGTATGAGATTTTATGCATGATATTTTACGTATGAGATTTTACGTATTTTACGTATTTTTAAGAACTTTACCTTTTTGAAATTAGCCTTTTTATGATGTGCTCCTTCTTGAAATTTAGCCCCATGTCTCGATTCACCGCCAACTTTTTTCGTAGATTGATGCCCCACCTCCGAAAATTGTTCTGTTTTCTTTCCGCCGTGATCGTCGTGAAATTTTACTTGTTTTTCCTCCAGTTTTTCTCCTTTATTCGATTTTTCGTGATCATGTTTTGAGCTTTTTCCGCTTTTCTTTAATTGTTTGTGTTCGCTGTATTTTTCTTCTAAAAAATAAAGAATATCAGGTACAGTGCATCTCATTAAAATAAACCCATAATAAAATACAAATAGTATTTTCTTCTGCTGTTTTATTCCAATTGATCTTAAAAAAATCTTTATTAGAGACTTTTTTGAGACCCATAGTAACAAATATAAAAAATTAAATTTAAAACCTTAGGAAGTATGACTTCACCAGTTTGCAAAATGGAAGAACAACTATAATTCAGCCATCAGTTCTTGTTTTACTTTTTTTTTTTAATTGAAGTCCTTCCCGCATACTGTGCCATTTATGGTACGAACCGGTTTTTTCTTTATTTGTGGTGCTTACTATTAAACAAGAGATCAATAACTTTTTGTTATGAATAAAGAACCTGTTACAGATATCTGAAAAACAATCCGGCCATCTAAAGTTAATAATCGAAATTTTATTAACGTTTTTAACAAGGATTTTGCGTGTAGGCTGAAGACTGCATAGCCTAAAACTTCAAAGTGTAATCAAAAATATTTGCCGGTCTAATTGTGCAATATAAAAAATATTGTGTATTATACAAACCTTGTTAAAACGGATTATGGGTATAAAATTACAGGTAAGCTATTTTATGGTATATTTTTGTATAAAAATAGGTGTGTGCTATAAATGGCACACCATACATTAAAAGAACAATAAATTATGCAATAACAAAATAAAAATTTGCTGCCAACAAAATTATACTGTAGGTGTAGGTTTATTGAAACATTTGAAAAAAAAAATAAGAAATAAATAAAATATTTTTTTTTTTAAAAGGTTTTCGAGAAACGAGAAAAAAAAAATGAAAAAAATTATTTGAAAAGACCTGTTTTTGAAAAAAACTTGTTTAAACCCCATTTTATTTCTTTGGCCCACCCCGATTTTTACCAAAAAGAATCCCAGCTTAGAACAATGCGTTCTTGAGTTATCTTGGTCACAAATATCCCGGACAGACAGACCGACTGACATACTTAATAAGTTTTCTCACTGCATAGTGTTCCACATATGGCACACACCGTTTTTTGCAAAAAAAAATAAAAATTAAAGTTTGATTTTTTAAAATATTTTTCCCGATATAAGAAAGTTAAAATGTATGCTTATGCCTTTTTTCATTCAAAAATAAAAATTCATGCCGGAAGGGGTTAAATTATTACTATTTAGAATAAAGGGTAGTTTATGCAAAAATTAACGAAGTTTACGAAAAATATAAGTAATTTTGGTTCTATACTGCGCATGCTTGATGATAATTAACTAACTAACTAGAAATATAACGTAAAAAATACTCACAAGGTCTTTACCTGGTCTAAAATAACGTTAGAATGACTTGACCTAACGTTAGATGAATGTGGTTTGAATGTTAGATGCCTAACGTTACGGTCTAACGTTAGAATAACGTTTATCTAACGTTAGAAGCTTTACCAAACGTCGGATAAACATTATTCTAATGTTAGGCAACTAACGTTAGGAATTCTAAAGTTATAAATCGGGATATTTATACATTAAATAGGTACGCGTTTATCTAACATTAAATTTCTACCAGAGTTGTTTAATAAGCAATGTTTATCCAATACATACAGATAATAAGACAATTATCAGCTTTATTTTAAATAGATAAACTCAATAATAACCCCCGCGTGGCTTTTACTTTATTGAGTGGATAATTATTTATTTTACCCACTCAACTGTCACTTGTCAAATTATTTTCTTGTAAATGTCATTAAAATTTTTAATAAAAATATGAATTCCTAAGCTATTTATTGGATAAAACCTTGTATGGCACTCATGGGCAAACCGATATTGCCCTCTCGAAAATTAACCTAATAGTTATTTATGGTACTAGTGGGTAAAGTAAGATAAAGGGCAATATCGGTTTACCCATGAGTGCCATACGAGGTTTTATCCAATAAATAGCTTAGGAATTCATATTTTTATTAAAAATTTTAATGACATTTACAAGAAAATAATTTGACAAGTGGGTAAAATAAATAATTATCCACTCAATAAAGTAAAAGCCACGCGGGGGTTATTATTGAGTTTATCTATTAAAAAAAAAGCTGGTAATTGTCTTATTATTTGTATGTATTGGATAAATAACTATTATTCAAGTCCGATTGATTTAAATTTAAAAATGGATCGAGTTAGAATGTTGTAGACTTTTTTTTTTTTGCAGACCAAAAGCGGTTCATTGTTCACCCAGCCACCCAAATAAATGATCGTTTTGCTGATTTTTGCTGACATTCGCTGAGTCTCACTATTTACATCGGCACCTAGTGCTACTAAGAGTGCCGAAGTATTGAAATCTTCGCCGAAAAGTCAAAATCTTTGACCACGTTTTTTTCACATTTCTCGACGTTTTAGACCATTCTGAGTCGAAATCAGTAAAAAAAAATTTTGCGTCCGTCTGTCTGTCTGGGTGTAAACTCTCTAACTCCATTTCTACATGAGATATCGACTTGCGGTTTTTTGCATATTGTTTCTTATCGTATTCCGAAGAGCTGATTAGATTTTAGGGGTAAATGATTGGGGGTAAGTGGGTTAAAAATGGGTAAAACTCCTATTTTTAGCGTTTTTTGTTTATAATTAAGGCAATTATTATTGTATTGGGTTAATTTAGCACTTATATAAAAGATAATTTTAAATTGGTCAAAAAATGTTATAAACAACGTTTTCCTAAAACGCATTGTTTTCGAGATATTGACGTTTAAAGCAGTAAAAGGTTTTTTTAGAATATCTCACATATTTATAACCCGATTTCAAAAAATTATATTTTAAATTAAAGCACTTTTTAAGCCCTATAAAAAATGTTATATACAGTTTTTTGCTAGAATATAATGTTTTAAAGATACAGAATTTAAAATCAAACAAAACAACTAGTTTGAAATTTGCAAACTAGATGGCTCTAGTGTACAATAGTGCCGATGTCTTGACAGGGTGCTTGCAACGTTTCATCTAGTTCTCACTATTATTTACCTGTTTTCTCGTCGCCTTTTCCTGCTACTTGATGTTGTGCTGTTTTAAAATGGTGCTGTGCTGCTGGTGGATTATGGGATAGATGGTGGTCGCAAGAAGTGACATTTAAAACTGCTACCAGCACCGCCAGAAACTAAAATAACATTTTTATAAAATTACTAAATTATTAACAAATTGGAGAAAAACCTAAATACACTGCAAAGTCAAAAAGGCTTACTCTTAGACATAGCAATTTATGATGGGTACATACATTTTGGCAAAAACCTACCCGTACCACGGATAGGTCGTAGCTATGGGTTTCGTAGCTCGTGGATTTTTTAGCAAAACCTATTTTTTTTTCTGTGTATAACTTTTTGTAGATTTTTAATACTTTTTGACGCAATATAAAAGTTTTTTGGATTAATCCAAATGGGAAAAAAATTCCCCATTTGCCTCTTGCCTCATCCCCAACTGAAAATTGGGATGTTTACCATGCATACCAAAAACAATCCTAATTTTTAATTTTCTCGTGTTCTTGACTTATCGTGCTTTCCCATGTTTTACTTTTCCAAGGAAAATCTTGGACGTTTTATATCCAAAAAATATGATTTCTGTCAAAGAAAATCTGTCTGTTAGTCTGTCGGTCGGTCTGTGTGTCCGGGACATTTGTTACCACGATAATTCAAGAACGATTTGGGCTAAAGACTTCAAATTTGGACCATAGGTTGATTATACAAAGTTCTAGGCTGGGATTGTTTTTGGTAAAAATCGGATTGTGTTAAGGGAGTAAAATGAGGTAAAAACAACTTTTTTTTTTCAATTTCGTTTTACGAAAAAAGAAAATATTTTTGAAAAAAAAATTTTGTTTTTGATTTTAATGAACCTAGGCCTAGAGGAAAGTATTATTTTGTTGGAAGCAGTTTTTTGCTCGAAATAATTTTTATCGACCTCAAAATTTAGCAACCTCTTCCTTAATCGCTCTGTATATATTAATGTTTAAATTTAGACAATTGCAAATATTTTTGATTTTGCGAAATTGTATTTTTGAACATAGGCAATGTTTATCAAAATTTTGCAACAAACTACGAAAAAACATATTGGGCCTAAATTTAGAATTTTATTTTATTTTTGAAGGCAGTATAAAAATAATAAAAACTTGAGAAAATGACGTGGAAATCTAAAAATATTTTTAAAAATACAACCTATAAATTTTTATTGTTTTTCGTTATTGAAATGGCTGAAAATTATAATGATTTTAAATTACGATATCGATATCGTATACGACCAGGGCTGGCGAAGGGCCGCGGCCGGCCGGGTGGACCGCCCGGTTGTTCACAGCGAGAGGTGCCAAATTGATACTTTTTCGGGTGGGTTTTAGGAGGTAATGTATTTTTCTTTAGTCCTTAGTGGTTTTGGTAAAGAAAATGCAGTCGGTGGTTGGTTTTAGAGGAAGACCTTTTTGTTAGTCGTCAAATTTTATGCAGTAGGGCACCAAACAGTGCGTTTGTTTTTAGTGGTCAACTAGATATTCTGCGCCAAATCAATCGGTGGTTGGACATTTTATTTTTCAATCGTCAATTTTTTTGCAGGAGGTGCTAAATCCAACGAACTAATAACTCTTCTCTCTGGAATAGGCATTTCGTTTGTAAAAACTGACAAAAACGTAGCCAACATATACATTTGTCTGTCTTACTCGCACAGCTTTGTTCTAACAGAGACAACAATAACAGTTACTGGTAACTGTTATTGTTCAGGCCTGAATATACCTACTATTTGTTTACAAACAAACCGAGATGTTGGCGATACTTTATATTAACGGTGTGCGTATTCTAGAGAGAAGAGTTGTTAGTTCGTTGTTTCTGCTACTTAGGGCAAGAAGAGTCAAATTTAATCATTTATGATAATATCGCAGAGAGCAGCCTTACTGTATAGTCAGCCACAGGTCTCCTTGCCATGCAGATAGCAGCCATACTGTAAAGTCTCAATGATATATATCAGGAATGAAAAATTGTCTTCCAGCGCGGGGATTTGAACCCACGCTTTAGAGAGATGAATTAAGTACTAAGTGCCTTAACCGCCTCGGCCACTGCCTGGTTCGGTTTTTAGTTTAGCATATGTTCAAGATTATGTTTTTAATAGCCTTACATTTTTTCGTACCTTAAAACGAAAAAAACAACCTTTATGGGATTCCTTCCTTCCGTCCGTGTATTTAGAAGTTACAAGGTTTACATACAAACAAACAGACCAGCAGGCCGACACTTTTTTAACTCCGACTTTTTCACATCTTAACATTCCAAAAATTATGAAAATGTACATATATTTCACCTGAAATCAGGGCGGAATACAAAAATGTATACCTCCGGCAAAACTCTGATTTAACCAACGAACTAGAAAACGCATACCGTTAAAATAAAGTATCGCCAACATCTCGGTTTATTTGTAAACAAATAGTAGGTAAATTCAGGCCTGAACAATAACAGTTACCAGTAACTGGTATTGTTGTCTCTGTTAGAACAAAGATGTGCGAGTAAGACAGATGAATGTTTATGTTGCCGACGTTTTTGTCAGTTTTAACGAATGAAATGCCTATTCTAGAGAGAAGAGTTATTAGTTCGTTGTTCGGAAGTCACTATAAGCTGTGCTCCACAGAAGGTAGTATGTACAATGTGTATTTGGCCTGAGTGCAAGTGTTATCATGCATTACTGTGATATTATTCTTCATCTTGCCAACTTTGCTAAAGCCGAACCTTAAAATATAGCCTTGGCTGAAAACGTATGCTTTACTAATTTTTATAAGCCGTAAAATCTAGTTTACTAAAATTAAGAACATATTTCATGCTTTCAAATGTTTTACGCTATTTTCCAAAGGTCACTTTACAAACTGACTTAATTTGTAATTTTTCTGTAATAGAGGAAAGTCGCCTAATTTCGGATACCATTTACAATTTATTCAATATTTAATACTCGGTATTACTTTTTGATATTTTTTTTATATAACCAGATACAACTTATTATGGCGAACCATGATTTATTATAAAAGCAATTTTATTACAGTTTATTTTTTCCAAAAAACACGGTTAAAAAAAATCAGCGCATTTTTGTGCATTTGAAAAAGGGCTCCTAATTTCGGACATATCCGAAAAAATTTTTTCAAGAGTAGATCTGGATCCCATTGCTTACGTTTCTTGTTATTCCTTCACATTTAAGACGTAATTTAATTATTAAGCGATTTTCTACGAAATACTATAGGAACTATAATTTTAGATTCCCAATTTCGAATATCTTAGTATCTTAGGTAATTTTCGTTTTTTCAAAATTGTTTATCTTAGTTTGTTGTATCATTATAAAAAAAATAATTAATGGTTGGTTATCCTGAATAATAATTACCTTGCAGATATCCGAAATTGGGAATCAAATGCACAAAAATGGTCTATCCGAAATTAGGCAACTTTCTGCTTTTTAGATTAGAAATTTGTAGAATGTTTACGTTTTCAAATTGCTTAATTATGAATAGTGGATCAACTTAACTAACATCATAACTTACCCAAGACAGAATCACGAACTTTTATAACGATTATTTATAAAATAAACAAGCATAATAATGCAACTGAGCACAAAACTGCCATTTGCAATATAAACGATTTGTGCTGTCATTTAAAGGGGAGAAGCTCTACCGTTATCATATTACAGGACGGACTTAGTTTGACTTTTGGCTTCACATAAAAGTAGGTTTCTGTTTACCTTTGCAGACAGTATCTTAGATACACTACTATCCGAAATTTGGAAACCATCCGAAATTAGGCGCATTTCCTCTACTTGAAATTTCGTTGTACAATCAATATAATTTCACAATTATTGAATAAGCACATACATGTAACAATAATATTTGTGGTTAACTTTGTGGTTAACTAATGCGATTAAAATACATTTTTTTAGAGAGCAGTCAAAAGAATTGAGGTTTCTTTTTTAATTTGCAGAAACACTCACATTACTTTTTTCACATCTTACCCCAGACAGCACAAAGATGACTTAAAGATATCTTAAAGATGTCGTAGCTCGTCATTCAAGACGTCTTAAGAACGTCGGTTTTCGCCGTATATGCATCTTAAAGACGTCTTAACGACGTCGTATGTTACTAAAGGTAACGTCTTTAAGACATCTTTTTTAAGACGCCTTACTGACGCCTTGCACAGGTGACTTTACAACATAATATCCCCTCCCATTTACGTTGCTAGGTACGGTCGTAATATAAAAGCGTAATAAGAATTAAATGAGAGGTAATAAGCCCAAAAAAAAAATGTGATTTTTTTAATTTTTTTTTGTTTTTTTTTTAATTTCTTTTTTGATTTTTTTAAAAATTTTTCGTTTTTCGTAAAAAGAAAATAAAAAAAATTATTTTTTTTTAATTTTTTGTTTTTTAAAAAAAAGATTATTTAAAAAAATTGTAATTTTTTAATAGTTGATTGTGGCTAATTTATTTTTAGCGATGAGTATCTAAGTTAAGACGTCTTGTACCGATACTTAAAAGACATCTTATTGACATCATAATCAGATATCCTTTAAACATCCCTAAAAAGAAGTCCATAAGATATCCTTTTTATGTCTTTAGGCGTCCAGACGTAATTAAGATATAAAAAAGACGTCTTTAAGATATCATGTGCTGTCTGGGACATGTCAATTTTTAAAACTAAGGTTTTTTATAATAATAATGATGCACCGATTTCGAGAAAAAACAGTTTAAACTTTTTGTGTTTCTTGCATTAAATTAGATTAATTTTTTTAAGATATTTAAAATCAAAAGCTGCAGGTCCCTTAGGAAGGGTTTTTGGATATAGGTAAATTAGGTCAAATTATCATAAAATCACCTAGTATCTGGGGTTTACATCTGACAAAAGAGTTTTTGGACACCCTCTACTTTATAAAGAGTAAACTGGTATTTGGGGGTTTTAGGCTCTAAAACGAGGATTGTTACGCATAGATTATACGGAGTCAAACGGCATTTGAAGAAAAATTATATTTGAAGGTTTTAGGCCTTAAAATTTAGGGGTTGCCACAAAAAAATCATATGTTTCAATTAAAATATGTTTTATTTCTTTTTTGTAAAATTTAAAAGAAAGTCATTTTGCTTATCCGAAATGGATATTTTATTTCTTATTTTAAATGAACCTGAATGTGTAAAAATCGATGTGTGGTTATTAATAAATACTAACGTCTAAAATCGTACATGAAAATGTCAATAAACAAAAGACTGTCTATACTCCTCACAGCACCCTAAAAAAGATCAAAATTTTTTATATAGGTGAAAATGTTACTGATGGAATTTTGAACAAATTTAATTTTTTTCCGTCCATTAGTCTGTTCGACGTCTGTCCGTCCGTTTGTCCGTTCATCCATCGGTTCATATGTCACATGATAACATGATCTTGTGTACATGATAACTCAAGAACTGAAAATAAAAGTTACATTTTTTTTTTTTTTTTGAAAAGGTGCTTTTTAATAGTATATTATTTTACTAAGAAAAAAAGAACTTTTCCTCTGAGTGAAACATACTATTTTTTCTTCAAGCATCCTATATATTTTTTTTAAATATTAATTTTTGAATTTAATTTATTCAGTAATAAAGTATTTGTATTTGTATTTGTATTTATTTATAGTCATAAAGGGACCTTTTTACAAGGTATTTTATACCCAAGACTGTATGTTTTATTTTTATTAAAATAGGCCAAAACCCCTTTCGAAATAAATTTAAACCTTCCTTAGCTTATTTTAATTTTTTTTCGCAGGCTAAATCGTACACTTTTCGTCGATGGTAACTTGTCTAATGTAGCATTTGCAATTTCGGACAGATTTGTAGGTGTATAAACCATATATTCTTCTTCAATCATTTTTAATCAATTTCACACAAGGTTTTTGCACAGAATTTCGAGTCAACCACCTGTTTACATAATAAACAAACAAGTTTGAAGTATGGCTGTCATCAAAGTCAAAGAGTGCTACCGCCAGTGGTGGTTTTGCTAACAACTTTTTTTTACGGAGTACAACAATGAACATTTGTTACTGTAAAATAATAGATCACTTCTAACTAGTCTGTTCAGTTTTAAAATATGAACATTTTAGTACGCTTGTACGCTCTTACCGATCGAATGTTCAGTTTATAATTATAGGAACTGTACATATTATGTATACAGTGCATGTGTAAAGTCCGCTCCCCCATTCATGTTTTGAATGACTTACGATACCAACTTGAAATTTGTAACACGTAAATAATATGACCCAAAAAACTTTTTGGTATATATTTGATGTTTAGGACTGTGGTACATTATTTTATAGCCTATTATTTTATCTTTGCGAACATATAATTTTTAACTTTTTTTTTAAGTTTTTAATGTTTTTTGTTAAAAAATGCGAATTTTTTAGATTTTGTTTCGAAATTTTCATTTATTTTATTTAAAATTAGTTTAAAAGTATAACACTGGTCAACAAATCTGAAGATTTCTCTAACTGAGATTCTAGACATGGGTTTATACTAATTTTGGGTCGCTGAATCCAAATCCGAAGGCCATTTGTCTCCATCACCATCAGATTTTTTGATATCATAGAAAAAATTAAAATTAGGGAACTTGTTTTTGTGTAATTACAACAAAATGCTTTGACTTTTAACGATACTAAATTTTAATGTGATAAGTCAAAGCATTTTCTTGTAATAACACAAAAACAATTTTCCTATTTTTTTATGATATCAAAAAATCTGAGGATGATGGAGACAAACGGCCTTCGGATTTGGATTCAGCGACCCAAAATTAGTATAAAACTATGTCTAGAATCTCAGTTAGAGAAATCTTCAGATTTGTTGACCAGTGTAATTTACGTTTTTTTTTTAATGAAATTAATCAACCTATTTTCCATTAAAAAAAAGTCCTCCCTTACCACTGTCTCAATTGTGCCCCTTAAGCATATCAAATATATATCAAATATTTGGGGTATGTTACTACTTTAAGAGTATACTAGAAAATGGGAAGCATTACAAATATTTACGGCTTATTATTTCATCAAAATATTTTCCGATAGAAAACAATGTAATTTAAATAAACTGTCAAGAAAAACAGTTATATGGCCCATATTGCATAATTACAGATTATGAATAAAAGCTGTAATAAAGATTTCATCGCATAATAATAGAATCGTGTAAACTAGAAACATAAATAATGTCTTCTACACAGAAAGAAATCTCATGGGACGGTGCACACAGAAAAATTATTAGGGGAAAGTCGCTATAATGGTTCCACCTAACATATTTTTTATTTTTTCTTGCAATGGAGCTCTCTACAACTAGAATTATGAAACAAAAGACGTCTACCCTATCTCTATCTCATTTGTGCTACACTTTCCAGCCAACCAAATAAATACTGTATTTGTTTTTCATACAACAAATACAGTATTTATTTGGTTGGCCGGAAAGTGTAGCACTGAGTGGCACGAACGAACATAGCTAATGTGAATCTGTAGAATAAGATAATTATACTAAAATTTATGGGGCCAGTAATTTCTTTAATAAAAATAATATAGTTACACTTTTCGCCCGGCCAAGTAAATATTGTATTTGTTCAACAAAGAACAAATACAGAATTAGTTTGGTTGGGTGGAAGTGTATGTATGTCTTCTATCCTTTTTGGGTAGAACTTTTGTCCCTGTCTAATCTAACCGGAGAAATCGCCATTGGTTACATTTTAAAGTTTGCTCTTTATTTTAAGTATAATCATTTTTAAACATATTTTTTTTTACTTCAAACGGTACGATTTGGGAGCCTGGTTGCCTAAATCGTACTTCAGCGTTCTTAAATTGTACCTAGTTAATTAAGGGCCACTTGCACCAACTTTTGGCCTGGGATTATCTCAGCTAAACCGAGTTTAAGTTAAAAATGATGCGTCCTGATTGGTCGGCCGTCAATTTAATCCAAGTTTAAAGTTAAACCATCATTGGTGCAAGTGGCCCTAAATTACTGTAACTGAGGTTAGTTTACAACGACTAAATTGCGTTTAAGGGTTTCTCTCCAAGTTAGATATTATTAAAAGATAAGATCATCTAATTAAGATACCACAAAAATCTTTTCGAAGTTAAAATTAAAAAAGTATGATTTGCGTACCGGTACGATATAGGCTATATTTGCAACGAACTAATAACTCTTCTCTTTAGAATAGGCATTTCATTTGTAAAATCTGACAAAAACGTAGCCAACATATACATTTGACTGTCTAACTCGCACAGCTTTGTTCTAACAGAGACAACAAGAACAGTTACTGGTAACTGTTATTGTTCAGGCCTGAATATACCTACTATTTGTTTACAAACAAACCGAGATGTTGGCGATACTTTATATTAATGGTATGCGTATTCTAGAGAGAAGAGTTATTAGTTCCTTGTATATTTCCCTAGATAAAGTGGCTCTAAAGTTTTTATATCAACAAGCATGTTAGTTATCTCGTTAGTTACTTAAATAAAATGGTTTGCTTTATTGAAGTTGAATACGTATCTTATTACTTAAACCAACAACTTTAAACTTGAGTCACGTAAAAGTACCTACTTGGTTTGAATAATAAAAATTTTTGTATTGAGTTATAAACAACGAACTAATAACTCTTCTCTCTAGAATAGGCATTTCATTCGTTAAAACTGACAAAAACGTCGGCAACATAAACATTTGTCTGTTTTACTCGCACACCTTTGTTCCAACAGAGACAACAGTACCAGTTACTGGTAACTGTTATTGTTCAAGCCTGAATAAACCTACTATTTGTTTACAAACAAACCCAGATGTTGGCGATACTTTATTTTAACGGTATGCGTATTCTAGAAAGAAGAGTTATTAGTTCGTTGGTTATAAATAAACTTGAATGAAAGATAGTATATAAACGGTGCATAAACCCGTCATTTTCAAGAGGGTATACTAGTAACACACCTATTTCTAGTGAACCTAGTAAATTTATTTTCAAAACATTATTGAAATTTTAAATCAATAAATAAATATAAATATTTTTGATTTTAAATAAATTAAATAAAGCTTAAATAATATAAAAATAGAAAAAATATAAAGAAAATTTTCTCTCTGAAGTCCCAGCATAATGTTAATAAACGAAAGGTATTATTATTTATTGTTTACTTTATTGTTGCAAAAAATAGAGAAAATTTTATTGTAGGTTCTTCGTACTATAATAGGTTTAAATGGTAATATCAGTAATATTTATTGCTTAAGTAAAAATCCAATTGCGCATACTGCGATTGTTTTATGAATGAAGCAGTCTTTATTTTGAAATTTTTTAGAAGGAACACAAATTGTCATTTTTTGCTTGGTTAATATACAGAGCGGTCCAAAAGTCACCCCCCCTCTTAACTTTTGAACCAGTTGAGATATCGACTTCGAATTTGGAACTTTTAAATAAGACAACTTAAACTATCTTTTAGCATATATTTAATACTTTCAGCTCTTAAAATGTGGGCAGGGGGGCATGGGGGCACATTTTTTTAAATGGAAAGAGGGGGTCATGTAATACATCATTTTAAAGCTTATAAAATTCTCCATTTAACTCCATATTTTTAAATTAAAAAAAAAAATTGGGTTTAAAATTGGTATTAATGTCAAAATTCCTCTAAAAAAACAAATAATTTTTTAAAAATGCCTAATTTCATCATAAAAAAATGTTAATTATACTTTTAAACTAATTTTAGTTGACATAAATAAAAATTTATAAAAAAAACTTAAAAAATCAAATGTTTTAGCACAAAAAAATAAAAAATCAAAACGTTAAAAAACATTTTTTAAAAATTTAAAAATGTTAGTTTAACACAAAAAATGTCCCCCCATGCCCCCTGCCCACATTTTAAGAGCTGAAAATATCAAATATATGCTAAAAGATAGTTTAAGTGGTCTTATTTAAGTTCTAAATTTGAAGTCGATATCTCAACTCGTTCAAAAGTTAAAAGGGGGGGTGGGGGGTGACTTTTGGACTGCACTGTATGTATATAACAAACTTTTTGTAACTTTTCTCCCGAGAGATGATGGAAATCATTTTAAAATATTATAATATTTTTTTGGACTTTAGTATATTGTGTTTAATATCGCTGAAACTGAATTTGATAATAACAACTCCATGGGGGCGGTCAATAATTTTTAAATGTTTACAATATTTTCTTGAAAACTGGTAGGAATTCGGGAATTTATAAGTTCGCTGAAACTGCTTCTCTAAGGGCCACTTGCACCAAACATGATTTAAGCTTAAACTCGGATTAAGTTAATGGTTTAATTGACGTTTCGCTGTTGCACCATTTTTTAAACCAAGTTTATTTTTCTTAATCTCAGAATAAATGTAATCGTTCGAGTTTGATGGTTTATGTCACTTAAACCTGGGTTATATCAAAACATAACCTAACTTTAGGTTTTTATCTGTCATTTCGTACCCGTGAGTGTTTTCCTTTGATTTTATGAAATTACCTGCAATGATGGCAGAAGCCGTTTTATTAGATGAAGACTTGTTGGAATTGGAAATATTGGATGATGGTTTCCGTACCTATCATGAGCGACAAAACTATTTTGAAAGTATGGATGATCTAACATTTTTTCAAAAATTTAGGTTATATAAAGAAACAGTGGCCAATATTCTTGAAAGTATTGAAGAACAACTGGAATATCCCAATTGTGTCCGTTTTTTTGTTTTCGATAACACTATTGTATTGTGCCACAATTTTAATTAAAGCTTTATCATTTATAGTATAATTGGGCGAACGTTTTTTTTGTTTTCATCTTTTTCTTTGGGCATATCCATTGCTACTTTTTAGCTTACAGAACACAATAACACAATAAGTTACTGTCAATAACTAACAGCTTTTTTTGAAAATATAATAAACCAAATGATATAAACGTCAAACATCAAAATAATGTGAAGTTAACTACATTCAAATTACACTAAAATTAGAGATGTGTGCTCGGTTTAACTAAACTTTGTTTAACTTTCATTGGTGCAATGCAAACATATTTAACCAGAGATTACTTTTTAAACGTAGATTAATTAAACCTTGATCAAAATAAAATTGGTGCAAGTGGCCCTAAGTCCAAACCGAATCGAATAATATAAATATTTTAAATGCACTTCCGGGGGAAGGGGGTCAATTATTTTTAAAAGTTTAAAATATTTTCGTGAAAAGTGTGGTTTTTGACGTTGCTGAAATTAAAACTGATAATGAAAAAATCTAACTTTACCCCCGGGGGGCGCAGAACTTACTGTGAACTTCCTACTGTTTAAAAAAAATCTTGTTAGTAAATTAGTAGCTACGAAGTTAAAGATACAAAATAAATTTAAATATGAAAAAATTGTAAGATTTTTTTTTATCTGTGCGGTGTATTTTAAAAATTTTAAACAGCAAAGAAATAAAATCGCGTAAAAATATAAATAACTCACCAAAATAAATCCAAGCTTCATAATAACAAAACCGTGGAATCCGTGTTTTATAAATGCGTTCTCGTTTCTTACTGAGTTATTTTACATGTCTTGAGGTTGAATCAAGCGGGGACCACAATGACCACCTAGCTGAAACAGGTATAGCCGAGGTAGAGGCGCGGAGTCTGAAGATATCCTGGTGTGGTCCGGCAAACGATAGTTTTTTTTCCTATACAAAAAAAATTATCATCATTTTTTAACCGACTTCCAAAAAGGAGGAGGTTATGAATTTGACCTGTGACTTTGTTTTTTTTTTATGTTTGTTCCCGCATAACTTTGGAACGAATAAACGGAATTTGATGAAACATTTTTGCTTAAAGAAGGCATTCATGAGGTGGTCCGTTTTAATTTGACGCCCGGATAATGCCGGGTAAGCCGGATAATTAAGATAAATCTAATCATTTTAACGCAGTTTCACTTAAAAACGGCTTAATTTGGTTCTACTACCAGCCAAATTATTAGAGAAATATCGGATAACTAGAATAAGCCAGATAACTTTATTAAGGGGTCACTTAAATATTACGGCACACTGAAAATCTTTTAAATGCCGCAAAACTTGATTCTCTGGACCTATAATATTAAAATACCAAGAGAAAATGATAAATGTTGTGATTTTACCAAAGGGCGTTGTTCGATTTTCTTTAGTATTTCGTTTAAAATAAGGTTGGTTGGACTCTTGGGCGCTGAAATAAAAATTAATTTTATTTTTTAGAAATTTATCTTTAAGATAATGACGTCACAACGCACTAACAGTGCGTTGTGACGTCAGCAGCTTGCCGAGATAGAAGGACAACTATAATTTAGCTTAGATGACGTTACAAATATACAAGTTCTGTGTCTCTAAGAAGTAAAATATAAAAACTTTTCGCAAAAAAAATGAACCGACTTCTATGTCTCTAAAAAGTAAAAAATAAAAAAATACTTAAGTCGGTGCCAATTTCACAGCAAAAAATAATAAAATAATAAAAAAATAATTGTTAGCAATTAATTTAGGGAATGGTGAAAATGGCACCGACTTAAGTATTTTTTTATTTTTTACTTTTTAGAGACATAGAAGTCGGTTCATTTTTTTGCGAAAAGTTTTTATTAAATTTCTTTGTTTGAAAAACGAAAAATGTTTGAAAAAAAAATTGAAAAGATAGTTTTTTATTTTTTTTTAAGTTTAACCAATAACTTTTTTGTTTTCGAGGGGATTATTTTTAAACACATAGAAATTGATTTTTCCTAAAAATGTCGATCGGATTATTTGTTCTTGAGTTCATGAGTACACAATAATTATTTATAATACAAGAGCAAAAAGTTATGTTTTTCGATTGAGTAGGTTTTTAGAAGCCGAGGGCCGGACGATGGGGCCGACCCGAGGGTAATAAACCTACGAAATCGAAATTTAACTTTTTGCCCGTGTATTATACAATATTTTTTATTCGATTGTTACTAATTATAATAAATTATTAAAATATACTTAATTTTAAATTGCAAAAAGTATTTCTTTTTAGTGTCTTATTACTTATCTAGTTATCCATGACAAGTTGCTATCCAATCAAATCGCTAAAAAAACAATGGAATCGTTTCTTTTGCATGCGGTTTAATTTTCAAATTAAAAAAGCTATAGCTTGGTGATTAATTTCTGTTAAAATGTGTCTGTTATATATATACCCAGTCCGCACATATATGGATGCAACATGGTAAAGAAAGATTTTTTAGGTAACATGTGCCATATTACATGAGACATAACATACATATGTATGCTACATAACATGCCCTATAACAGAAAGATTTTTTACGTTACATGTGCCATATTACATAAGATGTAACATACATATGTATGATACATAACATGCAATATTGCATGTTATGTATCATATATATGGTACGAGAACATACACGATACATAAAATGTTATGAATTCAATACTAAATATGGCGTCTATATTATTTTAATTTTTATAGGTTAGAATCACTAATATTCTTAAAATTGTTGTTAATAATAAAAGTTTTACCCTTAAGTAGTAGAAACGCATGTATTTTTAGACAACTAAACCGATTTTAGATAATTTTAGACAAAAAATTAAAATATATATATATTTTTAAAATGATTATTTGCTATTTTTTCTCTAAAAATTGGCTTTTTATGTGGCCCATGATTTTTAAGCCTGGTAGAAAGTTTGCTTTCACAGTAAAAATGCACATCGTATAAGAATTTTGCCTGATGGATGATGCTACATATAAAGATATTTATATACTTTAATTATTAGGTTTATCAAAAAGACGTAAAAATGTTCACCATGTCTAAATCTATGATGCACTCCATAACAAGTAAAATTCGGAAACGCCTACTTTTATTGTTATGTACCTAGTATGTATCTGATATGTAGCATGTTATGTAGCTGATACATAACTTGAGGCGGAATTGTTAAAGTCCAAGGACTATACATGGACTATAAAAATTACATGTCTGCAACATCACATAGAACAGTGGTTATGTACCTGCTATGTTCCTGCCATGTATTTGTGTTGACTGGGTAGTAATACTTCTGAACCGTTCTATGAATATTATAAATATTGAAATTGATTTTACAATTGAAATTTTGTGTTTTTAATTTATTTTAGTGGACGAATACAGATTAATTAGTTAACATATATTTTAAGGTTATGTTATAGAAGAAATTTTTATTTTGTATGAAATGATTATAATAACTGTATCTGGTCAAAAAGAACAGTTAGTTCAAGACTAAAAGTGACCAAAAGGTCATATTTCTTTATAAATATTACAGTAAAGGTAAATCATCTTCTTTTAAAAAGCTTAAAAATAACAAGTTTTAGTTAGCGGGCGAAAAAACCTATTTGGCCCTAGGGCCACAAAGTTCAACTTTTCGTCCGTAAAACATGAACAAAAAGTGTCTCTTTTAGAATCAATCGAATAACAAAATGGTAACAGCGACGGACGAGCAGACGGTGGGCAGACGGACTTTTTTAGTAAATTTTTAGTAAATTCGAAACTAATAGTAATTGTTTGTTTGTTTTTAACCTCGTACTATTCTACTTAATTAGGCATCCCCTAAGTCCAGGACTTGTGTGGGCTAGTAGTAGAGGGAACCTCCGGCTTTAATTGACTTTCGAACCACTATATCTCTGGAGTACGCCTTCCCCAAATTTCAATGGCGATTTCTCCCGTTAGATTAGACAGGGACAAAAGTTCTACCCAAAAATGATAGAAGACATACATACACTCCCACTTCCACCCAACCAAACTAATTCTGTATTTGTTCTTTGTTGAACAAATACAATATTTACTTGGCCGGGCGAAAAGTGTAACTTTATTATTTTTATTAAAGAAATTACTGGCGCCATCTAAATTTAAGTAGAATTATCTTATTCTACAGATTCACATTAGCTATGTTCGTTCGTGCCGCTCAGTGCTACACTTTCCGGCCAACCAAATAAATACTGTATTTGTTGTATGAAAAACAAATACAGTATTTATTTGGTTGGCTGGAAAGTGTAGCAAAAATGAGATAGAGATAGGGTAGACGTCTTTTGTTTCATAATTCTATTTGTAGAGAGCTCCATTATTAATTAACTGAATTCTCTCGAAGTAAAAATAAATGATATGCTTTTCCTGGACCGTTGACTGTAAGCGTAAGGTTAATGATACACCAGGTCTAGAGGCTGAAAAAGAAGTAAAAGAATTTTTAAGGCTGCAGATGGAATGAATGAAATAGATGAATAATTGTTATAACATGTTTTTATACCTTGTTTTATAATTCACTTCCTTTCGTAGTACTTTGAAATAATGTACTTACAAACCTAATTTCTACTCAGTAATTAGGCTATATTTTTGTTCTATTTTGAATATATAAACAGTACTCGGCGAATTTCCAGTATTTGCATAGGCGCCGCGTCGACTCTAGTGTTGACGCGAGGTTTTAAATATTTACATTTCTTTTTATCTTATTTTTTTTTAATGATTCTATTTAAACGAGTAAGGTGGGAAAAAAGTTATAGATAAATAAAAATTAAAAATTTTCTTATTCTGAAAAGATAAAAATCGAATGTTGGTTTTTTCTTTGAAAAACACCGATATATACACATTTGTATAGTTAATATGTATAGTCAATATTGTTGTGTGTAACAAATTAGTCGTCAAATGTTTCGATTTAGGGACCTTTATAAAAATTTCCCTCATAATTCGGCAAAATTATTCCTTAAGCCTATGTTTCTGTGTTTACTTTCAACGTTGATGAGTCATGACTGTTTACGCCGTCTACTGTTTATAAATACCTGTAGGTAGCAAATATTTATAAATAAAAATAGTCCAAAATGATCAAAATTTGCTTTACGTAATATTTGAACGTTCCCTGTGCAAATTATTAAATATAATATATTAATTAAAATTGTTGTATCACCTTATTGATAAACAGTTTAGTGCCGCAGGCAGGCATGGTCCCAATGCCCCCCTCTAAATCCGCCCATGTGCACTACTAGGTAAAATACTAAAATAAACAAAAAACCGAAATAACTTATTTATAATAAAGATATTTTGGATAAATAGTATGTATTTCATATTTTTCTTTACACAACAGTAAATAAGAGTTTATAAATAGTAGGTATTATTGGACCACCCACAATTTAATCCTATTTAGAGAAAGATATACAAAATATTTTAGATATAGGCATAACTGGCCCAGCCAGGGGCGTAATTTTAGATTTTTGTTAGCCCTTAAGGAACCGCGCGCGGCCGCGTGCCACTTTAGAACACACGTATCTACACACGTGGGGTTTTGATTAATTATTTGGTTTTATTGTGCCAAATAATGTAGTAGTAGTAGTAGTAAGGGTGGGGAGGCTACAAGCCAGGCAACTAGGCCATTATGGCCCTTTTTGCCAGCCCCGAGCTGTCCCAGCCACACATCTACCCTACTCCCTGCCTAAACCTGCCGGACCTCCTTATAAAGGTCGCGATATCTGTCCAGGCAAGGGTACGCAACTCCTCTCTTCGGAGAGTTGCCACTCCGAAGATCTCCTGTCGTATTCTGCCGAACCGATCGCATTGTCCTAGGAAATGGAAGGACGATTCTTCGTCTATCCCGCAACCCGAACAGACGGGGTCGTTACCAACCTTCATCTTGAACAGGTGCCTTCCTAGTCCACAGTGACCCGTGAGGATCCCTGTGAGTTGGCTGATCGTGGCTCGGCTTCTTCCTAGTAGCCACGCGGTTTTTGACTTGCTTGGACCGGAAAGGAAGTCCTTTGCCTGTCTGCAGTTCGTGACCGTTGACCAGCTTTCCCTTAGTTTTTCTCCAGCCCACGTGTTGAGGGCTGATGTGACTTGTTTCCTTGTAATACCAAGCATGGGTTCGGGTCCCATGCACGGAGTTTCGGCTCCGAGCCTGGCAAGTTCGTCTGCCTTCTCGTTGCCTGGTATCCCGCTGTGTCCAGGGACCCATACAAGGTGGACTCTTTTGTTCCTCGCTAGCTCCTCCAGGGCTTCTATGCATTCCTGCACAAGACTGGATCTTGTGCTGGGTGCACTGAGAGCCTTCAGGGCTGCTTGGCTGTCGGAGCAGATGTATACATCTGATCCGTTGCTCCCTAGAACCTCTTCGCATCTTGCCGCTTCCTGTATCGCAAAGACTTCCGCTTGGAATACCGTGGGGTACCTGCCGAGCGAGAGCGAATAGCTCTTTTGAACCCCCGTGTCTTGTACAAAGAAGCCTGCGCCCGAGCTTTGCGTGCTTTCCATCCGGGAGCCGTCTGTATAGCACACTGTTGCGTTTTGGGCAAAATTAACTTCCTTGTTCTCCCACTCGTGTTTTGTTGGTATAGTGAGAGAGAATGCTCTGTCAAACCTTAATCGGTCTTCCGCCTCTATCACCTTGATGCTGCTGATAGGTAACTCTACTCTGGCAACATCGGCGATTTTTGTATGTCCGTAGACTGCCCCTTCACCCAGCCAGCATCCAACATCTCTCATTCTAAGGTAGCTAGCCATTGCCTCCCTCCTTATCCAGGACGGAAGCGTTGGCAGCCCCAGTAGAACTTCCAGTGCTGATGTGGGGGTCGTCCTGATTGCGCCGGTGATCCCGAGACACGTGCCAAATAATACTTGAATTAACTTTTAATTTTTTTTTTATTGTTTGGGGGTCTGCTAACAAAAGTAATAGATACATGTATCCACCTTGCTGTCTGATAAATTATTAACAGATAACTCTTGATTCAGAAGTCTTGAATATGTAAGCACTGAATGGAAGATTAGAGTTTGATGGGGATCCAGCAGACCCCCACGTAGGTTCTCCAGGGCTAGGGTTGGCAAAGAGTCAGAGCTGTACAAGGGATGGGGGGCGGTTTCAGACGTAGCACTTCTCTTAAAAAAAGGAACGCCGCTGGCAATTTTTTACAAAGTTTGTTAAAATTATATTTTTTAAGCTGTTGTTTAAGATTGTAAAGCTTAAGTTTACAATTTCAAATTCCACAAAAAATCAATGTATTTTTACAATTTTTTCACTTAAATTTTATAAATTTTAATTAAAAAAGAATTACACAGGCGAGAAACTACTACTTAAAAAACATTTCTTTCAAATTTCAAGTCTCTATGTCAAAGCGTTCTTGAAATATCGTAGTGTGAATTTGTTTTGCAAGCGACTTGCACCTTTAATTCAACTATATCTTAAATTTTTTTGAATATCAGGTAGGTGTTTAGTTTATATATAAACTAAACACCTACCTGATATTATATATACGTATACGTATATGACAACTTCACGCATAATAGTAATGTATAATTTGTAAATTCCTTAAGCTTATTCTTAAACATCAAAGTTTCTTTTTTTTTTTTTTTCGTAAAATTAGTTTTTACAAAAAAACGATAAATTGTTTACTAAACAACATACTTTAATCTACAGTGGTTTTTTTGAATTACTTAAATTTAAAATAAGTATTTTATTTTACTAAAATATTGTAAATACATACATATCGTCCGTGATACTGCAATACCTTTACATTTTTATTTCTTTTTATCTTGATTTTGTTTTAAATTTAAACGAGTAAGGTGGGAAAAAAGTTATCGATAAATACAATTAAAAACTTCGTAATCTTAAAAGCTAAAAATAGAATGTCGGTTTTTTCTTTGAAAGACAAAGACACCGATATATATATATATATATATATATATATATATATATATATATATATATATATATATATATATATATATATATATACATATGTATAGTTCATATGTAGGTATAGTCAATATTTTTGTGTGTAACAAATTAGTCGTCAAATGTTTCGATTTAGTGACCTTTATAAAAATTTCCCTCATAATTCGGCAAAATTATTCCGTAAGCCTATGTTTCTGTGTTTATTTTCAACGATGATGAGTCATAACTGAGTTTACGCCAACTACTGATTATTAAAGTATAATTGTTTCAGTCTATTTTCAGATTATTCTACTGTAGATTAGACAACCTTTTATACATTGTTCAGTTTCAGTTCTGTTAAAGAAAACTGTAATGTATATCTAGCCTAGATAATCTAAGAATAGCAAATACAAACGAGCCGTGAAGATAAGTAATGCTTCGCATATCCTAGTATACTCTTCAAAGTGAATAGTATATTGCGTTTTCTTGTGTCCGTTATATGCGATTAATATTTTCTTTCATAATAAAAAACAAATCTGTCTGTCGGTCGGTCTGTCGGTCTGTCGGTCTGTGTGTCGGGAAATTTGTGACCATTAACTCAAGAACGCTTCGGGCTAAAGACTTCAAATTTTGACCACAGGATGATTATCTTAAGTTCTAAGTTGGGATTGTTTTTCGTAAAAATCGTAAGGTAAGGAGGTAAAATGGGGTAAAAACAATTTTTTTCAAAAATATATTTTTACAATTTATTTTTTGTTTTACGAAAAAAGAAACTTTTTTGAATTTTTTTTTAAACGAAACAAATTTTGATTTTTTTTTAATTTTGTTTTTGATTTGTATTATTTTGTTGGCAGTAGTATGTTATAATAATTTATTTTTCTTTTTTTAGTCGACAAAATTTTGTAGGATACAAACCAGAAGCTTGCTTCAGGGCGCCGAAATGCAAAGGCCGGCCCTGTGTATTTTTCAATGCATGACAATCCTTACATGTTTATTTGTTTATGTTTGACTGACAGAAATTTTTATGACTAAAAAAAGGTCTCACATCTAAAAAGATGTGGGTAAAAAAAAAGGTACTTTAAATTTTAGGGGTGGGGAGGTTGGGGGTAAATGTTATATAAAATTGTATTTTCATTAGAGATAAGCATGTGTACCAAATTTTAGCTCTCTACGTTTATTCTAAGTGGATGAAACAGAGAGAGGGTAAATTTAGCCTTATACGCGTATGGGGGTGATGGGGAGATGAGGGGGATGTAAAATTTATTTTAAAATTTTATTATCACTGGATGAGTATGTAACCTAATTTTAGTTTTAAATTATCTCATGTGGGTAAAAAAATGGATTTTTTTAATTTTAGGGGTGGGGGGTTGGGATCTTTTTTTAGTTCTGCCAGGTTTAGGCTTCTTTTCGGGGTGGAAAAAATATCTGGTAAATTTTTGAATATAATGAGCTTATTTTTTAGTCATTACTTTTTTTAGACAAAAAGACATTTGCCAGTCCACAAATCTTGTGTGGTTAAAAAATGTTTTTTTTTTTAATTTTAGGGGTCGGGGGTTGGGATCTTTTTTTAGTTCTGCCAGGTTTAGGCTTCTTTTCGGGGTGGAAAAAATATCTGGTAAATTTTTGAATATAATGAGCTTATTTTTTAGTCATTACTTTTTTTAGACAAAAAGACATTTGCCAGTCCACAAATCTTACCCAACGACAAAAATCTCGGAACGCCCCTGTATGTATTAATTAATGCTAAAGAGAAAACAATTAATTACTAAATTAGAACAAAATCAATTAAACAAATCAAAATCTCTTTTATTTTAAGCAATGCAAAATAATAAAAACTGGTGCATAAAAATCTCATTTAGGTAATTTTTAAATTGTCATTTTTTTTTAATGTCGGTTGTTGTAAAACAATTATATAACAATAAAAATAGCAAATCTAATCTGACCGATTGAATAATTGCAACAATGCATACAATTACATCGGCACTTAGTGCTACTAAGAGTGCCGATGTATTGAAATCTTCGCCGAAAAGTCAAAATCTTTGACCACGTTTTTTTCACAGTCGAAATCAGTAAAAAAAATTTTGCGTCAATCTCTCTGTCTGTCTGTCTGTCTGTCTGTCTGTCTGTCTGTCTGTCTGCCTGTCTGTCTGTCTGTCTGTCTGTCTGTCTGTCTGTCTGTCTGTCTGTCTGTCTGTCTGTCTGTCTGTCTGTCTGGGTGTAAACTCCATTTCTACGTAAGATATCGACTTGCGGTTTTTTACATATTGTACTTATCGTATTCCGAAGCTGATTAGATTTTGGGGGTAAACGATTGGGGGTAAGGGGGTAAAAATAGGGTAAAACTCCTATTTTTAGCGGTTTTTGTTTATAATTAAGGCAATTATTATTTTGTTTGGTTAATTTAGCACTTATATAAAAGATAATTTTAAATTGGTCAAAAAATGTTATAAACAACGTTTTCCTAAAACGCATTGTTTTCGAGATATTGGCGTTTAAAGCAGTAAAAGGTTTATTTAGCATATCTCACATATTTATAACCCGATTTCAAAAAATCATATTTTAAATAAAAGCTCTTTTTTAGCCCTATAAAATATGTTATATACAGTTTTTTGCTAGAATATAATGTTTTAAAGATAAAGAATTTAAAATCAAACAAAACACCTAGTTTGAAATTTGCAAACTAGATGGCTCTAGTGTACAATAGTGCCGATGTTTTGACAGGGTGCTTGCAACGTTTCATCTAGTTTAATAAAATTACGAAATGAGATTTATTTTAAGAAACTTTATTTGTTTTGTAAAATCATCCTCTTTATTTTCCGACAAAAGACTTTACACTCCAATTTTACCCCCATGTTTTAGAGTGATGACATTATTAACTTAAGGGGTCTTTCTACCTTAGAAATTATAAATATAATCTTTTTTTAAACATTTTTATATAGAAAGAAAAAAGATAAAATTGTGAAATTTTGTAGGTATGTTTATTCATATTCAAAGAATAAAAATACAGACTAAGGCCGCGGCCAGGGGCGATAACTTGCTTTTCGAGTTGTTATCGCCCCTGGCCGACTCCCCTTAGTCCAGCACTGGATTTTGAGCATTGATTTATAACTGTAGAACTCTAAAGCTTAGGAAAAGACAAAAAGTTAATGAATCTGTCTTAAAAAATGTCCAAGTTATAAGCGATAACGAAAAACGTATATTATATTAATTAAAATCAAGGCGCCCCAACTATTTTGCTCGGTGCCCCCTATAATCGTAACCGATTTAAAAAAAAGGCATTTCGTAAGGGAACGTTCAAGTATTACGTAACGAAAGTTGTACCAAAATTCATACACTTCATACCCCGGTTCTCGCGTTATTATAGATTATAGAGATTTCATATTCTGGCTACCCCCTAATAGGGAGTATGTTAGGGGGGGGGGGGTAGCCAAAATATGAAATCTCTACAGCCTTGAATAACGCGAGAAACGAGGTATGAAGTGTATGAATTTTGGTACATTTTGAGTTACGTAATACTCGAACGTTCCCTAATTCCCACACCCACGATTTAAATTTATGCCCAGATAAATCCGATAAAGTTTACTTTTTTGGGCTCGTTTAACCGATTTCTAATAAAAACCGGGATTTACTCGAAATCTACGCTGTAGAAAGTTTAAAAAATTAAAAATTCGGTTTCAGCACACAAAAATTCTTAAGGCATGATAGGTTTAGTCCTTGGAGAGGATTTTTTTGTAGACCAGTGTTATTTTACAGTTTTTAAAAATTTCACTTCCTAAGAACGAAAAAATATTTTGACAAAAATTTAAAAAAAATACAAAAATTTGTCAAAATTGTTTTAAAGTGTGGAAAAAAGACCAATTTTTTACGCATGATTTGATATAATGTTCAATCATTTGCAGTTCAATGACTAGTATCTTACAGAAACATTTAAGTTAGACCGAGACGATTATTTATTTTTGCTGCAAAAATATGCTCTCTCCATTTTTAAAAGTTAGTAAAATGATTGTTTATGTGACAAAAATGTGTCCAAAACACATAAGAAGTAAGGACTTTTTATGTTAAAAAAACATGATCCACGAAAAAATAATAATAAAGAGTCAGTATTAACATTGGAACCTTTACACTGGTCTACAAAAAAAATCAAATTAAAAAAAATTATACCGCTTAGATGTTGAGTAAATCCCGGTTTTTATTAGAGATCGGTTATACGAGCCCAAAAAAGGATTTATCTGTGGACAAATTTAAATCATGAGCTAGGGTGTGGGGGTAAATGCCATTTTTTTTGTAAATCGGTTACGATTTCAGGGGACACCGAGCAAAACAGTGGGGACGCGCTCTTGGTTTTAATTATATACTTTTCGTTATCGCTTATCACTTGGGCATTTTTTAAGAGAGATCCATTAACTTTTTGTCTTTTTTTAAGCTTTGGAGTTCTACAGTTATATTGCAATGATCAAAATCCAGTGTCAGACTAAGGGGGCGGCCAGGGGCGACAACCTGCTTTTCGAGTTGTTATCGTCCCTTAGACCAACACTGGATTTTGAGCACTACATTCCCCCTTAGTCCAACACTGCATTTTGAGCATTGCATTAAAAAGTTTATCAAATTTAACCCAAATACCTAAAAATTATAATTTCATGATTCCCTGTGATTCCCTAAGTGCTTGGTTTGGTAAGATGCGAGCTATTAGTTATCATTTGTTTTTTTTAGCTTTTATCATAGAGAAACTGGCGTTGCATTGTTTTAGAGAGGAGACAGGAGTCTTGCGGTCGCTTCTAATCAGCGCTGAATTTATGCTACGCCCTTATCCCTTTACGTCACCTGCTTGTGATAAAAATGAGGCCATTTATTTTACCATATTTTACATATATTTATTTTACCATAAAAAAGTTGCCATTTTTAAATTTTAAGAGGAGAGGGGATTTTTTAAAAATTATAATGTACAATAAATAATTTGTGTTAAAACAAAAAAGCCGTCTCAAAATCAGTTTACTTAGAATTTTTAAAAATAAATGAAATATTTAGTTTTCCTTTTTTTTAAAACAAGTTTTTTGAGTTTAAAAAAAAATTAAAAAAAACTAAAGAACTTTTTTTGTTTGAATTATAGGGAAAATTTTGTAATTTTCAGCAGCAGTATTTTTAAATATCATATTGGTATAAAGAACTTTCACTTTCGGGTTTAGACCGTGTTAATGGATTTTCACTTTCCGACGTTTGACCCTAAGTTATGTAAATTATTTGAAGCTTGTCTGACATCTACATATTTTCTGATACAGGGAGAGTTCTATGAACAAGTGTCAGGCGCCGCAATGGGATCCCTATTATCACCCCCTGCGGCCAATGCTTTCATGGAATACTTCGAGGAAAAAGCTATTGAGTCATTTCCATTAAAACCTAAAATTTGGCGCAGATACGTAGACGATGTCTATGCTATTTGGCCCCATGGCATGGAAAGCCTTCAAGGTTTTCTAAATCACCTCAATTCCCAACATAAATCTATACGGTTTACGATGGAAATCGAGAACAACGGATCACTTCCCTTTTTGGACGTTTTGGTTTACAAAACGGAAAATGGCTCAATAGGACACTCGGTATACAGGAAGAAAACCCACACTGACAGATACCTAAACGCATTTTCACATCACCATCCCTCTCAAAAACGCTCGGTAGTTAATTCACTTGTTCATAGGGCTTTCATGATTTCAGACAAGAATTCCCTAGACACAGAACTCCTTAAACTAACCAAAGCCTTGACCATGAACGGTTATACCAAAAAAGACATTAATAAGACCATATACAAATACAGAAATCCCAGACCCAAACAACAGGACAATAGTGACAATGACAGACAGACACAAGTTATACTTCCCTATGTAAGCGGTATCACGGATAAAATAGGTAAACTTTTAAAGAAGTCAAATATTAAGCCTATATTTCGGTCCAACCAAAAATTAGGTCAATGTTTGACTTCAACAAAAGACAAAATACCCCTGAGTTCAGAAGGCGTATATAAAATACCCTGCTCCTGTGGTACGGTTTACATAGGTGAAACTAAGAGAAAAATTTCTACAAGACTTCAAGAGCATGAGCGCAATATAAGAAAGAAACAAATTTCCTTATCGGCAGTAGCCGAACATGTACATGAAACAGGTCATAAAATCAATTTGTCTGAAACAAAACAAATATTAACAGAAAACAGAAAAATGCCAAGGAAGATACGGGAATCGATAGAAATCATCAAGCATCCTAACAATATCAATCGGGACACTGGTTACCACTTACCTGCAATATGGAAGTCTTTGATAGGAAAAAGGTCGTCACGGGTGAATAACCACAACTCGTCATAAATAGTGACACAAGTTGATTCGAAACTTAGTTTCAGATTAATCCCTGAAGATGTCTCTAGTAGTAAGAGACGAAACGTCGGAAAGTGAAAATCCATTAACACGGTCTAAACCCGAAAGTGAAAGTTCTTTATATCTTAATGGCCGTGAAAGCTTAAAATCTAAAATATCATATTGGTTTTACCAGTGTGTTAAATAAATCCATTAGTATGGACTTGTTCCCTTTTTGTACCAAATAGTTGATTATGCTTTCGTGTTACATAGACAAAATAGTAAGGTGGGAATTGTTGATATAAATAAATTTATTATAAAATTTCAAGTTAAATTATCTTTTGTTGCGTGTTGAGTGATTTACAAAAATGCTTCATCCGGGAAGCATTTTACTGAAGGTTGGTGAAAAAATTACTTCTGTTATACGAAAATCAAGAAATCAAGTTTTCCTGTATTACATCGGCACTTAGTGCTACTAAGAGTGCGAATGTAGTGAAATCTATGACGAAAAGTCAAACTCTTTGACCACGCTTTTTTCACATTTCTCGACGTTTTAGACCATTCTGTGTCGAAATCAGTAAAAAAAATTTTTGCGTCCGTCTGTCTGTCTGGGTGTAAACTCTCTAACTCCATTTCTACATGAGATATCGACTTGCGGTTTTTTACATATTGTTTCTTATCGTATTCCGAAGAGCTGATTAGATTTTGGGGGTAAACGATTGGGGGGAAGGGTTTCTTTTTCGAAAAAAAAAAAAAAAGTTAGAAAAAAATTAAAAAATATATTTTGACTCCCTTACTCCACTCTGATTTGTACCAAAAATAATTCCAGCATAGAACTTTCCAAATTTGAAGTCTTTAAAACGTTTTCGAGTTATTCTGATTACAAAATTTCCCGGATAGACATATCTGTCGCGACAAATCGAAAGACCGGGTGACACACATCTCTACTCATTACATCTCTACTCACACACACATCTCTACTCACACACATCTCTACTCACATATATTTCTACTCACACACATATCTACTCATTGTCATATACTTTGACGTTTATTTGACTAAAACTAGGATACCATGGCAGAACAAAGCACTAACTAAATTTTATTTAATATTTTTTTCGTAGATTAGCTTATAAGTTTATTTATTGGAAACAAATTTCACCTGATTTCATGTTACTATTAGTAGTAATAAACATCATAATAAATTTTGGACTGACATATCGACAGACCCACAGACAGATTTTTTTCTCAGAAATCATCTTTTTTTTCACATGAAACGCCGAGAAACGTATAAATGCAATAAAAATGTTTATCAATTTTTTACCAACGCAAGATTTTCCTTGGTGAAAGTAATATATCGGGAGATTGGCACGTTTTTATGCACGAGTCGTGCAGTACGACGTTCGTAGTCGGGTTTGTCATAAGCAGTAGTCGGCGAATTTCCAGTACTCTCATAGGTGCCGCCTCGATTCTAGCGTTGACGCAAGGTTTTAAATATTTACATTTTTATTTCTTTTTATCTTGATTTTTTTTAATGATTTCATTTAAACGAGTCAGGTGGGAAAAAAGTTATCGACAAATAAAAATTAAAAACTTTCGTATTCTTAAAAGATAAAAGTCGTTTTTTTCTTTGAAAAACACCAATATATATATACGTATGTATAGTTAATATGTATAGTTAATATTGTTGTGGGTAACAAATTAGTCGTCAAATCTTTCGATTTATAAAAATTTCCCTCATAATTCGGCAAAATTATTCCGTAAGCCTATGTTTCTGTGTTTATTTTCAACGTTGATGAGTCATAACTGAGTTTACGCCGAATACTGGTCATAAGTTTTATCGAATTTCTTCTCTTAATTTATAGATTTGCATTTTGGCGTTAGTCTTTCAGGCGAAATGCCAGAACTACGATTACGCCGTGGAAGAAAGTGGGGAAGGTGGGGATCATTCTGACTTCACAGCCGACGAGGCCGATTCTGACGGAGATAGTGAACATTACGAGGAACCCCACGATGTAGACTACTCCAAGTACTACGCCGAAGATACTTCAGCGCCCTTGATAACTGCTGGAGCCCAAAGTCAAAGCGCCGAGTCTGAGTCCAGTGGATTTGCACCAAGTGACTACACCTTCTTTGGTTCTTCACCCGGTAAGATTTTTTTCAAATACTAGGGGTGATTTTGCACTGATATAAAAAATATAAAACACACGTACAATACAATACAAGTGGGGTTGTGAGGCATGGTACTGCCTTTCAAATCAGTGCGACCAATGAGATCTATTGTGAATCCCCTTTGCAATTTAGTCCACATCAAACTTTAGGCTTTCAAAGAAGCCTAAGAGTTTTTTGGGGGCTACTTTGGATATATCTGCAGGTCTTGGGTATACCTGTTCTAGATATTGTAGCCTTCTGCGAGCAATGGCTTCGCAGAAGCACATAATGAAACACACGTAAAAACTAATATCAAATATAAATTAAAATTTTTAGATTTTTTTTTAATTAATTTATTTTTTCTTGACTGTATTTTAAATTAATCCTTTTTGTTTATTCTTTTAATTTTTTTTCTTTATTTAAAAACCCACACAATTTAAATTAGATTGTCTTCAGTTTTTTTGACCCGCCCGCGATACATTTGAATTCTCTGCTCTTCTTTCTGTTCTACTCTAAGTATATCTATAATTTCAGTTCTTAAGCAATAAAGTAATATTACATAACCAACGAACTAATAAGACTTCTCTCTAGAATAGGCATTTCATTTGTAAAAACTGAAAAAAACGTAGCCAACATATACATTTGTCTGTCTTACTCGCACAGCTTTGTTCTAACAGAGACAACAATAACAGTTACTGGTAATTGTTATTGTTCAGGCCTGAATATACCTACCATTTGTTTACAAACAAACCGAGATATTGGCGATACTTTATATTAACGGTATGCGCATTCTAAAGAGAAGAGTTGTTAGTTCGTTGGACATACAAAGTTCAAGTTTATAGCTTAAACGTTCTTAAGTTCTTAATATCTGAGAAAGTAATAATATAGTAGAGAAAAAGATCCAAGTCGCTTGCAAAAAAACTTTAACAACACTACGACATTTCAAAAAATCTTTGTCATAAAGACTTGAAATTTGGAACAAATTTTGTTTACTTCTTAGAAAATCTTTTTTCCAAATTTCATGTCACTGGGTCAAAGCGTTTTTGAAATATCGTAGTGTAAACTTGTTTTACAAGCGACTTGTTTTTTATTACATTTTCGTTTCTAGATTTTGGTGCATCGACCAACCAAGCAGTAAAAAATCCCAAAAATCAAATCTTTAATCCAGTTCAAAAACCAGTTCAACCAATTCAAGACAATTTCAACAAAGACTTCTTCGAAGAATCTCAAAAACAACAAAAACTGGAAGAAGAAGAAGACGTAGATGGCGTGGATGAAGACGACAGAGATGGTAGTTCATCTGATTATAAATACGAGACAAAAATACCCGAGAAATACAAGATCGGTGACCCAAGAATTGAAGACGAAGTAGAAAGAGTTAAACCGAGAAAAAATAAACCAAAAGATGAAGAAGAAGTAGAAGATGACATTAAAGAAGTTCCTTTAACAAACTCAAAGAATGTAGACTATAACACAGGAAAATCCAGTTCTACAGTATCCCAGTACCCATTTCCTTATCCCGGATATTACAATACCTATCCAAAACCTGCCTCAACGACCCTTTCACCATATCAAAAATATAGTTTCCAACCAACTAAAAACACGTATCTAGACACCCTAGTATCCACTGCTGCTCCTTTTAATCCAAATTATAATAAAAAAGTAACGTCTGGTACACAAGCTGTACCTGTATTTGCAGCTGAGTCATCTAAGGAAACTCCTGCTAACTTAAAGGGTTGTAAAAAGCTCCAAAAAGCTATTTCTTATGAAGACTCGATGAATTGTTTTGTCTGTGAAGACCCAAATAACAAGTCCAAGTATACTCAATGTTCTTACTCAAACGAAGAAAAACCTACGGAGTACCTAGAAAAAAGCTCTAGCAGATACTCGCAACCAAATGGCAACGGATATAGATATAAAAGAGACTCTGATAATCAAGAAGAAGAGAAAGCCGATGAGACTGATGACTCAGATCCCTACGAGTACATAAGAAGAAGATCAGAAGAAAGCTACAAAGAACCAGATCACGATAAACAATTTAATGAAGAATTCCAGTATTCCCCAGATTTTGAATCTGAAGAATCAAACCATCAAAAATCTTTTTCAGAAGCACAATCGGAGGAACTAAAGAAAAATCCTGAAAATTGTAAAAAAGTTGAAAAAGATGGCATGACTTGCACGGTATGTCTGAATCCTAAGACAGGAGGTAATTTTGAGCAGTGTTCTTATACCTCGGCTCCAAAAGATGAAAAATATGCTTATACTACCAATAAAAAGTATGATAGCGATGCGGAACAACCAGAAGAAACTAAGAACATTGGTAAAACAAAGAAAGTAGATGACACAGAAGATAAATTTAGTAAAGAACAGAAAGATATTGAACCGATTGAAGCATATGAAGGAAAAATAAAGTCAAATAAAAGACCTGAAAGGCAAAACAGTCAATTCTCAAAGAGAAGATATGAAGAAAGTAGAAGAAATAGCAAGAATTTAGATATTTATAAAGATGAAACACAGCCAAAATCAAGTAATGTTGTTAAACAAAGGACATCCGATAATTTAGAAAAAGAAGATACATACTCTGCACCCGATCATTTTGCTCAAAGTAAAGCTATTCAAGCAGAATTAGGACTTGACAGTACTTTGTATGGTGGTAAATTTGAAGATGATGATGATGATTCTGATAAAAGCAAAAAGAACACTGAAGAAGAACAAGAGGGACAAGAAGAAAAAGAAGACAATTTTAATAAATTCGATGATTATCATTACAAACTGTTTCCAGGATTTGAAAATGACAAAGAAGAAACCAAACTGGAAGAGCAAACAGATGGAAATCCTGCAGAAACGAGCCAGAAGGACGTAGAAGTAGTTTTAGCAGAATTCCGTAGAAAAGATAGATCCAACTGCAAAAAAGCAGAGAAAAATGGAATGACTTGTTTCCTTTGCGTTGATGATAAAAAAATAAAACATGAAGAATGTATGTTCATTTCAAAACCAGAAAAACAACATTTAGCTTATCACGAAGTACAAGAAACTAGTAAACCAAATGAAGAAGATGAATCAGCTTCCGATGAATCTAAAACTTCTCCAAAAGTTGTCGCTCTACAAGCTGCAGCTCCAAAAATTGTAGCACCAAAAACTGCAGCCCCTTCCGTTAAAAAGATACGTAAAGTCAAGAAGGCAATTCAACCGGCTCAGTTGATTTTGCAACAAGCAGCATCACAAACTATTGAGTCTATAGTAGAATTTGAACCCAAAAAAACTAAAGTGCCAAAGAAGTACGTTAAGGATTTAAAAACAGCTCAGACAGAATATGAAGAACATATAGAAGACGGTGATGAAGCAGAAGAAAAAGAAGACATAGAAGATGATGGTAAAAATGAAAACATTGAAAATAATGAGAATGAAAATAATGAAAGTGAAAATAATGAAAATGAAAGTGCTGAAAATCAAAGTGCTGAAAATAAAAGTGCTGAAAATGAAAATAATGAGAGCGAAAGCAATGAGGAAGAACCTACTATACAGACACCTGCCGAATTTAATGTAGCTGATGATGAGGGTGCATATTCCATCGAAACTAAGCCAGTTTATAGTAAATCTTTAGGATTGACGTTGCCAAGATATATGGTGGACAAATCTGAGTTTGAGCAAGAGTTCGATGTGGCATTGGAGAATTATTAAAATTAAAAAGTACAATGAAAGTGAATGATTTTCCAAAATGCAGGTTTCGGATGATAATATCTCAATGATTTAGAGGAAGGAATGGCGATTTCTCCCGTTAGATTAGACGGGGACAAAAGCTCTACCCAAAAAGAATAGAAGACATACATACACTCCCACTTCCACCCAACCAAACAAATTCTGTATTTGTTCTTTGTTGAACAAATACAATATTTACTTGGCCGGGCGAAAAGTGTAACTATATTATTTTTATTTAAGAAATTACTGGCGCCATCTAAATTTTAGTAGAATTATCTTATTCTACAGATTCACATTAGCTATGTTCGTTCGTGCCGCTCAGTGCTACACTTTCCGGCCAACCAAATAAATACTGTATTTGTTGTATGAAAAACAAATACAGTATTCATTTGGTTGGCTGGAAAGTGTAGCACAAATGAGATAGAGATAGGGTAGACGTCTTTTGTTTCATAATTCTAGTTGTAGAGAGCTCCATTGCGCATTAACTTTCTGCGCAGATAAATTTTTGGGTTTACCCTGATGGCAGCCATTATTTTTTTTCTTACTTACACTAATAATGCTGTCTTTGTCACATTCTCCATATTTAACGCCATTTTTTAATCAAAAAATTGATAAATTTAGTCATTTTTAGGGACTTGCTATAGTTGGTAATATATCCTCTCCCAAACTGGCAATTTTAATTTTGCCCAACAAATAGTATTCAAAATGGATGCCTCCTATGTTAGTCACTCGCGCAGAATTGAAGCCATATCCGCTTCTCTAAATCATTGAAATATCTAGAATGTTTATATTTGTTTTTTAAATTCTTTATTAAAGAGTGTACCGTGGCGTACATTTTTTATGAAATGGACTAGAAAATAATGAAAACTCCATAGTTTGCCTCTTTTCTTTTACAATAATGAAAATAGTCACATTCCACGAGTAAAATAATTTAATTTTTCAAGAAAGTTTTTATTAGAACAGGGATTATAAGGCATAATATACCTATTTTAAAAGTGCACTCAGAATTTGTTACCTATTAAATAATAAACGGTTTTGTATTTGGAAACAGTTATTGAATACAATTTGTTACAGTAAAACATATCGTTCTGTTAATTTTACTGTAACTTTAATAACTAAAGAACCAACGGTTCCAAATGAACAAAATTGTCAAGTATTTACTACGGTAATAAATTTTCACTATGGTTAGTTTGTTCACACATTTCTTTACATACAGGGTGATCCATAACTGGCATGCGTAAATGCGAGGTGATTCTAGATCCAAAAATATAAAAAAAGTTCCTATAAAGGTTGGTCCGGAAATGAGCCCTTTAAAATTGTAATAAAAATAAGGTTTTTAATTAATAACTCGGGTACCGTTTAAGCTAGAGCGACGAGCTTTTGCATGTATACTAATATTAATAAGGGCAATAAGTTTATGTTAATTTATTTTTTTAATTTATCTAGAGGCGTGCCCAGAGGGACAAAATATATGAGGCTTAAAACATTTTTGCCCCAAACTTTTCTATGTGTATGTTTTTTGGATTTGTTGTAAAAAATATAGATTTCTAGAGTAAAAATACATATAAAATATCATATAGTGTAACACTGTAGGAGCAACCGTTATCAAAAAAAAATGCAATTAAGAGGAAGTAACATTTTGTGCCACCAAAAACGTTACTTTTTAAAAGGCTATTACTCCTTTAATATTAAATTTAGGTGTTTTGGTGTATAATACTTTATTGCTCAGTTTTAAATGAAGAATCACCCTGCAGCATTAAAATTTTATTGGTGCTTTTTTTTGTTCCCCATTCAATACGTCATCTTCGAAGGGCCGTAGCTCCCTTAGGGCTCATTTCCGGACCAACCTTTATAGAAACTTTATTTCATATTTTTGGATGTAGAATCACCTCTTAAATTTCGGTACGCGAGTTCTGGAACAGGCTGTATTAAGTTTTACTTAAATATATTTTTTCGGCCGTAAGAAATCAAATGTATTTTTTTTTTCATAATTAAAAAAACTGCCTTTTGGAAAAGTACCTGTCTAATTTGTGATAGTTTTAGTAAAGTACATACTGTATATTGTTGTTTTTTGTTGGCTATTTTAATAAATTCTATATTTTTTAGTGAAATGTTGCAACTTAAAAGCAGTTTTTGTAGTTCTTTTGTTATTGTAGTTGTAGGAAATATTTTTTTTTTGTTATTGCTTACGAAAATTGTTTTTATATTGTTCTATTTGACTAACTATTTGTTATTAAATAATGTAATAATTATTTTTTTGTTTTATTTTAACCTCGATTTTAACCTACAAAATTTAATTTAATTTTATATGGTTTAATGAAATTTAAATTTTTCTTCGGCACAATGATAAAATTGCAATATATTTTGCGGTAAATTAGAAATTGTTTCGTTTTTGTCCTGTAAGTAATTAAAGTTTACTGAACTGTGGTATACCTACACTTTTAAAAATTATATAATTAATTGCAAAATAAAAAAAAAAATAAAATAACAGTTGAAAAACGATTCACTTACCGCAGTAATGAGAAGAATCTAGCACATGCGCACTGGTTTGCTTATTTTTGTTTTGACGGATGTCAAAAGTGGCTTCCGTTTAGGCAGTTGTAGTTTTATGAAATAGTTTAATTTGAGTGGGGTTACGGTGCGCATCAGGTTCACAAATATGAACTATATTTTTGCACTGATTTCTGGTTTTATTACTAAAACTTACTGTCTTGAATATAATTAGGTGCGGAAAATCTAGTTTTTTTGTTAGAATATATAGCAAAATATTGGTAAAATACTCACGAATTTCTGTTTGATCTTTTTAATGGGGGCCTTGGTTTACGTTAACAATGGTTTGGTTTGGTAGTTGGCTGGTTTGGTGTTTTTTTTTTAATGGGAGGCGTTGGTTTACGTTAATAGTGGGTTGGTTTGGTAGTTTGCTGCTTTGGTGTTTTTTTTTTTGATTTTTTACTATTAAAAAATTAATTTCTTGTTTATTATTTTTTACAAAAATACTATTAAAAGCGAGTACTTTTAGCCAATTAAAAAAAACTGTTAGCTCGAAAAGAAAAAAGTAGATATTTTTGTAAAATTCTGCAAAAGAATGTTACATAACCTTAAAATAGTTTTTGGCATACGCCAAAACAAAAATAAGAAAATCAGTGCGCATGCGCTGGATTCTTCTCATTACTGCGGCTAGTGAATGGTGTTGCAAAAAATTTTTGCAATTTTTTTAATCAACATTTCAAACTACAAAACTAAAGATTTGTGAAAAATACTGTATCTATGAATATACGATTTAAAAATAATATCCATCCAATTGTTAAATAAACTAAGTAGGAAGAGATACCCATGAATGGGACACTTTTTTTTAAACGTCTGCCAAAATTTTATTTATAATCTTTTATAGGTATTTTTTTTTAATTATCATATTTGGAACTAAAAGGCGCCGCAATGGGATCCCCATTATCCCCATTATCACCCCCTGCTTTAATGGAATAGTTCGAGAAAAAAGCTATTGAGTCATTTCCATTAAAACCTAAAATTTGGCGCAGATACGTAGACGATGTCTATGCTATTTGGCCCCATGGCATGGAAAGCCTTCAAGGTTTTCTAAATCACCTCAATTCCCAACATAAATCTATACGGTTTACGATGGAAATTGAGAACAACGGATCACTTCCCTTTTTGGACGTTTTGGTTTACAAAACGGAAAATGGCTCAATAGGACACTCGCTATACAGGAAGAAAACCTAAACGCATTTTCACATCACCATCCCTCTCAAAAACGCTCGGTAGTTAATTCACTTGTTCATAGGGCTTTCATGATTTCAGACAAGAATTCCCTAGACACAGAACTCCTTAAACTAACCAAAGCCTTGACCATGAACGGTTATACCAAAAAAGACATTAATAAGACCATATACAAATACAGAAATCCCAGACCCAAACAACAGGACAATAGTGACAATGACAGACAGACACAAGTTATACTTCCCTATGTAAGCGGTATCACGGATAAAATAGGTAAACTTTTGAAGAAGTCAAATATTAAGCCTATATTTCGGTCCAACCAAAAATTAGGTCAATGTTTGACTTCAACAAAAGACAAAATACCCCTGAGTTCAGAAGGCGTATATAAAATACCCTGCTCCTGTGGTACGGTTTACATAGGTGAAACTAAGAGAAAAATTTCTACAAGACTTCAAGAGCATGAGCGCAATATAAGAAAGAAACAAATTTCCTTATCGGCAGTAGCCGAACATGTACATGAAACAGGTCATAAAATCAATTTGTCTGAAACAAAACAAATATTAACAGAAAACAGAAAAATGCCAAGGAAGATACGGGAATCGATAGAAATCATCAAGCATCCTAACAATATCAATCGGGACACTGGTTACCACTTACCTGCAATATGGAAGTCTTTGATAGGAAAAACCTCGTCACGGGTGAATAACCACAACTCGTCATAAATAGTGACACAAGTTGATTCGAAACTTAGTTTCAGATTAATCCCTGAAGATGTCTCTAGTAGTAAGAGACGAAACGTCGGAAAGTGAAAATCCATTAACGGTCTAAACCCGAAAGTGAAAGTTCTTTATAAAAGAACACAATCAATCAATCAATAATATTGATTGTCATCAAAACTACGAAGATTTTAAGAAAATATGTAACTTGTCCCATTTAAGAACACGCTATTATTGAATGGGACAAAAATATAAAATTGCTATTAAAGATTACAAATTATGAAAATAACGGTTTTTATCACTATTACTAATAAAAATTGTTTTATTAATAAGCCTATAATGTCATTTTATAACAAAAAAATAGCTGTTTTATCTTTAAAAAGTGTTATTTTTTTACATAGAATTTAAATATTTTTTCCAAACTTTGATTCATTTTATATTAAATCAATATCAAATATTAGTTTTTTTTTCGAGTTCTAACTGTTTCAAATTGTTGTATGGGTAGTCTAGACACTCTCTGTCCTTTTAGAGTGATTTTTTATTTAAAAGAGATGAATAGGAATGAAATATGCAATAAAAAAGTTGTCCCATTCAAGGAAACAAAATTTGTCCAATTCAAGAATACTAACAATAGTCAATTTTTTGTTATCTATAGAATTCGATTCTTATCTATAAAATTTTTAAAAGGCTATTACTCCTTTAATATTAAATTTAGGTCTTTTGGTGAAACATACTTTTTCGCTTAGTTTTAAATGAAGAATCGCACTGCAGCATTAAAATTTTATTGATGCTTTTTTTGTTCCCCATAGTTATTGATCACTTTTTGATTTTTTTTAAACAAGCCTTTTCAAATTTTTCAGTCTTCTCGACGAGAAGTTCTCGCCAAACCTAATTATTTTTGTTTAACCAGATATTTTTGTTTGTTTAGTAAATAAAAGTCTTTAAATATTTTTAAATTTAATTTATTTTTCTAAATATAAACTGCCTACAACTATGAGTGAATGTGACAGGGTTGGTTTGGGGGGACAAGACGGGGCCTGAAATATATGTGGGCCTATCACATTTTACAATACAATACTTACAAATCACCTTGTCTGTTTGAAAATGTCTTATCTCAAATTTTATTGATTTTTAGTTTTAAATTTATACGCGCTTACACATTATATGAGAATTTGGCGCATACATAATAATTTTTTTATGTTTATTGAAAACACTTTATAATAATTAAAAGCTGGTGAATATTTCCAATGACGTATTTTCTCCCGTCTAAATTTTTGCATACATACATTCTGATAAAGTTATTTCTAAATCGTTAGGTCCTTGATCCGGTTCCTTTAAGCGCTAGGATCTTAAAAAAAATGCAGAAAAAAGGTAACCTGAAAACTTATTTTACATTACATTTCGTCGTATCAGAAGAACAAAGTTTCAACTAACATTTTTTCAGGTTTTCAAATTTTTTCATTTTTGAATAGAGCTTTTTACTACCTGTTTGTCTGTACATTCACATAGCCCATTTTATTTACAATACAACCATGTTCTATCTGCATTTTTTGAATTTTTTTTAGTGCAACGAGATTTTAACTGATAATAAAGTTTAATTTGAATTTCTTACTTTAAAATCAGGTACCTCGTTAATGAAAATTAACTTAAGTCACGTCGATGTCACTAATGCTACCATAATTATGGAGGTTGATGAGGAATGCTTGTGCCAAACAACTACTAATTATCAATTTTAATAATGATTAATAATAATTTATGCAAAATATAGAATTTATGTACAAATTATTAAAACAAACAGCCAACTTCTAACTCAGTTAGAACACTGTTGTACTACTACTTTTCACAGATTTTTGGGTTATCAAAGTTCCAACTGATTATTTATTTTAGCTAATATTTAAAATATCAACAAAATGTGTATTATAGGTACTAATTTATCCTAATATAAGCCCCTCCATAATAAACCACTCAATTATGAAATTTAAGGTAAGTTTCATGATTTTAAAGTTTTGATTGATCATAACTCAAATCTATAATTTATACAGTTGAAACCTTGTTGTTCTCATACGACGATGTATTACTTAATTACATCCAGATTTAACTAGTTCCATACCTACCTACACAACAATCAATCTGGTGCCAAGAGGGGTAAAAACAGTCCTTAAAAGTGCTTTTGACATATGACATCTAAATTTTTAATTAAATAAGAGTTTATTAAAATAATGTTTGATTAAATGAGATTTTTTCTTAATTTAGATATGTTATACGTCAAAAGAAATTTTTATTGTCTGTTTTTACACTTGTAGAGGAAATGCGCCTAATTTCGGATGGTTTCCAAATTTCGGATAGTAGTGTATTTAAGATACTGTCTGCAAAGGTAAACAGAAACCTACTTTTTTGTGAAGCCAAAAGTCAAACTAAATCCGTCCTATAATATGATAACGGTAGAGCTTCTCCCCTTTAAATGGCAGCACAAATCGTTTATATTGCAAATGGCAGTTTTGTGCTCAGTTGCATTATTATGCTTGTTTATTTTATAAATAATCGTTATAAAAGTTCGTGATTCTGTCTTGGGTAAGTTATGATGTTAGTTAAGTTGATCCACTATTCATAATTAAGCAATTTGAAAACGTAAACATTCTACAAATTTCTAATCTAAAAAGCAGAAAGTTGCCTAATTTCGGATAGACCATTTTTGTGCATTTGATTCCCAATTTCGGATATCCGCAAGGTAATTATTATTCAGGATAACCAACCATTAATTATTTTTTTTATAATGATACAACAAACTAAGATAAACAATTTTGAAAAAACGAAAATTACCTAAGATACTAAGATATTCGAAATTGGGAATCTAAAATTATAGTTCCTATAGTATTTCGTAGAAAATCGCTTAATGATTAAATTACGTCTTAAATGTGAAGGAATAACAAGAAACATAAGCAATGGGATCCAGATCTACTCTTGAAAAAATTTTTTCGGATATGTCCGAAATTAGGAGCCCTTTTTCAAATGCACAAAAATGCGCTGATTTTTTTTAACCGTGTTTTTTGGAAAAAATAAACTGTAATAAAATTGCTTTTATAATAAATCATGGTTCGCTATAATAAGTTGTATCTGGTTATATAAAAAAATTTATCAAAAAGTAATACCGAGTATTAAATATTGAATACATTGTAAATGGTATCCGAAATTAGGCGACTTTCCTCTAACTTTGGAATTGTCGCGTATAATTATGAAAATTGCTTAAACGCAATGTAATAAATTTAATGTATTTATGTTTAACTCAGTAAGTTGAAAATGAGTTTTTAAGGTACTTTTTTCTGCACACTTATTGAGCTTCTAGCACCCAAAGGAACCGAATCCAGAACCTGGCGGTTTGGAAATGGATTAATTAGAATGTAGATATGCGTCAAAATCATCCGGGAGAAAATACGTTGTTGAAAATGTTCACCGGCTCTCAGACTATAATTTAAAAACAATAATTTCTTAACCTTGTTGGTACCATGGTAGACTACCATGGCACCAATGTTACCGTTGGTAGTAAGCGTATTTAAAATAAGACGTTTTCAAAAAGACAAGTCGAAATACCTTTGACAGCTTGATAAGTGAGCCGCCCTCTTTGGTATATTATTACACATTTTACAAAATTAAAATAAATTATATTTTTGTGACGTTTTATGCTAAAATGGACCTTAAGGAAAAACTACTTTATATTTTTCTGATGGAAAATAAAATTATGAACATTTTGATACAAAAATATAAGTTCTATCTCAAAAATGAAGAAAGTTATTCATGATTTCAAATATTAATAACTGTTACATATGTCAGTTTAAGAAAAAGAAAAAAAGTCGCCTTTTCTTGTATCCTATTTTTCTGTTATTAAATTATTGTTTAGTCCGTTATTAATTTTTGTCATTTCCTGGAAAAATAATTTTATCTCCTCAAGATCTCTTCTCGCTCAAAACGTCACATTTACGCATTTTTCTTCAAATAATATTTTGTGCTTTACCGTCATTATATGCGAAATTAAAAAAATCTATGCATAATTACCAAAAATTTAAATAAAATTAGAAAAATCCGGATGAAATTAATAAAAATAACCATGGCAAGAATAGTTAATAGCAAAGAACACAGCTATGGTAAAAAAGTTTAATTTTAATAAATTTCTAGTGGTAAAAATATTGTATGCACCTCGGGTAGTGGGCCTTTGACAGACACTAAAGCATTTTCGGGTCTAGACTGTTACATCATCCGAAAACTGCTAATAAGTGCATAAATAACTATTAAAAAGGCAAATTTGTCTACAAAAAGAAGAATATAATGAATTGTAGACTTTTTTTTAATGTAATTATGCATAAATTATGTACCTTTTTATTATTGTGGAGGCCATATTCAAAAAAATTGTGAAATTTCCTTTCAAACGGTGTATCACACTTTAAAATTGAGGCCTTCTGAGCCTAAATATTAATATTAAAAATTCAGCCAAGAATATATTTTTTTTAAATACAGGGTGATCAATAACAGGCATGCCAAAATTTAAGAGGTAATTCTGCATGCACTGATCACCCTGTATAGATATTGGTTCACAAAGTCATAAATGTAAAGTGTAAAACACCGTTTTGAAGAATATTTCTTGTATTTTTTTTCTAAATACCTCATAAAAATAAAATCATTTAAATCACACAAAATATATTAAAAAAAATAAAGGTAAGTACGTTTTTTTCTCTGACTAGTTGACAGATAAATAATTTATTTTCAGGGAATTTTCGTTTTCTGTCAGGAAATAATATCGTGCAAATTAATGAAAAACAAAAAACTATACACAATTATTAACCTCCAATTAATTAATTAATTAGTTGCAAGTTAATGGACAGTCCATTTAAAAGCAACCAAATTAAAATAAAATACTTATCCCGGTTAAAAATTTTAACCAATTTTTAGCTTAAAAACTATAAAAATAAATAAAAACGACGAAGTCAGAAGGTAGTTTTGATGAATTCACAAATTTTTAACCCTCTATTACATGAATTATGAGGCAGGTATTTTTTAAATTACATTAAAAAAAAATATTTTTTTTATTTTTTTTTTGTTTTAGGAAAAAGGGGGTGAAAATTATTATTTTTTATTATCATCAGAATAAATAGTATATTATTTACCAAGTGAGAGAAGTTTAACATTTTTGACCTGCGTCAAATTGCGGGATGAGCGCAAGACGCGGTCTAAAATGTTAAATCTTCACTCACGTGGAAAATTTAGTATTTTTTTCACTACCAGTACAATTAATTAGCTATTTATTTATTTATTTTACTAATATTTAATTAAAAAGCTTATAAATTTAAAATATCACGCTGGCCGTTCGCGGCCATTAAAAAAACAAAGAATAACTTGACATTTCTGGCAGAAATTTTTTTGTGATCTGCTAAAATTATTAAGTTAGAAAGTGTTTCCGTGTTAAGTGTAATAAAATATATAAAAATAGAAAGTGAAATGTAAAGTGATGATTCTGGTACTCCCCCAGAAATAATGGGACAGGCGAAAACTGTGAGGGAGAATATATTGCCTCAAAAATCAATATATGGGGGTTGTACCTCTAGTAATCTATAATTCTTACGGTAATATATGGGTTGTATAATCTATGGTTGAATATGATGGACCAATGATTTTCACTTTTCGAAGTGTTTTTTGTAAAACATGTTTTATAGGTACTAATTTAGTTAATATTTTTTAATTTATCATGCAATAAATAAATTTGGTGCCTAAAGACACTTGTAAATATCAATGTGATTTAATAATTAAGTGAAACGTCAGATGCCAAAACAGCTGAATAAAAATTCATTATTAACCATGGTGCAATTTCATTATTTTTAGAACCTCTGACGTCATAGGTAGAGAAATAATATTTCTACCAATGAAAAGAACAGTAATAAAGATGTGGTTTTAGGCTGGTAGTGAAAAAAATATATTTTCTATAATAAATGACATTTTTTATAGCCGAGCGTATTAAATCCCGAGCTGCATAGTAGCGAGGGATTTAAGAGTGCGAGGCTATAATAGTCTTCTCTACCGTAGTTTATATATTAGTTTTTTCACTACTAGCACTATTTAACTATTTTTATTCAAATAATAAAATAAATTATTAACAGTAATGATAATTCTTGAAATTTTCATAAAAATCAAGTAGCCTTGATCAATGACATTTGCTCAAATAAATACTTTGAAATGACGTTTAAAAATTTAGTTTTTTATTTTTTGTTTTATAATATTTAGCTGATTATTGATTGTATTAACTAATAATTATAATTAATTATATTTAATAAATAAAAAGTTATTAAAAGCTATTTTCTTGGGTTTAATTAGTAAAAATTGCACAAAGAACTGAAAAATCTAAAGCGACAGAAAGCAATTGTTTATAAAATTTACTCCTACTAGGAGAGAAAAAATTATTATTGCTATAGGTGAAGAAAATTGATTTCACAGTCTGAAAACATGATAAATAATGGTATGTTGTAAAGCTAGTAGTGAAAAAAATATTTTAGTTAAGTATAAGCAGTTTTATTGATAAAAACAGATCACGAAAATTTGCAAATCCATATATGGACTCGTAATAAAGGTTCTAACTTTCATGAAGTCACCAATCCTGTTTTAGGTTTAAAAAAATCCACGAATTAACGAATTTTTTAATTTTTAATGTCGAAATAGTTTATAAAACTAAATAAATCTGCGCCTGTGATTGGTCGAGTGCTTAAAAAATAAGACTTGATAAAATTAATATATTCATTTTATTTTTTTTAAATAAATCTATTAGGTAACATTTAAATTTATTTAATAAGATTTTTTTGTTAAAATGAATATGACATTCATAAGCTACCTAGTCAATGTTATATGGATAAAAAGTCATGGAATTTTATTGGATGTCCTTTTTAAAAAATATATATAATAAAATAAATATAGATATGCAATTTGGTCGATTTTAAATGAATTTTACAATAGCATGATATGATTAAAAGTGCAAAAAATAAATCTTATAAAAAAACATTTCTTTGGTGTATCTTATTTACTAAAAATATAAAATATAATAAATTGTAATAATAAAAAAACACATTTGAAATGATTAAATTAATAAATAATAACATATTTTTCGTAGTATTCTGAGACCAATGTAAATATTTTACAATTTTTTAATTATTTATATTTTTAGGCAATTTTTAATTAAAAATAAAAAACAATACAATATATTGCCTAATAATACGAACAATTTTTTTCAAATAAATTTACAAGAAATATTAAACAAATACGAACTAACTTAAAGCTAAAATATCTACACACTTATTCACAATTTTATTTCTTTTGCTCATCCTTACTAATTTTCAAAAATGAAAAAGTCTCTTATATCACAGTCCATTATCAATCCATGCTTTAGTTTGATAAAAAAACTCTTTTTTTTGCTACTGAATCCCAAATAAAACTCCAAAACGATCTCGAAAAGTCTTACTGTAAGTAAAACTAGAGGTTTGTAACATGGTCCGTCGAGCCGGATTTTTTATTATAATGGATTCAGCAGCAAAAAAGTGTTATTTTTATCTCGGAACAAATCAGGAACGGGACTGTGTAATCTTTGATTTATTTAACCCATATTCAAGTCGTGGGTATAGATGGTTTCTGATTTCAAGCAGGTCACACTGCCACTTTCTGTAGGCGAGTTGGCTGATGCCAAAGAGTTTGCTCTAGTGGCCGCTAGAGGGCTCCTGCTGCTTTGTTCGGTATTTAAGTTTGAATGTGTGCCTTCATTTAGTTGGGCCACATTATTCACTGGTATCTCACTGTTGGTGTAGTAATATGCAGAATCTGTAAGAAAAATAATAACAATTATGTTTTGTTTATATTTTTTTTATAAATATTTACAAAAAAACTATATTCAATGTAAACTCCGCGCAGAATCTATCTCAGTTGATGCTCATTGGTTTCTTGCTTTATGGATGATAGAAATAATTAAATTTTTTATGTTAAAGATTATATCAAGAGCACAATGGGTATTGAAAATATCACTAAAAATAATTTTTAAACCACTAATCATTGCTAACTTGATCCATTTTTTTACGGAGACAGATTCTGTGGCTAGTTTAGATTTTTTATGAGAATTTTTCAACTCAAACAAAATAATATAAGAATATAAGATAAAATTTAAGTAGGCATCTAGATTCAATAGGGTGCCTTAATGTTGACGTTTTCATAAGATAAAAAAGGTTAACATCCAGGTAGGCAATCTAAGGTACCCTAGTTATACCCAATCAAAAGCTTTAAACAACTCTTAATTCTTCAATATTTTTTTCGATAAACTCGAAATCTACAATACTCACTGTTTACTTACTGAGTAACCCGCTGGAGGCAGAACCATAGCCATAGGTTCCATATGGATATTGACTGTACGCCGTACTGTATGAGTAGTCGGTTCCGGGTACTACTGTACTTCCCGCTGTAAAGAGATCTACAATTAGTGAAAACTGGCCATATTTCAATTTTTTTAACCACCGATGCTTCAGATGAAGGGGCATCAGTGTTTCTATGTCAAAAAACCTTTTTTTTTTAATATAAGCATGTTACAATTTTTGTTAACCACATATGATTCAGATGAAGGCTATTTGGTATATTTGTATCAAAAACTAAAAATTCACCGTTTATATACATATACATGTATAAATAACGCCGGCCCACAAAAAAATAAATAAAGCTTTAACCTTCTCTAAATCATTGTATTAACCAGATTTTTTCATGCGTATTTTTTGGCTTAAAATGAATTTGACAATAAATGGTCACTGATCCCGAAAAACCTCCCAAAATTTAATAGTTTAGGTGCTATACTTCGTCCAGTTATGCAAGATAGTAAGGGACGCGGCCCGGTTTATACCACAGAGCGCATAAATAGCATAATTATGCATAAATCGTAGTGTATCAAAAATTTAACAGATGTCGGTACTGTTTTCCTGGAAAGGGCCTATCCAAAGACTCGCATAACAAGCATAGTACATAAGAATGTGATGCCAGGATCGGCTTGATGTGTCGTCATGCATCTTATGGTTGTTATTCGAGCCTCTGGATAGGCCTTAAGTTGTAATTTTAACCTAAAAATTTGACGTTTTCCTTGTGTTCAATATAATTAATATAATTTACGTTTGTACAATATGTAGAATATGCTAATTTAGTGTGAGTGTATGAAGAATAAACCAAAAAAGTACCTTTTTCAATACCATACAAAATAACATTAAGTATAACCATTTTTTATGTAACTTTCTCTTCTTTTATTAACTTTAACGACCGTCAATCATTGTCATAGACAAAAAATGTCACAATATTTTAGTTGTTGAAAGGTACGAGTTTCTTTTACCAATGATGTAGTTTAAAAATCGCAAGAATTTTAAACTACTATCTTTCATAATTGGACGGACTATAGAGAAAGTTAACTTTGAAGACCTGCTCATCTAATATTCTATTTTGGACTTTTTTGAAAAAGTTTTGGGGTCAGCGATCTTTTCCACTCTCATATTCGGTTCCAGCGCCCAAAAACACGTAAAAAAATATAGTTTGGCTAAGAGTAATTGACATTTTTATTTTTTTTGTGGGTCTCTATAATTCCATTTCAAATACCTAATGTTCTTCATAGTTTAGTTAATATTTGTATTTTATTTTGTAGTTACAATTAAATTGTTTTATTTACATTGGGTTATGGATGGGGTTACAATAACAAAATTTTAATCAGTACCTGTTGAGTACCCAAAACTGGGCAACATTGTGGAATAGTGTTGTGTGGAACCGTTAGAGGGCTGTAAAACGGTCAGCGCCGCAGGGTCTGGTGATCCCGTTTGTGAGTTGGGTTGGCTTCCAGGTTCCGCGGGCAGGGCCAGAGGTAGACCGGGCGAGGCCCCATCTACCTGAGACCCCAGCCCCACTACGCCACTGTACGGCGAACTATTTTCAGCTATAAAAACCATGCAATAACAAAAAATTAGCACACACAAAAACAAAAAACAAAAAAATATTTCAATAACAAAATTCTACAAAAATACTAAACAGCACTTTAGGCAGTTATTTTAAAAGTGAACCTTTCAAAGGACTAGACAGAGAATTCTTTGCCTAGTCCTTTATTAGAAAAGGTAAAAACAACAAAGAATACAATAAAATTTATTAAAGTATTCCATCTATTTTATTATTAAATTTTTGTAGACCTTATGCTTAAAGTTGTATGCAAAATATATTTAAAACATTGTTAGTATAAAGCTAAATGGTGCATATACCGTGCGATTATAAAGTGCCGAACTCTTTTTAATGCAAAACTGGCATTAGCGATAAGTAAAATACAAGAAAGATGTGTGCGTTTTACTGGCCACCGAGCTGTTGTACGTAGGAATCACATGGGCTTGTCGCGCACAACTCTAACAGAGACGTGGCTTCAAACGAAGAGTATTTTCTTTTAAAACTGTTCGGCACTTTATAATCGCACTGTATTTATTTTCAAATCTAACTATGATACATTTACCACTAAAATTAATTGAAAAATCAAAATCATGCAAAACAAAAAACGATTAAATAGGTAATCAGTTTTTCTCAAATTGAACATAATTACCTTTTCAGAAAAACGTTTGTAAACACATTCATCCTGACCTGACCTGACTCGTGTTAAAATTTGTAAAAATGTGTAATTTTAACAACTTTTTTACTTAATTTTACACGTTTTCTGTCACATCAAGTTTGCACAGATGAATGTGTAAACTTTTTTTATACATTATATAATTTGATGCAGGAATATAAAAAAATGATAGTATTCGCAGACAGCACATAATAACTATTAGATATCCAGGGGATATACTTTCTGGATATAGAGTGTATCCATTGGATATCCCATGTCCACCTATATCCAGGATATCCAGCCAGGATATCCAACCTCCCTAGAGTATAACCACTAGATATCCATTAGATTACCCATCATGGATATCCATGATGAATATCTAATGTTTATCCAGGATATACTCTAGGGAGGTTAAAAAATAGATGTCCACTGGATATCTCGTGGATATCCAGTGGATATCCTGGATATAGGCGGACATTTGGATGTTCATGGGACATCTAATGGCAATCCAGGATATCCACTGGATATACTCTATATCCAGAAAGTATATCCACTGGATATCTAATAGTTATTATGTGTTGTTTAGGTTCATATTTTGAAAAATTAAAAAAATATATATTTACATAAAAGAGTTAAGGATCTGAATCAGTATTTCTAAGAAATAATTTTAAAATCATAATTTTAGGTTGTGGTTAAAAAATTACTGATAGAAAAAGTCATCTTGATTTGACCAAATGCCAACGAACTAATAACTCTTCTCTCTAGAATAGGCATTTCATTTGTAAAAACTGACAAAAACGTAGCCAACATATACATTTGTCTGTCTTACTCGCACAGCTTTGTTCTAACAGAGACAACAATAACAGTTACTGGTAACTGTTATTGTTCAGGCCTGAATATACCTACTATTTGTTTACAAACAAACCGAGATGTTGGCGATACTTTATATTAACGGTATGCGTATTCTAGAGGGAAGAGTTGTTAGCAACGAACTAATAACTCTTCTCTCTAGAATAGGCATTTCATTTGTAAAAACTGACAAAAACGTAGCCAACATATACATTTGTCTGTCTTACTCGCAGAGCTTTGTTCTAACAGAGACAACAATAACAGTTACTGGTAACTGTTATTGTTCAGGCCTGAATATACCTACTATTTGTTTACAAACAAACCGAGATGTTGGCGACACTTTATATTAACGGTATGCGTATTCTAGAGAGAAGAGTTATTAGTTCGTTGCCAAATGCACATTTAATAAAGATATGGATATTGAATAAGAATAATTTAAATAACTGTAAATGTAATAAATTTTCCACATTATACTTAGTCATAATCATATTATCTATGGCAAAAATTCAAATAACTACTGTTAAACAAAAACATATTTTTATAGTTATGGGAAAAATAGGAAGGGCAGATTATAGATATCCAATGAGTAGTTCAATTAGGAGGATTCAATGCCAAATGATGCAATAATAAGTGTAATACAATAGGTACATAAAATACATGCGAAAATAAGTTTAAGGACATGCAAAAGTAAATACAGTGGCGTAATTTTTAATTACAATCTTTTGTTAGAAGTACCGTTATGATAAGTGTTTGGGTAATTTCTATGAAGTGTGCTGTATATTTATAGTGTATAAGGTTATAAGGTGAAAAGAAACTAAGTTTTTTACTTTGTTCAGAGTACAATATACTGTTAAAGTAGCCCTAATCGTACAATGTTCTAAGAATATTCTTAAAACGTTCTAAGAAGGAAAGAATATCCTTAGAAAAGTATAAGGTACCTTATCTTAAAAAGCTTGTGCAGGGACAGAGCTTGACTTGGTATATAGTGTAGATTTTTTGATGCCTGCATTTTTGAAATGGGCATCGTTAAAATTATAAAAGCTTATTATCCGGTAGCTTACATGTCAAAAGAAACTTGTTTTGACAAATAAAAATATGTTAATTTGATTCGTTTTTATAAAAAAAGCGAAACGGGATGAAAAAACTGGAATTAATTTTCGGAAACAGCAAAAAAAAACGATAAGATTAGTTCTCAGTTCCAAGTAACTTTCTAATGGAGCTCTCTACAACTAGAATTATGAAACAAAAGACGTCTACCCTATCTCTGTCTCATTTTTGCTACACTTTCCAGCCAACCAAATAAATACTGTATTTGTTTTTCATACAACAAATACAGTATTTATTTTGTTGGCCGGAAAGTGTAGCAGTGAGCGGCACGAACGAACATAGCTAATGTAAATCTGTAGAATAAGATAATTCTACTAAAATTTAGATGGCGGCAGTAATTTATTTAATAAAAATAATATAGTTACACTTTTCGCCCGGCCAAGTAAATATTGTATTTGTTCAACAAAGAACAAATACAGAATTTGTTTGGTTGGGTGGAAGTGGGAGTGTATGTATGTCTTCTATCCTTTTTGGGTAGAACTTTTGTCCCTGTCTAATCTAACGGGAGAAATCGCCATTGTAGTTCTGTACTATTTTTACCCTAAACTAAGAGGTCTAAGAGGAAGTGATTGAAATATATCCCCATAAAAAGCTAATAGAAGAAAGATATGCCTTTGCAAAGCTAATAGGTACTGATTGAAAGATAGAAACTTTTCCCAAAATGTAAGGTTATGTTTATCTAATCTTCATAATGTTAGGTTATGTTTTTCTTTTCATAGCTTCTCACCTGAATGATATGGGGACATGGCGGGGTCCATTAACCTATTTGTTTCTATTTTCATTTCGTGCATGGTAATTGGTGCTAGTGGTGTTATTGAACTCGATCCTGTGTTTATAAATATCCAATTTTTAGAATATTTTATAATTTTTTTATTTAACCGCCACCAAAACTTTTAACCCAGTAATACTTTTTTGATGATAAATTTTAGTACAGAATTTATTTAAGAAATTTCAATCGAGAAACAAACAATTGTATAAGAAAATAAATATATATGTTTGTTGTATGGAGAAAATACTCAATAGAGTATATATTTTTTCTACGACTGCTTTAGAATGTAAGCAAATACATACACTTTTCAAACACAGAATGAATCCATTCTAGCTCTAGATACGGTATGAATATTCCGTATCGAGTGTTAGAATGAGCACATGTAGTGCCATCTCTTGTTTATAAAAGTAAAGAAAATTGCTGCAAAATTAGCAAAAATATATATATTTTACCATGAAATATTGAATAATTTAATGAAATTTAAAGTTTTGCGTTAAAATTACATAAAGTTTATTAGTTTTTCTTAATATTTGACCAGTTTTTTTATCAATTTAGTTCAAAAAATTAAAAGTGCTCCATGTATTGTTAAATATTTAAACCTGATATCTGTCACAGCAATCTGACATAACCTTCAATTTTTGCTATATAATTTGTAAATATGTGCTAAAATAAAATAAAATATTTTTCGAGTACTGATTTGATAAAATTATTAAATAAAATTAATTGCTTTATTTAAAAATATGTGTTTTGTTGCATTTACAATGTCGAGTCACAAGAAACATTGTCTTTAACATTGTCCGCAGTTTAAAGCCATACAGTGTTTCATATTTGCAGTCGAAGAAAAAGTATAGTCTACAACACGTATGGTATAGTCATTCCATACTAGTTATAGAATATACTATTCTGAATTATAGATAAGCATACTTTGTTTTTAATTATTTTATGTGGTACTGAGTTTGAAAGAGTTGATAATTTAACTTTTTCATAAAAAAATATTTTTTTTTCAAATGACACAATAACAAAAACTAGTGATTCTTTATGCAAATTTTGACACTAAATAAAAAATCATAAAAGGCTTTTAGAAAAAGAAATTAAAACATAAAGTTAAGCATATGTATTTTTCCTTTGGTGCTATTTGATGATGGTGAAAATCAAAATTTAATAAAACAACTGTTCCTTTTGGAAAAAGGTGTTACAAAATCTAAGTCATATAGATTTCCTATGAAGATGGTCTAGCATCATTACTCGTTTCTCAATTAAAATATCTTAAAAAATTTAAAAATGAATCAAAAGACATCTTACCTAAGGATGGAGGTGTGTAGAGATTTTGGGATGTGGCTTGACTCATTGTGTTGATCGTGTCGTAGATATCGGCTGCAGAACTGACGGACCCGACCCCAGGAAAACCTGCATGGGTGTCGTAGTATCCGGACTGCCCTATCGTGGTGGTGCCCGCACCACCTATTTCGGATAGCAGTTTGTGTTCGTCTTTGATACTCCATTTACCCGACCAAGGCTACAAAAATAAAAAAAATTGTTTATAATAATCCAACAATAGAACATCATCGTAATAAACTGATAACTGAGGTTCGGATTCCTCGTAAAACTGTAGTTTTCAGGGCAAAGGAAAAATTATCGTTAAAAATTTAGAGCAGGAACAGGAAGTACGAATTGAAAAATTATATTATTTCCAAAAATGTTGATTTTAAAGAAATATGTTCTTCTTAACACATTTATAGTATATTGAAGTACTAGTTTCATAACATACGTTTTTAGCGAGTACAAGTTTAGAAAACGTGCTTGCGGCGAGTTTTCTAAAGTACTAGTGCATTAAAAACGTGTTATGAAACAAGTGCTTTATACAATTTTTTCTATTTTGCTCTAAAATTAAAAAAAAAACTTACATTTAAATTGATGACTTATTTAGGGATTTTTGTTTTGGATTGGCATTACAGTTTACACCATGTTTAAAATTCTAAGAACAAATAATATTTTGATATATTTTATAGTCATCTCTTCTCTTTTTCACTGCAATTAACCAAGCCACAATTTTAACATGGTACAAATAATCTAAACACAAAATATTGTAGAAAAAGTCCAAACGAAAATTCTTTAAAGCGACATTGACATTTGCATGGAAAACGTCAAGCGATAGGCCAGGTCTGTTGCCAACCCAAAAGAACAAAAAGTACAGACCTCTTATGGGCCTATAAGAACACGCAAAATGCGTGTGATTATGAGCTTATAAGAGTCGCAAAATAGAAAAAAGATTTAAAGTCAAATATTTTAACGATTTTGAACCGGAATTTTGCATTTAAGTAGTTTCTCCTATACAATTTAAAATAAGTAGATTATATAAATAACTGCTATGCATATTTTTCTGAATTCAGAATATTTAAAATGCCAAACACGATTATATTGAAAGTTAATTACTATTTAATGAGAGCAATTTCTTTGAAATTGACAAAAATTAAATCGAAATAAAACAAGTTGAACCGGGTATCCTTTACTGACGGGTGGCAATAATTTTAAATATATAAGGTGGGTGAGCCCATTATTGACTTTTTAAGACATTTTATTTTTTGCTACATTCAAATTTATTTCTGATCAACTGAAACTTTAACTACATTAACTAAAAACACATTTTGTATTCGATTGATTCTAGAGGCACTTTTTGTTCATGTTTTACGGGCGAAAAGTTGAACTTTGTGGCCCTGGGGCCAAAAAGTTTTTTTCGCCCGCTAACTAAAACTTGTTATTTTTAAGCTTTTTAAAAGAAGATGCTTTACCTTTACTGTAATATTTATAAAGAAATATGATCTTTTGGTCTTGAACTAACTGCTCTTTTTGACCAGATACAGTTATTATAATCATTTCAAACAAAATAAAAAATTCTGCTTTAACATAACCTCAAAATATATGTTAACTGATTATAAGGTTTACCTACAAACAAACAAACAAACCTACAGATAGACACACTGACTTTTTTTATTATCTTATTAAAAAATGTATTTTTAGTGCTAAAACTGAATTATACAGGGTGACCACTTTTAGGGGTGGCAGAGGACATCAAAGCAAACATTTTTTGTTTAATAAACGTCGGCAAATGATCGATTTTAGCCGTATATTTTCACATTACAACGCATTAAAAGTGTCAAACTGCTGAACACAACCTTAAAACGCTTTTAGGTGAGAACTATTATACTTTTCTGGGCTAGGGGAAAAAGATACCTGATATTTTTGATTTTTTTTTGAAAATTTAATTTTTTGAAAAAATGTAGGTAGTTTTTTATTAGTTTTTTTTTTTATTAAAATTTATTTATGGTATATAAAATGAAAATACTCACGTTTGGATATAGTTGGTCTCCATTGTACTGCGACCGCTGTCGTTTTAGGTCATCCTCCGGATGCCCGTTGATATCTCTATTTTCATCTGCAACAAAAACATTAAATATTAACATAAGGTCGACAATTTAAGAGCAAAACTTTCATAATGTACTATTAGTTATACTAAGGCCCGAAATAATATCTTTGTTGAGTCCAGCAAAGATGTCCAGCACCGCTGGACTAGCAAAGAACAAGTTTCAGCCAGGGTAGTGATTCACATTCGCCGTTCGCCGTGACTGTATTATTTTTTATTATTATTTTGGATGTTACACTGCACCAAACCGTGACCTGAGGGAGTGCAATGGAGCTCTCTACAACTAGAATTATGAAAAAAAAGACGTATACCCTATCTCTATCTCATATGTGCTACACTTTCCAGCCAACCAAATAAATACTGTATTTGTTTTTCATACAAAAAATACAGTATTTATTTGGTTGGCCGGAAAGTGTAGCAGTGAGCGGTACGAACGAACATAGCTAATGTGAATCTGTAGAATAAGATAATTCTACTAAAATTTAGATGGCGCCAGTAATTTCTTTAATATAGTTACACCTTTCGCCCGGCCAAGTAAATATTGTATTTGTTTAACAAAGAACAAATACAGAATTTGTTTGGTTGGGTAGAAGTATGTATTCTATCCTTGTTGGGTAGAACTTTTGTCCCTGTCTAATCTAACAGGAGAAATCTCCATTCACGTTGATGAACGACCATAGCTGGAACCATACATGTTAAGAGCCGTCATAAAAAATGTCGTGAAAAGAGCGCGTGCCTGCAAAGCGGAAATTGGACGTCTTTTTGACGACATGATTTTTCATAGATAGTTAAAAAAAATCCACTTTCTGTACTCTATATTGTAAAAAAAAATAAATAAAAAAAAATTACAAAAAAGTTAGGTAAAATCGAAAGAAGTTACTTTTAAAGTATTTTTTGTACGGTACATGTACAGATCTTTAGTTTCTAAAAAATAAGTTTCCAATAAATGAAAAGTATGTACCTATATTTATATTTTTGCTTCTAATGAATTGGTCTCCATATGAATGTTACAGTCTTTAATTTAACATCGATAGTAATTTAGCTACCGCGCATTATATTTAACATTGCTTAGTCAACATAGGTACTTTAAAACACAAAAGAACATAATTACAAACATTTTCACTTAAAATAACATAACACTGAATAAATTTGGCAAGTCTATGATCTGTTTTGTTGGCGTCTGATTTTTTTTTGTATCTTGGATAATTAAAGGTCAAATCAAAAAGTTCTAAGTACCTTTTTAAATAATAAAAGACCGAATAATTTATTGCAAAAAATGCAATATTTTACGATAGATAAGTATGGCCCCTACTGAAGAATATTTAACTATTTTATTATATTTTTTTACAGGATGTAAAAACAAACAAAACGAATTAAACAATTTTGTATTGTTATGTTAATATTTATATTATGCTAAAATTTTATTATCCCTAAATTATGGTCCGTAATTAAAATGCATCAAAACATAATTTTTAAACAATACGATTTTTTTCCTGAGTTTTATTATATTTTTATTTGGGTTTTTATTTAGTAAATAGTAAATAAAAATAATCGTATTTATATTTTAATTAAATCTGTTTAATGGTCATGTTTGTTTGTTTGTTAGTGTTACAACGAAAATCCCTAGGGACACATTCCAATCTATTTTCAGTGTCAGTGGAAATCGATTTTCCGGATTTCTCTAATGAAAAACGCTGTTTCTAATTTCACAAATTTACTGTGTGGTCTACAATATTAACTAGTATTCGTTTAAACTGCTAAAATTAACCACAGCTTATACGAGCTATTACCTAAAACAAATTAGCTATTAGTTAAGTTAAAATAACAGACAATAATCGGTAAAAAAGAAGAATTGTTTTTTGGCAAATTATAACTAGTTATAACTACTTACATTGTACATGTACATTGTACATGTACATTGTACATGTACATTGTACATGTACATTGTACATGTACATTGTACATGTACATTGTACATGTACATTCTACATGTACATTGTAAATGGCAGAAAAAATATTTCCCAACTAAAAATTGAAAAATTGAGAAATTTCTCAAATCAAAAAAAGAGCTTTACTGAACCCTGTGGGGGTGTTTAGAGCTTATTTCACCAGGGGGTGCTCAAAATCATTGCCAGGGGGTGCTGAGTACCCCCTAGCACCCCCCCAGTTACGGGACTGGTTATTCTTATGTATTTTAGTTCTGTAGGTAAAAACTGCACATTAAAAAATTAACTGAAAATTTTCTACCAAATACCATTCGAGCATAAAAATTAACCAGAGAAATATAAAAAAAGCGTGTTGTGACAAACCTGGATAAAGCGAATTTGTTTATTTTTTTTCAGCGAAGAAAACAAACTTGTGCTCTGGTAATTTTCATTGACTTTTGGTATTTTACCCGAAATACGTATTATGTAAGAAAGTCATATTCTTTTGTGAATAACTATTAGATTGTAAGGGTTTATGGAAC